>VWZL01004435.1:26635-148942 GCA_013396915.1 Stercorarius parasiticus | reverse complement strand
CCCACAAGCCTACTGCTTCATGTTTGAGTTTTGTCACTTATTTTTGTATACATCTTGCATTTGAAAGGGAGACATTAAGTGCAAAACAAGCCCATTTGAACAAAAATATCCTGTCAATTTTCTAAAATGCTGAATGTCTTTGCTGCGCTTTGTATGCTCAGCATTTTAAAATTTCAGTACAATAGTCCCAGTTCTATTGAAGTAATTTTGGAAAAATTAGAACTAACTATTTATCAGGTTTTTTCAGACATACTGTCTAAAACATTAGTAATAACTTTTTTAATATGCGTGAAAGGTGAGTTCTAAAGCCAGGCAAACCTATTTCATTCTGAGGAGAGAAAAACATGCTTTTTGATCAGTCATTTCATTCCAAAAGTGCATTTTAATGAGTGCTGAAAAGGATCCTCTTCAAGAGCCAAGTGCAAAAAGAAAGGCTTTTCTGAACTTTTTGAAATGGAGAACCTTGAGTATTTCGTACCTATTTTTGCTAATGTACTCCTACATATAAAGGCTTTGCTATCTGTCCCTAAAAGATTACAGGTACCTACATATTTTCACCTTATCTTTTCAGAATTAGAGCATGGAGATGGAAGATTTTTGGCAGGTGGCTTTCTGCCTGTTTTCTGTGCTTGATTTTTTTTTTCCTGATCTGGTACTATTGCTTATACATAGACAATGTCTTTATGTTTGAGCCTATATGTGGTACTATTATAGTGATGCAGATTGGCCACTACTTTGTATTTTTTTAGATAGATAGATAGATAGATAGATACTTATGCCTGAATATACTCTAGAGGTGCTTCGGAATGAATGGTAATGTGTGAAGGGAGGCAAATTTTTACTTGACACCAAGGTTAACAAGAAAAGCCCTAAATTCTGAGATTTATATTACAGCAAAATGGCAACCGAAGTCCATCAAGTAATTTCAGTGGAAAAGTTTCTGCTTCTTCCGGGTAATTCAAGTGAAGTAAGCCAGACTCTGGACCTCTGCTTTTGGTTTGTCCGACAAGTTAGAGGTACCACCCTGATTTCTTCTTCTTTAGACAGGCTGAACACTTGTACATTAACTATTATTTCCTTTTGTAACAAGGACACTAAGAATGTTTAGTGGATACCTCCCGGTTAGACAACACATGATTGGTGAAGACAAAGCTGAGAGATAGCTTTACGTGCTCCTCCAGCAACTCGTCACCTCCTTTTTTTTTCAGCATCTTCACCGCATCAGGAACCTCGTCTCTGTCCCATTGCAACCACCTTCTTTTCCCTGTTCCTTCTTATTTCTTGTTTTTTCTCATCCGTTCTTGGCTTTCTGTTCTTGGTCCTTCTTTCAGTCCTACAGTGTCCTTTGCTCTCCCTCCCGCAGACTTCTAAGATCTCTCTCTAATTTCATGACTGTCTTTCCTTTCCTTCAGGGTTACTACATTTCTCTCTGTTTCGGTGCTCTCTTGGCTTTTGTCTTTCAATTAGCTTTCTATTGCGCATGAAGAAGAAAATAAAAAGCATTTCCTGCAACCCAGGAAAATTTAGTAATGGAAAATCCCATCAGTGAGCTTGCCCAGATTGTGCTTTTTTTTCCATGAGAGCATGAAATACACTGGTAAAATGAGAGTGCCAGATTCAGAGGGTCTACACAGTGGGTCACTTGCACTTACAGATAATGGCTGGGTTTTTCTCCATGATGAGACATACTTCTCCATGATCTTGGCCTCTATTGTATTAGGTACAGCTCTTTTAGGAAATCCATACCTTGACAACCTAACATTTAATGATGCTGAAATTACTCAACAGCACTGTGTACACAAATGAAATAGCCGAGCTATGTGTTAGTAATATTCCAGTTTCAGTGCAATTAGTGACACTCAATATGTAGTGTAACTCAAGCATATAATTAAGTGACAACTCTGCATGTTATAACTGTTTGCTGAAGATTTCTCTCCAGTTTGTTTACAGCAGTGAAGCCCCTGAATACCTTCCTGAAAGGTAAAAGAAGACTAGCAGTTCATGTTGTGATATTTATTATATAAAGGTGCAGCACCATCTGGGAAATCGCAAAGTCTAATTTGCTGCTGCCTTACTAGTAATGTTGCCATTTACCTCTGTGCAAAGTGGGCCCCAAAGTTATCGCTCTAAATTCACAGTATTTATTCTTGCTTTCCACTAGTGTAACTAATCCCACAGGGTTCCAACTCCTCCAGCCCTGCATGTTTATCTGCTGGCCCAAAAGGGTTTATCCAGACAGCTGGGTTCCGTGGCGCAACATGTTCGATTCGGGAGCAGTGTGGGAAAGAGATGGGCACGCTGGCAATCTTTGGTGGCATAACAGCATTTTGGGGACTGGTATAAGGTGATCAAAGTTTAAAATGCTCTCCGTTTAGCCAAAGCCTTAACCTGGCCATCAACCAATCTCAGAATTAGGCAGTTTGGTGCATGGCGGCTTAAGGGGATAAAGCACAGGGTTTTTCACGCCTAGATCCTGTACTAGGAGCAGCTCAGCTGGTGTCAGGAGATGGGATAAATCTGGAAGGACATGGAGAGTTTCAAAGTAAATGATGTGCGGTAGGCACAGAGCGTTACTGTAGAGCGGTTTTTTCTATATTATTCATAAAGCAGGTATTTTCAGACCCTACTTCACTGGTTTGTTTATTCACAGATTATATGTCTTTGAGGTGAAGCTTCTAGGTTTTAAAGGAATTTTTAGTAATTTTTAGGAGAATGATAAAATTAATACAATTAGGGAATCCGAGTTTTGATCTGGATTAAGATATGTGTGTAAGAGTCCATAACCAAGAGCAATTGTGGTGGTGGTTTGATTACAGGCATGTTTGTTCCCAGTGTCAGTGCCTCGAGAATTAATTAGTTAATATTGGTAAGTTTAGCAATATGAGTCTGTTAAAAAAAAAAAAAGAACAAAGAGTGCTTTGACATTCTGATTCCCTTACCTTTTGTGGCGATGGCAATCACACATACAAGGCTGGCAAAATATATATTTGCATGACGATTTTTTTGCTAAACAAAGTCCCTATTAAGGAAACCCAGTGTCTATATAGTACAGCAGCTGCGCCCCACCCTTCTGTTTTTCACCCTTATATTTTTCACAAATGACTTGCAGTGTAAGCTGGATATGTTTTATAAATTGCTTCAAATTGACTTCTGCATAATCAAATGCTCCCTCTTACCATTTGTGTTTTCTCTATCAGCTAGACTTAAAAATGAAAGTGCAGCTATATGAATACATATGACCTTGTTTAGCAGTTTTTGCTGGGTGTATGGCCGATCTCAATTCCCTAGAAATCTTTCACTGACAAAGATTTTTATTTCTGCGAACATATAGTTTAAAAAATCAGGCTGACTTCTCTAATATTTTCACATTTCACTGGGTTGCATGTTTTAGCTGAGGAATGCTGTGTGAGGAAAAGTGATTATGTGATGGAAAAGTAGCAGAGAGACTGTGCATCTGTTGGACACACATTTAGAATGGTTTATTACTGGCTACTGACCCTTCAGGTATCTTAGGAAGTCACTGGTGCTTTTCTGGTGATGCTCCGTCTCCAGAGCACTCTCTCTGTTTAGTACATTTAGTTAACTCTGGAAGTTCTGTTTCATAGAATATTTATATGCCGTTATTTAGTTTAAACCTACTGTGATAAAACTACATAGAAATGTTTTGTCGCACCAGAATCTTGCACATCTATAATTTACTGATCCATTGCTTAATCCCTTGAAGGGATTCTTTCAACTGGCCTTCTGACCCACCACGTTATCTCTCTAGGTCACTGAGCAATGTACTTACCTCAATAGAAAAGTAAAATATTTTTGTGACTAGGAGAAGAATGCATACATATTTTCTGAAATTCAGAACCAGGAATGGTACTTCAGGAGTATATATGCATGCAAAAAGTCCTTTTCCTTTTCTCCCTTCTCCGTAATGCCTCTTTTCAGTAAAATACCTGCATAAATTTTTGCCTATTACTACATCATATGATTTCAGTAGTTCTCGTCAAGTTAAGGTACGAACTGAAGTACATGGGCTCATAAGCTCTTTGTGATTCGGCACTTGTACTTGTTTGTAAAAGAGCTAAATAGACAGCATAAGACAAAGGACAAGTTCCACCTGAGTGAAAGGCAGTGTGTGTCTTGGGTTGGAGCAGGAGTGTTGTGTGGGGAGGTTGAGGGGGAAAGTGTCAGGGGAGAATATTCATTTTTGTTTATCCCGTTGAGTTTAGCTTTTCTAGTCTGTTTTGTTAAGGGGATAAAGGCTCAGAATTCTAAGTCGGGAGGAAAAAGTGCATTTTCAGGAGCTAAGCATGGCGTGTTCCAAGTCAGACTTTCAAAAGAATCTACACCTGCAAGAAAATGGCATTTTCTTGCAACCTGGCCATGCAGATAAATTTGAACACTCATGTTTCCAACCACCTGCCTGCGAGTATATACAAAGCTGTTAGAAGGTGACTATGCAAATATCTCTCTCTGTACTTAGGTTTCTTACAGTAGACAGACCCCTCGTATGCAAACTCACCGCCTGTAGTTGGCACAGTCTTCTTCCTGAAGAAGAAAATATCAAACCAGAGTCTACCAGGCAGAGGGATTTAATGGGATCAACAGTCTATGCATGATTAGAAGTTATTTTTTTTTTTAATAACAAACCTAATTCTCTTAAAATCAGTGTTTTTTTAGAAACTTCATGCCCTGGCTGAGATAAAAGTTCCGACCTGAGTGACTGATTTTGACTAGATTTTTGGAAAGCCACAAGCTCCCTTTTTCTTGTAAGCCCTGTGAGAAGTCTGTTAGGAAAAGTTCAGATTAAACAGAATTATAGCGTGCCAGTCTATACCACCACTGATGGGATGAAATGGAGTTCAATTAAAGTACCGGCACCCACCATTTTAATTTCTGTATCCATTTGCTTATTTTTTTGGACAGAAGGATAAAGATTACTGTGGAAACAAATTACAGCCTTCAGCATTGGCAGGAGTTCATTTCAAACACATTTCCTGATCACTGTGACTTGGCAAGTGCTTTTATGGGACTTACCATCCTGGGAGCATAAACCTCTCACTGCTGGCAAGAGATTTTCCCCACCCCAGGACACGATTAGCTTCGGCTTGGAAACCCTTTTTGTCCAGTGGGTTTGAAGGACATGGCTAAGGCATTTATTGGGGTAAATGTTTGGGACATCCCCATACCTGTCTTTTAACTTGTCAGAATGACTTTGTACGTAAAACATAAAACCAGCTCAATTACTGGTGCATTTCATACTGAAAGAGAAATCTGCTATTCAGGGATGAAGCCATAGCAAAGTCAGCTTCAAATAAATGGCAAGAGGAACTGCTTGGCAAAGGTCCTGATTTGGAGATAAATAGAAATTTTATTGTCTGAAAGCCAGACACGGCCTACCTGTGACTGAGAGCTCCTGCAGTGGGAGAGGGCAGAGGAGCTGCTTCCCCCGCAGCGACCCCAGCTGATGCAGGAGAGTGTTATCCCACCCACCACAGCTCTGCTTCTGCCTCCCCTCCCCCCTCAGAGATTCCCTTGTTTATTCCCGCTGACACCAACAGCTTGATGGTTATTTGCTGTGGTGTAAGGGGGGTTCCCACAGCTGTGCTTTTAGAGGTTGGCCATCCCTCTTTCTTAGAAAGCCTTGTCCACGTGAGCCAAGAGGCACCTTAGCCACAGGATCATAGCGCACTTCTGAGTGCACTTTCTCTCTTCCCTTAAAAATTAGTATTTATTGCTTGATTGATTTTAGTTGAGGTTCCATTTTCTGTCTGAAAAATGCCTACAACTTCCCTCCTAACAAGAGATTGTGAAAACACTTCAGATTTGGTGCCATGTGATTGCTTAACCGCTGTGGAGTCCACATGATCCTACTTCAACCTGCAGAAACGCAGCCTCTATACCAAGCAACAAGGTGTGTCTTAATCCGTACAGGGCTGGCAACACAGAACACAGACTGTGATTGAGTTTGTGGCTGTCTGCAATTCCTTATCTTCTGTTGAATGTAGACTCAGACCACCATTGACCACAGTAACCTGTTAATCCTTTGTATGTAACCCTTTATTCCTCTCTGGCACGATTCCACAGGGTCAGTGATTGTATTTAGCATTCATTCCAATTAGTTTAGCAGGCCTTCAAAAAGGACATAAATTTGAACCCAGTGGACCAGGAAATCATCATTATTGTGTCAGGTTGCCAGTATAGGCTGTACTTTTAGTTTGCAAATGTACAAACTCGCCAGTCTGCATTGCAGCCGTGCACTTGAAATCTGGAATATTTGGAATACATGATAGGATATTGATCTGGAAACTAACAATTATGTGATTTTTTTTTTCACGCTTATCTTGTGCTTGGGTCTTTCAGTCATCTGTGTGTTCAAGGCCCATAAGAACAGTACATTGACTGTATTGAATTTTTGAGAAACTTGGGTGCAGTTAGCTTGTGTAAAGATTATGCATAACATTGGCTGCTTAGGAAGACTTGTCTTCTTTAATGTTATAATATGAAAAAATGTTCTAGTGCATTCAGATGTGAGCTAGCTTGTAGCTAACAAATTTGATTAAGCAATGAAATCAGTTTTGTTTGTGCATCTTGACAACTGACAAAGTGAGCATATAAAGCATTTCTCTCAAGTCTGTACGCTGAGAAATGTCTTAGGAAAGCAAGCATCTGAAATATACCCTAAAATATCTGACAGTATCCTCTCTAGAATTTCTGCCTAAAGGAATGACTAAGATGCCTGAGAGCACGCTCAGCGTTTTCATTATCCTTTACTGGAAATAGGTACCTATTATGTCAGCTCTGATGGTTTCTCAAGTGAAAAATTCTGTCTATACCTTTTACATGTTCCTTCATGGTGTCTGAAGTTAAAAATATATTCTTGAGGAAAATTGGTGTCATGTGTGCACCTAAAGAGCAGTGAGCAGTCGTTACATCGCCTGTATTTCACAATCTACAGACTGCAAAATAATAAAGTGTGAAAATATTTTTATTTTTCTTTCCTGGTAGATGTCCGTAGAAGAACAATATACGAGTACCACAGGGTGGAGCTACAGATGTCAAAGATTACCAATCTCTCAGCTGTTGAAATGATACCTCTTCCAAGTAAGTAAAACATAACATGGGCAGGAGCCAGATCTGGGAAGGGTCCCCTCCCGCCTCCCAGCAACACATACACGATTTTAAATATTTTGTTTTATCTGTGGACTTGGAATCACGGAAAGGTTCATTGATCCACTCTCAAATTTATTTCCTGGTGGATGATGCATTATCCAGTGCATCCTCATGTATCTCAAGTTAGTTTACAGGTATATAGCTCCCAGTAGCTTTTGAATGAAATCTGTGCCAAATCATTTTTTCAGAAGAATGATTATATTGACTTCAAATTTGTTTCCTCAAGAAAAAAAAAAGAACAATTTTCATGCTTGCAAGGCAAACACAAATTCTTCTGTGTACTGTGCCTCACAATGCAAAGGAACATCCCCAAATACATTTTGCAGTTCATCTGCCTCTTTTGTCCAAGGTAAAACTACATTGTTTAGAAATCTCTGGGTTTAAACTGCCAGCTGTACTACTGTGAAAAAAGTGAAAATAGCTATTTTTCTTTTTTCTAATCCAATTATGGTTCTTGCACACTTGCCTGCCAGTCCTATCATCTGTGTATGCCTGGATGTTAGCAACACCAAGGAACACTGGAGCCAGGGAAGAAAGAGATTTAAGCAAATAATATTAAGCAAAAAGATAAAAATATAGCAATGAAGCTGAATGAACAGATGTGGAAGTGGGATTACATTTACAAATGGAATACAAATGGAATCCTACAGATAAAATGTACCTCTGTGCATACGGTTGTGAAATGCCTTGTAATAGTCTGGGTTTAGTGTCTTATTTTTGGATATGTGAACCTGTTGAGTCCCTAAGTATGTATTATCAGAAGACGTATCCTTCTTTTGTGCTTTTTATGAGAATTATTTGTGAGACAAATGTAATAATTAGTGCTTGTTTATCTACATCCCAGCTTGTCTCCAGTTTACCAGCTGTGGTCCCTGTGTCACTGCGCAGATTGGTTTCAACTGCAGCTGGTGCAGTAAACTCCAAAGGTAGGGAAAAAGATTTTTCTTTTTTGCATGGGTATGCAGCTGTGCTCAAAGGATATCTGAAAACATTGCCCGTAGGTTATTCAGCACAAAGGGTTGTTATAGTTAGGTCTTATATACATGCATTCACACAAACATACACCTCAGTCGCAGTCACTAGCAACATATCATTGTCCCATTTCACTTCAGCAAAGACATTAGGCAAGAATGGTCAGAACAATTGTTTTGGGACTTAAGCCCTTTTTCCTGTTTCCTTAACCCTACTTTGAAATCGTTTTGAAGGAGAACAAGAAGTAGAAATCATAATAAAATTCCTATTTTCTCCGTACATCCCTGGCTTCATCCAAAATAATTTAACCACATGGAGATGTGGGGTGGTAACGTAACTGTAAAAAACATGCTTGTTCTATTAACAGTAGGGAGGCACACACATCTAAAGACTCAGAGCCTTCTGTCTTTGAACCTCTCATTATACTTAGTTAGGTACATTGGGTCTCCTCAGCCTCTCACTGCCACATTGACGAGGACAATCAAGTCAGTAGCAGGAGCACAGACAGCAAAATGGAAACACTGCACCTGTAGATTTTCCAAAAAATTCTTTACTCACTGACCTTCATGGACCTTCAGAGCAAGAACTTATTTAACACCAGTTCTGTGACACAAAATGCGGTATCGTAATGGATATTTATTGTTGTGTTTTTCACTCTCGCGATAAGTTTCTGAAGTGTTATGTATAAAATGGATGCATAATGAAAGGAGAAAATGCTACTAGCAGGCTAAAACAGTGTAATAATTTGATACCATACTGAAGAACTGATAAATATCTGATGAATGTGGTACAGAATTAGGCATTTCAGGTCACTTTTATTATGTTTTCTTAAGCTTCTACTCCCTTAGTAAGTCATTTCAGAAGTCACTCTGTTGTCGGTTTGTCTTGCAAAAAACTCGAGTGGAATTAGAGCTAAATTACATAATTTCACAGAAAACATATCAAACATCTTCAGGAGTTAGAATGCTTGTAGAAAACTGTTCCAAGCAAGCATGAAAAGATCTTGCTTGCTTTAGCCAATTTCTTGCTTTCGAGCATTGCTTGATTCTACTTCCATTAATAAGTATTGTAGCAGTGAGAATCTGTTGGCATTGGTTTGAGCAAGGTCTATTACTTAGTGACTAGTGTTCTCATTTCTCTTTGGATAAATTAAACTCCAGCAGGTAAGATTTGAAGAGGTGATAAAGTTCAGACCTCTTACGAAGAACAGGCAAACCTTGAGATCCTTTGTTTTGCTCTGTAGTTTCCGAAGGACTGAGTTTCACGAGTTCTGGAATTGATGGAAAATCTGTTTCGCTCACTGAGGCACAAGTGCAGAACTAAGAGAGTTTTATCCTTCATCTTTAGCAGGAAGAAACACCAGGCATGTAGTTGCACCGTGTTTCCTTCCACCTATTTAGGTGAATTTGTGGCTGCCCCTTCGCGACTAGCAAGGTGTGATTTAGTGCTGAAAAATAGACAGTCTCAGCACAACAATTTCTATTCAATTAAAGTTTGCATGAAAAAAATACTTTTCATTTTGCCTGTGAAGATCACGCTGCAATCAAAGGTGAACCTACTGTGAGGCAGGCCTGCACTTTTTCCCAAAAACAGCTGGCTACACGCTGCAGCACAGTTGTGCTTTGACAAGCTGCAGCAGATAGACTGAACAGTTTTATTGCTGTTAATTAGCCCATTACTGACAATAGCGAGACTGTCATTTCATGCAGTCTGTGTTTGGACATTGTTTGACTAGCAGCAAAAGCAGGAATTGGAGTCAATTCCTTAAAAAATGATAGATCCAGAAAAGCAAACTAAGATTATGCCTCTACACAGGAATTTCAGTAGTTTAGAAACAGTCATACGATTCAATTTGCATCTGTAAAGATGAGTGATACTCTGCCAGCTTTAAGCAAACGGGGAATTGCATATAGAATCATAAAACAGTTCAGAATGGAAGGATCCACTAGAGGTCTAACCTCCTGCTCAAAGCAGGGCCAGCTGTGAGATCAGACCGGTTTGTTCATGACTTTGTTCAGGTGGGACTTGAAAACCGCTGAGAATATGGTCCAGTCCCCTGAACATCTTAATTTTATACTAGATTTTACACCTTATTTTTTAATACTTATTTTCTTCAGAAACGTGGTTTTGGTGATGATGGCTGCCTCAGGCCCCATTGCCTTTTTTGGCCTATCTCCTCCAGCTTATGAAATGAGCAGCTTATTTCAACCAATTCAGTTCTACAGAGAAGCAGATATGAAGTAATAAGTGGATACATATTTTGTGAAAGGAGGCTTTCCAAAATACGAAGACTGAGCATTTATTTAGTTAGGGTACATTACACTGCAGAATCATTGTGCTCAGGACTCCTACCTGTCTAAGCTTTGACAATTTGCTGCTCCCTGCCAGTTCTGGATAGTCTCACCTGCCTTCTAGTTCAGTCCCTGTCTTTTTTTACCCTGCTGTTCCTCAGCATGGTTATTCATTTTAGGGAGATACAAAAAAAAAAAAAAAGAGCCTTATTCCATACTCAGTGGAGATGTCTGGATCACAGGAGAGTACTCAGAATCAATTACTTCAGTACCACATTGTGGTTTTGCTCCCCTCAAATATGTATATTTGCTGCGTTAAAATGTTCTTTTTGCATGTGATAAAGCAGCACTTGCTCCACAAGAAAACCTAACTGTCACGGTTAAAAATCGCAAAGGATGGAAGGCTGTGAGTTCTTTCATCACGGTGCTCCAGCTTTTTCTGTTTGTCACTGCTCTTCAGTCACCAGCCTTGTAAATCAACCTAGACTGTTATCTCCTGTTGTGATATACCTTGCTCTGCTGCAGCAGAATAAAATCTGCTTGGAAAAACAAGAGCAAAGCATTACATGAAGTATTAACTTAGGCATTTCAGAAGTGCCTAGAATACAAAGAAAATTAATATTTATAGTCCACTTTCAAATGAAGGCTCGTAGGGGTTTTTGAAGTGAGCAGAAGCCAATGCTTAGGAGTAATGCTTGGGTTGCTTCTGTAGTAGTGCTTCTGGGTTGCAAAGCTGACTGGACACACTGGTCTGGGAGGTGAGAAACCAAAAGCTGTCTCTCTTGGCTGCAGGTAAAGCCAAAAGCTGTCTCTCTTGGCTGTTGGCAAAGCCCAGGATGGGGAAGGCAATTAGCCTTTGTTGCAAAAGCCTGAAAAAGGCTTCGAACTTGATAGTGACAGGTTTCCAGCATGGCAATAATCTACCGACTGATCTAGTGCTCCTATTTCTGCCAAGGGAGAATGCCTGTTTGTTTTTAGGGAGCAATGAGGGTCAGATATGGCTGTAACAGACAGTGATGTTCCTCCTGTGGAGCCACTCTAGCACTTTGGTACTCTAAAGTAAGATCTCCCAGAGCAGACAGACTTCCATGTGGATAACAAGCAAACCTGTATCCAGCAAGAAACAAAACACTGTACCAATTCTACAACCCTTTTTTCTCAACAAATTATGACACCATTTAGCCAGGGCAATGTTACTACCAAGAATAGCTTTTTTTTTTTTCCTTGGGTAAAATTTTAACCGTATATTGAATCGTTCACACAACAAAATACGGTTGTTGGGAAAACAGAAAGCGTATATAAAACCTGTAACTGCACAAGGCAAATTGACCAACAGAACAGTTGCGGAATAACTGTACTCCCCCATGTGGGCAATCTGTGTTGGAATGAAAATAACTATTCTACAACAGCGGGTTGTTCCCCACCTGTAACTTCAGCCCAGCTGTTGTGCAAACTCCGCAATCTTCAGAGAGTCAGGTTCTTCATGTAGGTGACTCAGAGCAAAATCTGCTATTCCTGTCACTCTCTACAGGCTTAAATTAGAGCTTCCCTTTTCATAAGGGGTCATCAAACTATCCACTCTGAAATCCAATATAAAGTATGTCATACGGTTTCATCATGACTGAAGCAAAGGCACATCACTTTCTTCTGAATTCAGCAGATGGAGGATGCCCCTAGGAGCTTTTTTTTTAAAAAAAAATTATGTGGGTTTCATAACTGTTCCATAAGTAAAAGAGACTAACTATAAATATGTAAACTAAGATGGTATCATAGCTTTATCCTACACAAGGATCTATGTTTATAAAATGCCAGAAACACTTAACATCTATCCCATAGTAGTCACCTGTGGCTGAAACTTGGTTTATTTGCTCTTCATTATCTCTGACTTCCCAGCATGTAAAAACTGGAGAATTCATTAATGTCAGATCTGTTTATATCATCTTTTCATGCTTCTGAAAATGTTTATATACTCTAGGCACTTGGTATAGCCTGCATGTTAGAGACGTCATTTTCTAGGAAAGTTTTTGGGATCTTTAAGAAAACTTTGCCGTTATATTATAGATTCAATTGTACAACTTCCTCACATTACTAAAATAGTGACTTCCCTTGGAAATATTTGCAAGTTAATTGCCCAAGAAATAAATTGTGTTTATTAACTTTAAAAGACTCGGCACTGAAATAGAATGGAAATACGATGCTTACATGATCAAGAATTTTTAAAAGCCACCTTTATACAAAGTTTTGAAAAGATTTATGTTCAGATTCTGTAGATATTGATGTTTTTGTTTTGATGAACTTCAGGAAAGTCACAGATTTCGTCAGTGAAGTGGTACTGATATTTAAGTGAGTTCAGAAATAAGTAGACAAAGAGCACACTTGCAATCTGTGCATGCTGGAGACTCAGGTTTTGAACGTGTCTCTTGCCTCAGTTCATTAACGCAGGATAAAAACATCTCCCAATCCTTCCAACATCCTTCAGGTTTAGTGTGGTACTATCATTCCCACATTGGAGATAGGGAACTGTATTGCTGAAGGACTAAGAGCAAGAGCTGTGAACTGTTTAGATGATGGTTTTATTCAGCTGTCAAGGTTGGTACCTATATTCAAATTTTAAATCCCCAAAAGTGGCTGCATTATGCCAAGGGCACCCAAAAGCCTAATGGTTAGATCCACAAGGGCGTTTTGCTGGCTGATGCACAGGTTTTCAAGGGAAGTTATGCAGAATAGGAGAGCAGTACTAAAAGTACCTTTTCACCAAACTTGACTTAAATATCTAAGACCAAAAAGGTCTCTAGGGCTCAAACACTTTGTCTGAGGTGATACCTACAGCTGCCTGAGTCTAAGCAGGGTTCAGCAGTGAAGTCCGTGAAGCTCCTCTACTCATTATGTGTGACACTGCCCTTTACACAATGATCTCACAATGATCGGAAAATCCCCTGAGGCACAGGAGGTAAGTGAACATGGGTCATCTAAACCCAAGTCACCCCTGAATGGTGGCCCATTAGATGTCCAGGTGCTTAAGCCCGAACACTGAAACTCATAACCCCTTGCTTGGCTCCAGCTCAGAGCAGATCCACTACCCTCAGGCAGTGGCTGCCTGGAGATTTAGGGGCTCTGCTCCTGCCACTGCTGTCCAGGCAGTCCTGCCGTGGCTTTCCCGGATCTGCAATGAAAGAAGGATTGGGGTGACCTCGTTCACAAAAAGGTCTTGCCCATGTTAAGTGCTAAAATACACTTCTATCCTTAAGAGTCTCTGTTTTCCAGATGATGCATTGAATAATCCAGTTTGAAATCATACCAGTGTATGGTATCGACACACCGAGTGGAAACCCCCAGTTTGAAAAGTGCCCTGGAACAGGCTGCGCAAATTTCCCTGCTGGATTTTCTGTGTGTAGTGATGAGCCAGGACACTCCAGGCACTCTAGGCAGAGTTATTCTGCCCGTGTGTGTGTGCACAGCTCCCCAAGATTCTTGCAGTCTTAAAACAATCCTGAGATAAAAAGATGATAGAATTTGTGATAGATTTCACTTCAATGCTTAATCCCGTATGCCAGCTACAGCACTGGTTGTGTAAATGAAAAGGTTACAGCTATTTTTTATGGAATGTGTTCTGAGCAAAGTGGGAAATCAGAAATGTGGCTGGAAATAGCAATAATGTGGTTTAAGTCGCGATACTTCTAATCTTTTATTATGATAATCACTGTTCCTATCTAAGCAGGTAATAAAGAAACAAGTTGTTTTGCATTCCATGTTGATTAGCTGGAAAGTGGGGAAGGGAAAATCTTTTGGTACTTGCAGTTCATAAGAAAACATTTTACATTTGAAATATGAAGTGACAGTTTTCCAGGGTGCCCTTATGGTAATTGAGATAAAAAATGGGTGCCTGTTGTTGTCTTCTGAACTTCTGGGCAAGCTTGAAATGTCTTTTTTGTTTATTCTTCCTTTAGAAAGAAATTGGAAACATGTTTAGTTAACTTTCAAATCTGAGTTTATGTCTGCAAACTTTTAATAACAGGAGGAGGAAAAGAGTTAGGGTTGTTGTTTGATTGTTGTTCCATATGTCCCACCTGACAAGACCTATTTTCATAAAAACTGTGTTGACTCAAATATTGTAGTACAAGTAACAGTCCTATGTAATCTGAAATATTTACTGGCTGAGCAAAGCACTACCCATACAGACTTAAAAAAAAAAAAAGCACAAAAATAAATATCATATTCTCTGACTACATAAACCCCTTGATTTATTAAATTATTTATTTGTATTTATTAATTAAATCCAAATAAGAAACACAGGGGTTTTCTCCACACTATCTTACTCTTTGGTATCTACATTTCCCTCATCTTTTCTTTTAGAGCTGACACCATAACGAAGGTTGTAGATTCCAATGCAGAGCAGGGAAAGGCAGTGGATGCGATCAGGATCAAAAATACCTGTCAGCTGAGAGTGCAGGTACATTAGCTTAGTTGTGCAGTGAACACGAGTGAACATTTCCTGCTGTGACATCCTTTGGTCTAAGGCCTTTAACATATTTTACCAAAAATATGAAGTTCTTAAAAAAGTTCTTATGCAAAGAAATTAAAATAAGGTATAGAACTGAAGTTACTGTTGTTTTGATGGGTGAGATAACAAGCTTGGGCATTGCAGTGCAAGGTGGTAAAACACTTAGTACAGTGCAAGGAAGGGAGTGTCACCTTGTGGGCCTGAAAATAATTTTACTCATGTCCCTACGTTCATAAGCAACCATTTGTAGAGCTCAATTTTTATTCGCAGAATCATAGAATACTTTGGGTTGGAAGGGACCTTTAAAGGTCACCTAGTCTAACACCCATGCAATGAGCAGCCACATGATCAGGTTGCTCAGAGCCCCGTCCAAACTGACCTTGAATGTTTCCAGGGATGGTGCACCCACCACCTCTCTGGGCAACCTGTTCGAGTGTCTCGCCACCCTGAGAGTAAAGAATTTCTTCCTAATATCTAATCTAAATCTTCCCTCTTTTAGTTTAAAACCATTACCCCTTGTCCTATCGCTACAGGCCGTGATAAAAAGTCTGTCCACATCTTTCTTATAAGCCTCCTCTAAGTACTGAAAGGCCACAATAAGGTCTCCCCAGAGCCTTCGCTTCTCTAGGCTGAACAACCCCAACTCTCAGCCTGTCCTTATAGGAGAGGGGCTCCAGCCTTCTGATCATTTTTATGACCCTCCTCTGAACCCACTCCAACAAGTCCATGTCCTTCTTATGTTGGGGATTCCAGAGCTGGACGCAGTACTCGAGGTGAGGTCTCACGGGACTAGAGGGGCAGAATCACCTCCCTCAACCTGCTGGCCATGCTTCTTTTGATGCAGCTCAGGATGCAGTTGGCTTTTCTGGGCTGCTAGTGCACATTGCCGGCTCATGTCCACCTTTTCATCCACTAGTACCCTCAAGTTCTTCTCGGCAGGGCTGCTCTCAATCCCTTCGTCCCGCAACCTGTATTGATACTGGGGGTTGCAAGACCTTGCATTTGGTCTTGTTGAACCTCGTGAGGTTCATATGGTCCCGCTTTTCAAGCTTGTCCAGGTCCCTCTGGATGGCATCCTGTCCCTTAGGCATGTCAACTGCACCACTCAGCATGGTGTTATGTGCAAACTTATTGAGGTGCCCTCGATCCTACTGGCAATGTCATTGATGAAGATATTGAAAAGTACTGGTCCCAGTACAGACCCCTGAGGGACACCACTTGTCACTGATCTCCATCTGGACATTGAGACATTGACCACCACCCTTTGAATGTGGCCATCCAATCAATTCCTTATCCGCCGAACAGTCCACCCATCAAATCCGTATCTCTCCAATTTAGAGAGAAGGATGTTGTGCGAGGACAGTGTGAAAGGCCTTACAGAAGTCCAGATAGACAACATCCATAGCTCTTCCCTTGTCCACTGATGTAGTCAATCCATCATAGAAGGCCACTATGTTGGTTCAAATGCTCACTTTTAAATACTTCCTGGTTTTAACTATTTAAAGGTTTCATTTTCCTTGTTTGTTTGATTTAGGGATATTAAATATTTCAATTCCAAATTAAAAGATGGGACGAAGACTTGCTGATTTATATTCAGGCTGGTTTTGTCCCAACCCTATTTAACTGACAGTAGTGTGCTGTTATTACAAAATTGGCCACAGTATCTTAGCCATTGAATTACAAAATGAAATAAAAAAAATTGAGGCATTTGTATGGATTAAGTAAACCACCAGAGGGAGCATATATAATCCAATCAGTCTAATAGATTCATATACAAATGACAAGGAAAATCTCCTTTTAAACGCTTTAGAAGGGCTAGAGGTTTAAAATATAGTGCATTCTGCAAAATATATTCCGTTCTATCAGTGTGTATAACTTCATGAATTTGCTGATCATACTGCTGCTTCAGGCAAAGCGGAAGAAATGTGCCCAGATTCTGCCTGTCTCTAAAATTTGTATTCCACTACATCAGTTCTTTATGCTGGAGTAGTTTTATATGAAAACATTACAGAGTCCTAACACCTGGGTCTTAACAAGCAGGTTATTGAATTAGATCAAATTAAATAAATGAAATGTATAAATGCCTGTGATAAATGAAAAGTAATGTCAGTACTATTTTTCTAATTTACATACTATTTCTTTGCCAATTACAGAGTAATCATATTGAAAATCTGAGAAGTAGAAATACTGGCCCTTTGTCAGAGTTTGCTCTGATTAAAACACAACATATTTTTCTTCTGTTTTAAAAGTTGTGTTGAGACAGCAATTGGTCTTTTTAATCAAGTGCAACAAATGTATCAGGAATGAATGGGTAAATTTGTCAGCCCTGATACATTACTGATAAGAATGGTACGATAACTAGATCTACACTTTATTGAGCAGAAAATTGCTCCACACCCAACTTCTTCAAATCCTTTCCAAGCTGCTCGCTCTTAATTTGACAAGCTAATTTGAACACATGAACTGCAAGAAACTGTTAGGAAATTAGCATCCAATAATTACGAATTCTGTATGCGTGGCAAGCCTGATGGGAGTAAAAGAAGAAAAGAAAGTGGCACCAAAGTGCTTAATGAACAAAGCATTTTCTCTAACCAGAGTGAGCCCAGTGATGGTATTGTTTGATGAAAGAAGCCTCACAAGATCATAGTAATAGATCTTCTCAAGTGGGATTGCAGTTCTGTTTAGAAGACAGCGTAAGCTTCAGTGAGCCTGAAGGTACGTTTAGAAATACGTAACAGTAAAGATGTACATACCAGTAAAATGTACATAACAGTACATTTTAAAGTACTGTTATGGAATGTAGATGATCCTGAACTCTTAACATGTTTTTATTGAAAGTTAGCCTGCAGCCAGGTGAACTAACTTTTTGCTGAGATTGATACATGGATAAATAACAGATAGATAGCCTTTCTACATTTTTGGATAAGTTTGTGGAATTTGTTAGTAGCTGGATTCCATGGAATTATTGTGAAATTTCTGTAATTTCCCTTGAGCACAGATTGTCTGGAAAAATTCCTACGATTAATACAAATAAACCTTAAAAGTTCAGTCTCCAAAGAGAACTCTAATGAAGATGCAGTAGCTCTCAGAGGCCTAGGACATGTCAGAGCAAGACCAGCCAATTCATTACATATGGTGTAGGACTCTCGAGAGTAGAATAACCCCTTGCCTGTTTCATAGCTGATATGGACACATATTGCCTGAGAGCTATGTGGAATACTTTTTCAGAGCAAACACCTGAGCTTTTTCCTTCATAAGTAGAACTTTGTCTTATGAGCTTCATTCCTCGAGTTTCCTATCTCCACATGTTCTTCTGCAGTGTCCTCCTTTCTGCTCACTGATGTTCGCAGCAGCCCCAAGCTAGAGAATAAAACTATCCCTACCTATCATTTATAGATTTGATATCTACCCAACTGAATTTGAATACTGCTTTCATACACAAACTAGCAAGTTTTCTTACAGCTGCGTCATTAGTCACACACTTTTACATATGTATGCCTGCTTTGTTTTCCTGAATAAATCAGATGAACATGAGGACAACAGTTATACTCATAACAGATGCAAATTTTTAAGAAATGCAAGGCTGGATTACGCAACTTAAAAATAATTCTAGAAAATGGGCAGAAGATTGCTACAATTGTCATTACCCTGAAATCCTTTTCTTTCTGTTTAAATATTTTCCATGAAATCTTGAACCTGAAGACTGGGAGCATTTTGAAATTTCTTAATCTAGATATAAACACAGTGATTTATTTAAGCCACATCACTCACACTACTCATATTGTATACTTGTGTTTCTTACCATATCATTTGCCTTTCAAAATTTGAGATTGGTTTCACTAGCTATTGGTTCCCTTGCCAGAGATGTTGCTGTGTCTTCTGGAGCTTAGAAACTCTGTTCATTATCCACTCTTTAGGTTTCTGTGGTATCCAGTTTTGCAACACAGCTTGTCCAAGACATAGATATCATAGTCATTACAAAAGGACCACTGTCTGGACCGTTTTAAGGCCTTAATGCAAAGCCCATCTCAAGTAGGTCAATCAAATATAACACGTTCCTAAGGTATTTTATTATAAACACAGGAAGTAGTTACCGAAGATACAGAGGACAGTTAAGCACTTAAATCATGTTGAGAGGAGGGAAAGTAGACATCCATCTGTTATTTATACCTTTGAGAATATTTACTTTTGCTGATTAATTTGGAAGGAAGATCACAAAATCTGTGTTTAATTTACATGTTTAATTTCACAGATGCACCTAAGATACCATAGTGATAAAATGCTAGATAAATAGGTAGGTAGCACAGCTCTTTTATGCAGAAACTTCTTTTGCAATTCTTTTACATGCTACCGAGTTTTTATTCTTCATTTATTGTTTTAGAACAATGAGACAAAACCCCACTCATTTTTAGACGACCTGTTTATATCTAGAATCACAATTTCTGTGCCAGCCATAAATCTTTCAAATCACAACAGATTTGAGATCAGACTTAATTCTTCATTATTTGTTCATCCTGAGTGCTATAGTGATAATAGTGGGTATTGCCCTGCACTATTAAACAGACATTCACTCTGGAATTAAATAGTCATTTGCTGGCAGAACTGCACCACGGTCAGTCACACAGCAGCCCCAAATTCTTCTCTGTTTGGTTTTATTTTTATCTGTTCCTTTCTTATATTGATAGCTATTACCTGAAAGTTTGGATTCAAACATCTTCCTGTTTCATTGGTGAAAGGTGACACTTGCCTGTGAAAGGGTTCCACAGACAGATGCTTCCGAATGCAACTTATACGTATCCTAGACATTTTAAGAAACTTGACTCAGACTTCTGGTCATTATTCTATGCCATGTGATGGGCTTTCTCAGGACTGGGTTACTATACCAAGCATTACAGCCTAGCTGATTCTCCAAGAAATGTCTCAAATGGTGGTCTAATGCAACTATTAGGCTTTAATTGTATAATCAGAAGAGTGCAAAGTACACAGCTCAAAGAAAACAGGCTTTCCTGGTAACAAGTGAAAATATTTCTACTTAACAACACGCTCATGCATTACACTGGGCAAATAAAGTATAATGCAAAACAGTTAGGAAGTTAATTTGCATGGTACAGTAATGTGGAATATAGGTAGATGATGATGAAGTGAATACAGAACAGAAATGAGAACAAATAAAAAAAGTAAGATAGTTACTTAAACACAAGAGTAAAGATTACTTCAAAAACACTGAGAGGGAAGTTACCAGGTAAGGCAGAAATTTTACCTACTTTACCTGAATTCAGAGACAGAGCTTCAAGAAGGTTTTGACAACTGCAGATGAGCGCAGGTTCAAAGACAAAGGAATGCAGTCAGGGTTTCAAATCCTCTTTGGTTGTCTCACTATAACATATCTTAACCTAAAATAATCAGATATCAACATATCATCTTTTCTACAGTGTAATTTTTAGCCTTCTTATGTTGCCTTCTTGGCCCTCAGGCTGTTTCTTCCACTTCTTGTGTGTGTAAAGTCCCAACTCATCTCTTTTTCACACCTCTGAAATCTGCTAACTCTTCCTTAACCTAACTAGTACTAATTTGTCTGGAAAAGTTACCTTTATTTGCTAAACTACTGATATTTTTATCCACTTCTCTCTCTGTTGACCAGCATATATAGTTTTTTATATTATTTTATGCTAACTACTATTCCTGTGCTACTAGAAGAGTTAGAAGTAAGTTGACTAGTTTCTTCCCCTAATGAAACCAGTGAATTTTTAAATAGTTCATGGTCACTACTCCTGAAATCAAGTACGGCAGGATATAAGGAGTTTTTACTTCGGAGAGAAAAATGCTTCGAAGTTCTAACATGGAAGCTAAGGGGAAAAAGGAAAAAAAGAAAACATTAAGTAGGTGCTTAGTTTCTAGAGAGAGTAGTTAGGCCCTACAACAGCAGTTCTCTATAAGAAAATGCAAAAATTTGACCAACCCTAGAATGAATGCTAGTGTACTTTTGTGGAAGCATTAGTTTTTTTCCCTTCATATAAGCATCTAACCCACTGCATTACTACGGAGAAAGCCGTCTTCCACCAATTTTGTGACTCTTGCTCTTCATTTCCTCTGCTCTCATTACAAGGGGAGATAAATAAAACAAGGAATTAAATAAATCAAGTATTTTTTATGGAATAAATTGAGATTTTTTTTTTAATGGAAAGTCTTTGCACTATATCAAATTTTCTTTTTCTTTACTTTTTTTGTTTCACTGAAATATAATGCAGAATGGCAGTCCCAGTCAGATTTGTTTAGTGGTCAGTTCAGCGGTCGTACAAAACTTTCACTTGTACAGCTGTAGTTTCTCTTCCCATACCAAATATTTTTTGACACAGAATTACTTGTGAATTAAACAGAGCCTGGGAAGCTTCCTGGGCATTGGAAAATGATTGTCTGTGCCATTAAATAGTTATGATGTTCCCTGATGTGATTTCAGTCCATGCCCAGGAGCACTGTCCAGAACACTTCCCAGGCATGGTGCAGGAGTTGGACTGTTCCAGGGATTGTTCCCAGTTGGCAGTTTATGTGCAGCCTCCTTCTTTTCAAGGTTGAGAGAGTTTGCTTGTTCAGGCACAGGCCGTTCTGTGCCAGCGGTCTTCAGTGCCAAGGAACATTTCTGGGCATGTTTATTTTACTAGTATGGAAACAGCCAGAATGATCACAACAGCCCTAACTGCCTTCCAGAAGTGCTAACCTCTTATGGTTGTACTCCTCAATATAACTTGAGCATCACTGCAATCGTATTTGTCTCCTAATCTTCCTTCAAGGAAGGGCCATAAATGAACAGTCTCTTTTTGTTAGCGTAATATTTTAAATTTTACATATTGCTATACACAGACTCCTATGTAATGTTGCCAGAAATTTTTATTTAGACGAATCTGAAATCCACGTATGTCTTCATAAAATTTGGATAATCTGAGATTAAGATCCGCTAAGGCAAACTGTTCAATTTCTCAACATACTCTATGATTCTCTATAGGATATATTTTTTTATCAATCTTTCCAGTCCCCTAAAGAGTGGGGACTCTAACATTTCTCTGTAGGGCGTATTCCCAGTTTCAGGGAAATAAACAAAGTTTTCTCAGTATTTTTCCTAAATATCAAGGCATTTTTGTGCACCATTACATCTTTAGTTCCCCCTCTGTTCAGGTCTATTAACTCTTCCAATATTTGCATTATCATATAGCATTAATGAAACCACTTGCTTCCCACTGGATATCACAACGAATATTAATATGTACAATTAATAAAGAAACCGATGAGCCCCAACTGTTCTGTAATTCTTTGGTAAACTATTTTGCTGAATGTTGACTTCAGAATTTGACTCACTTTTAAAGAAAAGATGAAATGCAAGTAGAATACTAATTTGGGAAACAAATAACTTTCTGAACTTTAAGATCCTTTGAACATAATCAGTTACAGGATGATTCATATCCTTCCTTTCTTTTGCTTGCTAGCTGAAGAATTCACTGAGCCTTTAGAGCAGGTGTTTTTCTTAACCCTAATTCATCCATACTTTCCACAAATGCAGTAGTATGAATATGCAGTTTCAAAACTGTCTTATGTTCTTTGTGCAGAATGTTCTCCTGATTTGTTGGTGGACCTTTATTAGCACATAAACATTAGCTTATGTAGAGTCAGGTTAGTGCATTATGCCTCCTCCTCCTGTCATAGCTCCTGCTTCCTTTGACTTCTTAGTCTTTTTAGATTTGCGAATGAGATATAACTGGAGCAGTAACCTAGCTTCACCAAAACATCTCTGCACTTCTCTTTCTAGCAGCTCAGATGCTGATGCCCGCTAGTACTGAAACAGCCGTGTTACGTATTGCACGATTGCTGGGACTTCATGCATGGGGCGCAATTGCATGGGGAGAACAGAAATATGAACAGCCCTATTTCATACTACCTCTAGGCACTGGGCCACTTTCATCCTGTCCCAAGGACTCTACTACTTGTTAATGTTACCAGTGTTTTTTTATAAAGGAGCAAAATCCCTGTAGAAGTATATGAATAAAAAAGGGAGCTTGGCCAATGTGTAAATGAGATCTGTGCCTTGGTGCATGCCACTCGAGACTTGATGCTTTTCAACATCATTCCCAGTTCTACAATTCATATGTCTGGGAGTACTATGGGTAGCATAGGAGCTGTGAATTAGTATATGCTTGTCTGGTTTTCAGAAAATCTGGGCTTATCTGTAGGTTCCGTTATGGAATTCTGTGTTATCTCATCTGAATCATTTCATGTCTCCTATGCTCTATTTCCTCGTCTCTAAAGTGGAAAAGGAAATATTTTTTCCAAAGGTGACCTTCATATTTCCATTTTAAAAACAAGAAACAAAGCAATGGGTGTTTCGGGCTAACTGTATTTCTGAAGTTGTCAGTGTAAGCATTATAAAGCAGTTTCCAAAATACAGCTGGCCATTCACTTTTATTTATTTAACCAGAAGGAAACGTAACATGTAATATTGTGAAAAAAGGTTTTAAGATTGTGGGAGCACCCACCCTAAAATTGAAGTGATCATTTTGAATATTTAAAGATAGGAAATAGTTTAGACAATCATGTAAAGGTGAGAAAGGTGGGTTAGTTGTGCTAGGCGGGATCATCAACAAGAGTGTGAAGTACACTCAGTAGTGCTTCAGAGATCTGTGCCTTAAACCTTGAGTAATTTATTGTGTGCAAAACAGGTATCAATGCCAACAGATCGGAATTCTCTGCGAACTTCTGTTGCTATTAGTTCTTTTTACCCACTTTTTGCAGGTATAAATGCACAAAGTAAAAGGCAGTGGAGAATGTAATCTAGTATCAGAGAGCAATTTCAGGGTGGCACCTTCCCAGAGAATGTGTTTGGTTGTTGTATTTTCTGCTGATTCTGTTGGAAATTCTGATACCATAATCTCATAGATTTGACCCTAGGGCCCTCCTCTTACACTTTCTTTTTTGCTTCTAGTTATTCAAAGCAGAGCTTTTAGCACAAGCTTCTTTTTTATTCTTTATCTGCTTTTCAAGAAGTTTCCTTTGTTGTTATAACTGACATTAAGATTATAGAAAATATCCTCCCATTCTTCTTTAATCAGAACTCTGCCAAGTCTCATTTTAACTAGGGTTTTTGCCTTTCTTTCTAGTTGAATTGGAAATAAAACTTACTTCATTTAGCCCACTTTTATTCTTAGGCTCTTCCACTGCTAGAATTCCCCATGGGAGTCCTTATTTCCTACTGCCTATTCACATGTTGTGTCAGAGCTACAAATATCGAGTCTTACTCATGTTCAGTCTCTTTTACTGTAAAATAACAGCGCTTTTTTTTTTAACGTATTTTCAATTCTCTGTTTACATGATATTGCAGGAGTACTTTCCAGAACATGTAGCTATATTTTTCCAAACCATCATCATCAGGTGGAAGATTGCCTGTTCAAGTTTGTGCTACACACTGATCCTCCCTATCGTCACCTGAATGGCGGAAATTTTGAGAGGCAAAAAATGTTAAGACAGTGATGGAATTCAGTGCTGCAGACAGAGATATGCTGCATCAAGTATTAACTATGCCTTATTAATTACGTTTGAATTTTTCATAAACATTCAAATAGTACAGGCTGTTTGTAGTTCTGTATGTTCAAAATCAGCTATTCTTACATTATGAGAAAATCCTCTTCTAATAATTCAAATTGCCATCCTATTCTGCAGTACAGTTTAATTAAGCAATACGTTTAAGTAAAGGATATATACAGAAAGCACATTTATACTTGAATTCAGATGTACGATTAGGTGTATTGAGCTAGATGCTAAGCACAAATACTATTCAAATAGCTTACAAATTCATATCGCAGTTACTCACAGTGACACTTCACATGTACTTCATAAGCACTTCGATCTGTGATAGAGTTCTGCATTTGTGACAAGGGAAAGTGGAAAATAACAAAGGGAGGAAAATACAGTCTTTTCCCAGACATCACAGTGTGACAAGAAAGTGATATTCAAAGGATGGAGGAACCAAAATGGAGCCTGTTCTGCAGTAAAGGGAGGCAAAGCCAGACTGAGCACAGATAGCGCTTTATTTCCTCCAAAAATTGCTCTATGATTAGGGTTTTTTTTCAGTTGGACAGACACAAAGTTCAAGGCTTACAGTATTTTTATTTTTTTTAATGTATTTTTACATACATATATTATATATTTATATTTATTTTTATATTTACTTCCTATCTCCCTCAGCTTGGAAAGAAATTCCACTTTAAAATGTTCTAATTTTTTTTTTTTTAGTAATTCAAACAACTTAGCAAATGTCTGAATTTTTTCCTAATGTAATAGGCCTTCCTTAGTGGTTAAAGGCAGAAAAGAGTTCTGTCTGTTCAATTTTCTATTTAATTTTCCAGTTCAACCTTTTATTTAGAGGCGTTAACAAACATTTTAACTGAGCTGAGTAATTACATGGTATTTATGAAATCATTTCAGATTTCTGGAATGCCCTTAATTTCCCAGAAATCCATTCTTCATATGCTGTTACAGATATCCTGGCAAAAGAAAAAACAAACAAACAAACAAAAAACAAATGAACTAGGGAATAGTTGGTTTATAGGGCACGTGTTGTACATTTTAATGCTCTTGATTGTTTTATATCAGCTCAAGCTTGTGAAAAGATTTTTCCATCCAGACTTTGTCCTTTTCCTTCCTGATAATTTTCCGTTATGTTTTTAGCTTTTACAGGTTAAACCGTGATGAATTTTCCATATACAGGGTAGCTGATTTATTATTATTATTATTATTATTATTATTATTTCTCATTGAATTCTCTTAAAAGAGAAGAAGCAAAGCATTTCAGTTCATGCACTGAATGGACACTTCTTGTCATGTAAATATTCTCTGCCAAATAGTGGTAAATGGCATCCGGTAGATCCGATGACATCTCCATCTCCGTACAGTTCACTGAAAGGATTCTGACATCTTGCTTGTTACCCAGACTCAGCTGCGTTAGTTATACCAAATCATCATTGCTATACATGCAGAGACTTTAATTCTCCCTTTGTTCCCTGAACCAGTACTCCCGAGTTCCACACAAATCCTGGAATTCCTTACATTTCATGAATGTCCCTATTCTCATTTCCTAGAACATCTTTGTTATTGCTTTGCTAGGAGCTGATTTCGGTCATCACTTGAAAATGAAGTTGTTATAAAATGGCCCTGTTGACAGATGGCATAAATGGCATAGCTAATCAAATCTGCTCCAATGTTTTAATGGCAACAGGGAATTATCACCATGCTACAAATGAATGGAGGCAGCAGAGTGGGTGGTGCACTGAAATGACAGTTCCCAGAATTCTAACTCAACGACACAGCAATGATAGTATCCACAACGGCTGACATGTCATTGCCACATGCCTCAAAGGAAGTTCACAAACAGGTTTGCTTGGAGCCTATCTAGTTCCTGTTAAAGCTGCTTTCTGATAATATTGTTTGAACTCAACATTACATCAATAGAAAATGTTAAATAAACAGTGTCCAGGGTTTCATGTATTTTTCTTTAAAGTAGGGTCATCCGAAGAGTGTCTCAGACGTTTGAAAGAGCCATTCCATGTCCTTGTTTGTTGCATTCAACTTTTGATGGTTTGCTAATTCCTCAGGAAAAATCAACCCCAAGACCATTACTTGCCACCGTATTTCAGTAGTTTGTCAGAAAAGACTTAAGAACTGTAAATGAGCGCACCTGGGATAAGCTTTTATTCACTTAGTCTTTGGAGAGTTAAGTTTGACACCATTTAGATACAAGATAAAATATAAGATTGAAGATCATTAATCCTTACTAGTCTAAGTACAGTTGGGTTTGAATTAGCATGGATATGTAACTGCAGTAATTGCCTCTACTGTAGAAATTTATGGAGTGGCTTGATGTGATATTTAAACGTTGGGCTTGATTTTCAGATGTCCAGAATATTGACAAACTTATTAGATTTTATCCAGAGCAGTATGACTGAAATGTAATGGGTTTGTGCATATTCAGTACATCTGAAAATTAGTCTGGTTCTCCTTCAAGATAGGCACAGAAGTTGCTAATGAAGTTCTTCAAATTTTAGAGAAAAGTAGGAGAGACTGAGACTTCCAAAAAATACGTTCTATTCATAGCTGGAGTGTCACATCATTTCTTTCTACTTAGTAAGGTCCTCCTTGTTCTCTCAAGCATTCATGGATACAGAACACCGCAAAGATGGGGAGGCAACGCTTAGCTCCCAACATAGCACTCATTCACTCACTCATTCACATTTGGCAAGAAGAAAAAACTCTTCACGGTGGCCTTTATTCCCCTGCATTGGGAAGGAGTTCTCTGTACTTTCTGGAATACATTTCTGGTTTGGGTATCTTTTCTCTTCATTGCAGCAGGTTTTTGGAAAAGTCATTTGCTATAGAGTCAGTGATAAATGACACCTGTTAGGGTTGGGGTATTGTTTTTAGTAACATTGCAAATGGTGGAAGGCAGATCAGTGCAAACCCAGCTAAAGAGAACCAACATTTTCTCAAACTCTTTTGTCAAAGACATTGCAGATTCTGCCCAGAATAATTATGCAGAGAAGTTTATAAACCCAAGGGAGTTGTTAACGTTGTTTAGATCTTCTTGTAACATCCTCTTCTACTATAAGAACGATTCTGCTCTTCCATTCTTCCAAAGTGGATCCCTGTTTACCTCGGTTGAAGTAGGTTAATATTTGTCATGTCTTGGCATCTTTCACTTCATTGAGAACATACACCATAAATACAGCTAACCAGAGCAGTGGCCTTATTTGCTTTCCTAGTCTTATTAAAAGACAGTGAGAAAGTTATTTGCTGTACAATCAGGCACATTATGAACATGGATGCCAAATAACATCATCCTGTCTTATAACAAAATACCGCAGGAAATAAATGCAGGACAGAAAAAAAACAAAAACAAAACCCACCAAACAAAAAAAACTAACTGGGGAGAATCTCTTTCAAAGTCGGGCATCATGGTTTAGTTATTTGCTTGCTGTTTTAATAATGCTTTCCATTTGTAATTTTACCTGTTGTCTAGGAAACTCTAAGTTACTGTATAAACACTGATAACACTCTTGTGAGACGGGGATTGCCAGGGGAATCATTATATTAAAGTGTTACAAGTTGCTTTAAAATTTCTTTGTTACATATTGCAAATAAGAAAGGATATTGCAAACAGGTTATCACCTAATTTGATGAGAAATATGCATGCAACTTAAAATTTCTGCAGCTAGTGAGGAGGTAGAAGCAGCTGTATCTTGTTCTCTAATTGTCATGAAGGCTCTTCTAAGGAGCTGTTATCTAAATCTGTGAACATTGATCGCATTGTTATACGTGTATCTTGATGTCTCAGGTCACCTTGCCTGACAAAAGCAGTGACTGGTTCACTACATCCTTTGTGGGATTAAATTTTCATGGCTAAGGAGTTGGACAGAAATAATTAAACCAATTTACGTCCACATGGCTGACATCAAACTTAAAAATGCCATCGCTCAGCGCAGTCTTAAGAATAATTATCCAGTGGAAGGGAGATGTTCCTATTTAAAAACTGTACATTTAAAAAAAAAACAACAACTAAAATAATAATTAATTAATTGAAATGCCTTTCACTGAAGTGGATTAAATGATGGATCCATATTGCAAGCAACAGCCTCTTGAATAGAAGTAGTACCGCATAAATCATATGGATGTTAAATTAAATCACATCATTTACTTATTCTCTCTGTTATTCTCTTCTCTTCCTCTCCCTGTCTTTTTCTTGTTTTCCTCCTATTTCCATCTCAACAACTTCTATCTATTTCATCACTTAAAGATGCTCCAGTGGATTTGACCGTCACCGGCAAGATTGGGTAGACAGTGGCTGCCCTGAAGAGGTATGTGAGTAGTTTACATCCTCAGCCCATCAGAGGCCATTTATACACTTACGATGCATTTGATTATATTCTTCAGATTGTGAAGCATGATTTTAAGGCCAAAGACATGCTGTATTTATCTTCATCATTCAGTGGAAATGCTGTAAGGCATAATAAAGAAAAATAGGCTGAGCAATTTCACTCCCCATTTGGGGGAACGGACACAAAGTAAAAATTTTACCTCTGACAAAATACTTTGAATAATAAGTAAAAATTCCAGAAAGCCTGCCCCAAAACAGTGTCCCTGCACTGTTTTTCTCTTAGAACTATGACTCTTGCCAGAAAAGGGGAAGAAACTGTGATGTTCCCTACCTTAGAAACCCCTCTGCCAGAGTAGTCTCAAGTGAAAAACAGGCATTGCATTTTGACTATGCAATCACGAGATCTCGACAAATAATTTCATACAGAAGAAATGACATAGATGAATTCAAAGAGATTTAACAAAATAAACAAACAAACAAACAAAAAGCCAAAACACCTACAAGGCATTTGGATTTCCTTTCGTGGAGAGGCAGTGAGACAACAAGAAAGATATCTGACTGTGGTAGTGGTGGGCTGTAAAACAGGGACTATGGCCTCTAAAAGAGTTTCTCCAGGTATTCCTGGACCAGAGCAGTTCATTTTTGAGACACATATATAAATATCTTACTGCTGGTTCTTTCCCAGTGTCCTCCCTTTAGAAGGTTTTTTGCGTTGGGGGTTGGGGTGTTTTTTTGTTCTTTTTTTTGTTTCGGGATTGTAGTAATAGGAACAAATTAATTTATGACACTTTTAATCTCCTGATGGCCATAAAAAAGCAGTTACTTTTGCATTTTGGCTGAAAGGGCTAAATTCTATCATGAATTTCAGCAACATAGCCTTTCTGAAGTGTAATGTCAGGTGAAACTGAGGGCAAAACGTAACCCCAAGTGTCTAGTTAGAAAAAACACATTCTGTTTTATTCTCAGTAGAAGCAAAGAGAAGTAATGATATAAAACCGGTCTGATGGAAGAAATTGTTTTTTCTTCTAAGTGTAATTGCAAAATAATGGATCCTACATACTGCCTTGTTACATGGGCTTGAAGCTTCAGTTTTGCAGTTTGTAATCTGCTGATTTAAGAACTGAATTTCTGTGAGATTTATTGTCTGTGGAGGACAACCTATTCAAGAACATGAAGTAAAAGTTACTGGGAGTATTTGTCATTATAGTGCACAACCTTTGTATTGCTTTAATCCAGATTATAATTTGCTAGGACTCAGTTGTGCCTGTAGATGATGTTATCCAAAAACTGCTCTCTGCATGACAGTAGCATCCCATTCTGCTTCTCCCTTGTTTCAACACAACTAGTGCTCCAAGCCTTAGTGCATAATCTGAGAGGAAATTATTGATACACTAAGTGTATCTGAGAAACCGATAGTTTGATTTGCACAGTTTCCGGCTACTTGATTGCTGCTCACAGTCTAACTTTCAGGCTCTCTGGAGTAGAACGAACAGCTTATGCAGCATCTTCCAGAATGATGCCCAAGCTGACTGCTGGAGTTCAACGAAGGATCAATAATTAGCACACAGAGGTTACTTGTAGATGCATTCATTCAAAAGGATGAATAATGAGGATTCTCACAGTAATGCTTCCTTCTTTGTAATATAGATTTTGAGCTAAATTTTGATTAAATTGCATCAGTGAAATTAGCAGTGGCTTTCAAGCTAAAACATAAAAAATTTAAGGAATAATTATACTGCAGGTACTGATATCTTTTCTTGATATAAGATATTGTTTCTGGTAAAATGAAGGACAATAAAAAACATACACATTAAAAGAAAGGCAACACCCACTGGATTTTGACAGGCAGATCTCAATAAAATGAACAGGCTTTGTGGGATTCCACTTCTCATTAAAATGAATGGGGACAGCAGGAGTTACAGGCAGTTCCCATGTTTGCTGCTAACTAATTGGATGTATTTTCCTGCAATACTGTGTGATCCATAGAAGAAAACATTCATTACACCTGCCGAATTTTTAAAGTGTCTAGAAATTGGGGAAAAAAAATAAGACTTGATAGTTTTATCAAAATATTTTATTATTATTATTATAGTTAATATTTTATAATACTTATATTTATATAATAATTTTAAAGGTACACACATAATACATGAAATTTTAATATTATATAGAATCATAGACATATAGTGAATGTGTTGCTCTATAGTGTGGTATATAAATATTCTATAGGCTGAATGCGTCCACACATTTTACACATATATGCATATTCTTCTGTGATAGCTGCACGTAAAGCCTAATTAAATACTCCAGTTAACTACACATTACTCGCTATGGAGAGCTGCAATTTAACTCCCACATATCTTTTTTAACATGTGTTATGGCACCCAGACCGATGGCAGTGATCATTTACAACAGAAGAGTGAAAATTTAAATGATAAACTCAGTTGTTAAAATCTGATTGGGGGAAATAACATGTTTGACATTCAGGGATGACTTTGAAGCCTTGTCATTAACCACTGAGTATTGTACGTTTTGCAGCTAAATGAAAAATATATGTTGCTGAATGCTGTGTAGAGCACTTCAAAGGGAGAAAAGAGAAAAAAGAAAAGGCTCTTGAAATTCCTTGATTTAGGGTTTCCATTTTCATTCTTTTTATCCTGACAGCTTGTTCATGCTTAAATTCTTCATTCAGTGACAGACTCCTCTGAGAATTAATTTTCTCTTCTTTGCTTTTGTTGTTTCCCGACAGTCGAAAGATAAGATTTGTGAGAAGAATATAGACACAACTGAAACACCTCCATACTCCATCACCACCCTTCTGCCAACCACCACAAAGTTTAGAGTTTTAACGACCACCAGAGGATCCACCACTTCCCACCTGCCAACTAGCCTGCCCACAGAAGGTGAAGTGTATAGACTGCATTATTCTATAGAGCAAACGTGTCATTTACAAGTCTTAAAGTATTTTATTTCCTTTAAGAATGTGTTCGTGTTGACCTTTTCTCTTTGGGGCAGTGGAAGGAGTGGGGAATTGCAGTCAAGGCAATATATGCTACTGCTTTTACATTGCAACTTGCTCTCGCAACAGTACGGTGCAAAGGGGATGAGCGCTGGAGGAGGGGCCGGTGCTGGGGGAGCACAGACAAGCCAGGAAGACGTCTGGAGAACTTGTGGTTACAATGAGTTGTTTGTGTTCCTTTAGCTATTAGGCCATAGTCCAAAACCTGTTGAAATGGCAGCCAGAGAGGGCCCTGCTGAAGTTAGTGAAGAAACTCCCATCGCAGACTTAATGAATTTTGCATCCCTTCAAGTATTTTATTTAGCCAGGTGACAATTAGAGATAACCCAAATTAAAAACCTCTTTGAAATTTGCCTGTTTACTTTTTTTCAGTCAGTTTACACGGTTCTTTTCATGTAGTGCTCACTGTTGTGAAATAGTTTCTTTAGGCTTCTGAACCGAATTAACTGGGTAAGTTATGGCATGTCAGTTCCCATCCTTGTTCCACTGGCTGCTTAAATCTTGCCTTTCTGTGGTTGAGATACCCTGCTTTCCTGCTTCTGGAGAAAACTCAGTTGGGTAGAAAAGCTAACCCAGATTAATCAAATACCATCTATAAAATAGAACGGGGCAAGAGGGAGGTTTCTGTTGGAATTCTATGTCAACCCAAGACAAGATACTTGGTATGCGCATATTTTTGAAGTGGCCAGTGACAGCAAAATTTGAGCTGAAGGCATTACACTGTGTGAATCTACTAATAAGAAAGGCTGGTTTTCGCAGCAAGTGTTCAGAAACTGTCAGTGCAGGATTTGGACTGCATTAGCAGCATTATTCCCTGACACTTTGATCATTAAAACTCACAACAGGGAGACAAATGTGGAAATAAATAGGATTTAAAACTGGTCAACCTTTTCATGATTCTTAGAAGAGGAACTAAGTCATTGTTTTATTTTATTGTCATATGTTGGTTTGTGTAATCCTTAATATGATAGAATGCTCAAGCTATATATGAACAGGTAACATACACGAATTATTTGTGTTATGAGACACATCCTAGCACCCTTATTTACCAGTATTTTGAATCCTCCTTTACACTGTAACAATCTCATGAATGTTTTTTTAGTAGTAAGGAAGTAAAGCATTGCTCAGTGTAAGAATACCACACTCTAATTCTCATTGAGTTGAGTACCAAATCATTTTCTAATTGTGGAATTTCTTTGACATCAGAAAGTCATTCCTAAAATGCCTCATGACCTAGAAAAACGCATTTTCCTACAACTAACTGATTTTTCTTTATAGATGACACCAAGATAGCACTGCACCTAAAAGATAATGGAGGTAAGAGATTAATTTTTTCTGTGTAAATAATGTCAGTAGTTTCTCAAATTATGCCCCACTGAACTTCATTAATCAAAACCAGATTGTAGAAATAGCTTTTACCAGACTCTCAAGGGACTTCAGCCTTCCACATCTATGTGGAAGAGCAGCAGGGCTAATAAGCATAGCAACTGCTTAGCAAATTAAACATTTACAACTCTCTCTATAACTCTTTAATAAATCAGCAGGTTTAATTAACTTCCAAATATGGACATAGTAAGTAAATTTTCAACTGTATTAATACAGTTATTAACTGTATTATAATGATACAGTGTTATTTAACTGTATTAAGAGAGGATATGGTGCTAGTTCTAAATATTAATATTGTGTTATAAATTCATTCATAATAGTGAATTATCACATGACATTTTATTAATAAACGTATCGATGTAATATCTGTATTGCTGTACTAGCAGTGGTCCTGTATTTCTCCATGCACATTCCCCATCAAGTTAATAAGAGCACCTTGTTTTACTGATAAAGGCCTCTGTTAAAAGAGGGTCTGCAGGGGACTGCTTTTGTCATCTTCTTTGTGGTTCAAGGACTGAGACCTGAGATTTGTTCCTTCTCCCTTTGAAGCTGATGAGAATTTTGCTATTAGTTAGAATAGGACTGGATCATTAGGTGTAGGCAGCATCTGCATTCACTGCCGATGTAGAGCTTGCTGAGGAGAAAGGAAAGAGTCGGGTGGATTTCTGCAGGCTTCAGAATGATCTATCAAAGCAGGGATGATTTGCTGGGCAAATTGAAATAAATTCTATATAAAGGGGCATATTATGGGCTCTGATTGCCTTTCTTTGGCAGCAAGCGTGGCAGCAGGCATGGGCAGGGCTCAGGGCGAGTCCAGCAGCTCAGGGGCAGCAACTGGGGTCAGCCCCAGTCTAGTGACCATCAGCTGAGCCTGCAGTGAGGAGGCAAGTGCAGGGTCAAGGCAGGAAGCCAGGTTGGCAAGGCAAGCCTGGGAGCGGTGAAGGAGCAGGCGAGGCACAGCAGCCAGCAGCACAGCTTAGGCAAGGACCAACGAAAGCGGCTCCTGTCTGCAGTCCCAGAGAAGGTGAGATGATGAACCAGGTCCATAGAGGGAGTCCAGCAAACAGCAAAAGGAGACAGGGCCACATATAAGGCTACAACACAGCTCCAAGGTGTCCACCCAAGGAGACATGGCCAGGGACAGGACTGGAGACAAGCTACTTGCAGCTCAGATCCAAGGTTGGTCCAGGAAACAAGATCAGAGATGGGGCTGAATACAGGTACACCTACAACATAGCTTAGGCTTGTGCTTGAGCTTACATGGAGTCCCCAACCCCACGGGCAGGGGTCCCAGGTGCGGCTGGTCAGGACAGCTGAGGGACAGTAGTGTTTTCTCAGGGCCCTCGCAGAGAATAGTTCAAGTTTTGAAAAAACACAGTGTGTGGATGCCACTTAGCATTTTGGTCTGTTTTTCTTGTTTTTCGGTAATATTCAGCCATTGTTTTCTCCGTCCCTCATATTAGAGGTCTGTGCACTTCACAGGAGGCAGTTGCCATCCCCTTCCTTACCAGTTGCTCCTCTGTCACTAACGACACACTTCTACTGTCACTAACCACAGCATAACCAGTCACATGCTGTAGTGGGCATTGAATTGTCCATTTGTTGGCAGTGTTGTTGTTTGACATGGCTTTGACACACAAATGATCCCTTGAAATAAGGTCATTTGTAAAGTCAGGGTGGTACTTTTAGGCATTTTTTTCTACCAGAATGTCCCTGAACCTTCTTTCTCTTCTTGAAACCAAATTGCTTTTTATTTTGTTGTGAAAAGTGCTTCAGTGCTCTTAAAGATCAATAGACGAGGCGAATCAGTCAGCACTTCACTCTCCTGTTTTGTGTCTGCTCTGTCCCAGCTGAGCTGCACCCACACTCTCCCCCACAAGACATCGCTCCGTTGCGGGCGGCTGGCCTGACACCAGGCAACTCTCTGACTTGAGCATCTCCTGAACAGCTCAGAACAATACCATAGAATCACAGAATTGCCTAGGTTAGAAGGGACCTTTCAGATCATCTCGTCCAACCATCAACCTAACTCTGACAAAAACCATCACGAAACCATGTCTTTAAGCACTATGTCTACCCATCTTTTAAATACCTCCAGGGATGGTGATTCAACCACTTCCCTGGGCAGCCTGTTCCAATGCTTAATAACCCATTCAGTGTAAAATATTTTTTTTTTATAATCTAACCTCCCATGGCACAACTTGAGGCCATTTCCTCTTGTCCTATCACCTGTTACTTGGGAGAAGAGACCGACCCCCACCTCGCTACACCCTCCTTTCAGGTAGTTGTAGAGACCGATAAAGTCTCCCCTCAGCCTCCTTTTCTCCAGGCTGAACAATTCCAGTTCCCTCAGACGCTCCTCATAAGACTTGTGCTCCAGACCCCTCACCAGCTTTGTTGCCCTTCTCTGGACTCCCTCCGGCACCTCAATGTCTTATGTTGTTATATAAAAAGTAATTCAAAAGGTGGGCTTTAGAAAACACATCCAAGTTTCATTCAGGATTATTTTTCCACTTGTCTAATCTTTGCCCAAGATCTGAACAGAAAAACCCTGTGAAAGCAAACAAAATATTGAATACTAGAGCAAGTGAGGGATGGCCGTGACCTGCTTGGTAGAGTGAGGTGGTAGAATTTGTGGCATCACTTATCTTAAATATAGAAAGTCCATTTCCGTGCAGAGAGATGCTGCAATTTAGGAGGATAAACTAGCACCTGACGTGATTATTCATTTTCCTTGAGCTCTTTCTTTTATTCTTGAAATTTAAAAAAAGAAACTGACTTCAAACAACATGGAAGCAAAGCAACACACCAGGATTTCTCATTCACACAGTAAACGTAGCTTTTAATCTGAGAAGTTCTTTTTGATGAATCTTCAATTATGCATTGAATTTTCCAGTGACCCCTAGATTAGGCTCAGATAAAACCTCTGCAGCCGCAGGCACGTTCTTTGATTCTCTGTGATTTGTCAGCCTTTCATAAAGACTAGATTATTTCAGGTCACGAATACAGGGTCTTTACTTTCTCACACTAGATCCTTTAAAACTCTAATGAAAGGGAACCTTTTATAATGGAAAACCAAAGCTATATTGGATCAATGATGGCCTGTAACTTCATGTGTCCTTGGATGATAGCAGTCAATATCTGGTTAGGTACAACAAAAGGATTGTATAGAAATTTTGCATCTCCCCTCTACCTGAAACTTTTGAAGCCAAATGTTATAAAGCAGGAACTAAATTTACATTCAATTTCGTTGGACTGCTTTGACCTTTTAATTATATGAAAAAATCACTTGCAAGGTAGTGCTGTAATTCACCCACAGTCTTCTGTGGCCTATTTTAACATACATTTCAAATTTACTTGCTTCTGTTTCTTCTGTCTTCCCTTTTTCTCCATAGACGTGATAGATGCCTAATATATACGCACCTAAACCATTTTAAAATACAGCTGGCATGCTGTCACAATTTTTGTTAAATGTAATTGTCTTTAAAATAACAAGCATTTTGTAAGTTTTAACATATGTCCAGAACTACAAATGTATATTTTTGTTATTAGTTGCAGGTTCTGTTGTTTTTTTTTATTTTTTCTTATGACACAACACAGCTGACTAAACAGTTTAAAAGCCTAATTTTTCATAAAAATTGTGAGAAATTGGCTATGGTTATACAGTAATGCGATATTTTCCTGTTAAGATCTCTTTAATGAATTTAGATGATTGGTCAGCGTACCTAGACGTTTTATTTGACCTTTTTAGACACCTTACTGTGATGATTTGAGTGCTATGAGTCCCTCTCAATCCTTCAGCGTTATGGCTCAAAAGAAAAGTGCATGTGTGTTGGACAGAAAGTGTCAGAGAAACTGTTGTTCTTCTCATTCATCAAGATTTACAGAAATTGCTGTTAAAAAGGTAAAGCTATGCAGAAAACATCTGCCTGAGGGAGAAAGCTTTTATTTACTTGTGAACAAGTCCATCCTAACATATGTAGTGCTAGGAAATGTCTGTGTCCTGCTACTTTCACTCTGTGGTGGATTTTTTCAAAGATGGCCTAGATACAAACATGTATCTAGTAATGTACAGGATTAACAGTAGTGCTATACAGAGCTTAATTTGAAAGATTAGGAAACTCTGTAATAAATGACCAAAATGCAGACCCAAGTTTTGAAAAAAAAAAAAACAAAAACTTCTATATACCTTATATACAGTGAAAAATTTGCCCAAGGCTATTTTTTTAATAGTCCCCTGTGCCTGGAAACTAGCTCCCATTTGTTATCTGTCTTATAAATTTCCCTTAAAAATTGCAGTCTGAGCTCTTCCTACCATAGGATTTCTTAACAAATTATGAAGAAGGCTCAGTCCTGTTTTTCCTGTGTACCCTGCACTCCAGCTGTAACATGTTGAACTCTAGTTCATGCCTGCTAATAATCATCTTATTTCTTTCTAATATGTTAAGTTTCTAAATGATCCAGAAAATGAGACCTATTTCAACAAAGAGACAAGCCAACCTTTCAGGGAAAACAAATGTTTTTGACATAACAAAAGTTATTATGACCACACAGTCCAAAATAGATAACTCAGACAAACAAGTCACTACAGATTAGCTGAGTCCGCTCCAATTTTAAAGTAAAAAACATAAAATTAAACAATGCCACACCCAATCTTTGTGGTCGTTCAAAAATGTTTTAAAGTGGACCTTGTATGGAATAAGTCCACAGGATATGGCTTTGTTTTATGGACAGATCTTGACCTGGCCACAGGAAATTACCTTCCAGAGGCTTCATCTCTTCATAGCCAGAAAGCCATAAGCTATTCTTTTGGGCCTTTCTCATAGCCAGTGGCAAGCAATAGGCAAGAGGAAATCATTAACGTCATGCTAAAAGAACTACCCAAAGTGGGATAAGCTACTATATAGAGGTGCCTATCTCTATCGGCTACAGAGAAAAATCTAAATGACATGCTAAGAGTAGGCATCTCACTTATAGGTACCCAAGGTTTCCTTACATTAAGTCTCTTCGGTGTCCTAGCTAATGTGTTCTGTTTCTGTTCCTGCCCAGAAACCTGGCAGACCAAGATTCTGACCTCTTGACCTCTTCTCTCATGAAAAACGGAGGATTTAAGGTTTTTACCATTATTGCAAAACTCCTGTTGAGACTAGATTATGTATAATATAATTATATGTTTACTTCTGTATGTTTCCCTTACTCGAAACTGCTGATATTCCCCTAAAATTGCATGGTTCATACCATTCTAGGCAAGCAAGGATTTCCTTGGAGATAACTTGTCATAAAGTTTACTTTATCTATGCTGTGCTTGTATAAAAAACTTTTTATCAAGGGGTAGCTTTGGAACAGTTTCAGTAGTGATGGAAATAGAAGACGACAGAGAAAAGTATCAGAACACAGAGATAAACAAAATAGGTGTTGATGGATAGAAATGTGTTAATAGGATAAGAATATGAAGAAAGGTAGATTCATGAAGAACAATTAGCTGCCTTGATTATTAAATAAACCAGAAAGAGCCTTGTAAACAGAGTTTATTGGATTTTTTTACCCTTCTTGTTATATTTAGGTAGGGGAAAATTCCAAAGGGAACAAATAAAATATAACTCAAATAAGTCAGCAAGTTTTCCCATATATTGTGTTTCACATTGTAGATTACATGCTAAGAAATGCTGATACATCTCTGCTTTTATTCTCTGTTTCTCCCTGAACATTTCCAAGCTGTTCCTCCTTTGTCATTTCTCAGCAGTCTATTCTCAGCACTAGTTAGAGACAGGTCTTAAGATGTATTAGAGATCTCTCTTGTTTTCTTCAGTATGGTCAAAGCATGATCGAAGTTGAACCTTAGATGCCAAACAATTTGCTAAATGCTACTCACTGCTTTCTGCAAGTTCAGCTGTAGCACTCAGAATAGGAAAACATTATTCTTAGGAAAAAATGTGGGATCTACCATAGTGTGTTGCTGTAAGAAACATGAAATGATGTGCCCAGTGTAATTCCAGTTCTTCCTTCTCAGGAAATCTTGTGACTTAAGGAAAGCATGTACAGCCTTGCTGGTGCCTACCAGCAGATATCTTATAGAAACAGAGCCTTCCAAAGCCAAGAACATAAGCTTGGTAAAGCGACAGCCTCTGAAATAAATATTCCCATCTTCCTTGTGCATCAGACACAGGAAGAAACATATTCTACATACTATATGCAGTGGGCTACACGTGTGGTTTTAAAGCAAATACAAATGAAAAGTGCCGAACTCATCCATTCTGGGTGAAAAATAGAATCACAGATTAATAATCTTTATTCTTAGGACATATAAAGTGTTAGAATTAATAAATTATGTTATTTGCTGTTTGTTTTACAGTACTCTGGATTGTACTTAAATGTTACTTAGAACAGAACCATTGTATCCCAGTTTTGCTGTCATCATCATATTACAACTATCATCACAGAATATGTGAAACGCCAATCCAGTCTGCAGAAAGTCAAGCAAATAACGGCAGAGGTTTTTCCAAAGAAGTGGAGCTATCATCACAGAATATGTACACAGCGCCAATCTAATCTGCCGAGAGTCAAACAAATAATGGCAGAATTTTTTCCAAAGTAGTGGCACTTGAATGCATCCCCTAGAAAGCAAGTGTCACTTTCTGCCTCTAGCATAAAAAGGCATTTTTACATCACATTAGGCATTATATACCATAGTAGATTAAAGAAGCATGATGCTAAAACAGTTTAGCTAAGCCAGAACAAATATGTGTAGACACTCTGACTTAAATTGAATTCTGACTTATGCCAATTCAGTTTGACTTCAGTTTTCTAAGCCAGATATAAAATGATATACAGTATCTACTCTTACAGTTGACATGACTTTGCTGTAAAGGTACACATTTGACTGATTTCATTAAACACGTAGAATTTGTGAACTTTGTGCCAGATCAAAAGGTTAATGTGAAAACCACGTGTAGATCTCAATGGAAATCTTACGAAGGGCTAAATCATAGAATCATAGAATAGTTTGGGTTGGAAGGGACGTTTAAAGGTCATCTAGTCCAGCCTCCCCTCCAATGAGCAGGGACATCTTCAACTAGATCAGGTTGCTCAGACCCCCGTCCAAACTGACCTTGAATGTTTCCAGGAATAGTGCATCTACAACCCCTCTGGGCAGCCCGTTCCAGTGTCTCACCACCCTCATTGTAAAAAATTTCTTCCTTATCCATAGTCTAAATCTGCCTTCTTTTATCTTACACCCATTACCCCTTGCCCTATTGCAACAGGCTCTGCTAAAAAGTTTGTCCCTCATCTTTCCTGTAGGCCTTGAAAGGCTGCAAGAAGGTCTCCCAGAGCCTTCTCTTCTCCAGGCTGAACAACCCCAACTCTCAGCCTGTCCTCATAGGAGAGGTGCTCCAGCCCTCTGGTCATCTTCATAGCCCTCCTCTGGACCTGCTCCAGCAGGTCCATGTCTTTCCTGCGCTGAGGGCTCCAGAGCTGGACACAGTACTCCAGGTGGGGTCCCACTAGAGCGAGGTAGATAAACTTTTAAGACAGGTCCGCATTACTTAATGTTTTATCTTATCATCCGGTCCTGTTGCTGCCACAGTGCTGTGGCAATGTGACAGCTAGGGCTCGCAAAGCTCCTGTGATCTTCTGTCTTTTTAACTCTTCTATGCGCAGTTAACCCACTAGTTGCTGCCAGTACCCTCCTGCAATCTCCTCTACATTGCTTACTCATCTTTGTCATCAGTGTGCATGGGTCACTGTGAAGGATGGTGAAAGTGGAGGTCAAGTGAAAGAAGACTGATATAGATGTACATTTTGCATTTAAGTTGAAGTACCTGAAGTTTTTCTGTCTCCACAAGGTGAGGAGGAGCCTGCTTGACCTGATGGGCTTGTGTTTGCTTGTGTTAACAGGTTAACAGGAGTCAATGGTCTGACTGAATTGAAATTCTTGTAATATGGTAACTTGTTGCTCTTCTGGATTTGGCAACAGTCAGCTGCCTTGCCAGACTGAATGGTGTGGTACAATACAGTACAATACTGAGCTTTGTGGTGGCCTCTGCTTGTTGCTACTAAGTATTGTAATGGCTTACATGGCCTCAAGTGACTCAAGCTAAAATTAATGCTGATGCCAACTGTTGTAGCATTAGGTGATATTTCAGAGCAGAAGAATGAAAGTCCTTAGCCAACATATTTAGAGTGCTGTCATCCTAAAAACAGAGGGATTTAATTTTAGGGCACTCTCATCCATTTACTGCACTAAGCAGTTGATCAATCTTGGAGAGACTTACTGAGTTGCCCTGGCTCCTACAGAAAATTGATAGCAAAGCCAGATTCAGAATTTGTGGGTTACAGTTCATAATATTCTCACTCAAAGACCACCTTTCTTTCCTTACATGCAATCGAAAACCAATTTTTAGAGCATGAGCTGAACCATAACCTTATAAATCATCATGAAACTGAGTAAAGTGTATCAATGTCTTAACCTCAAAACCTTAACAAATGCTAGGGGAATGAACCCACAAAAGCAAGAAAATCACACTCCATTACCATGAAGAAGCTGAGAAGTGCAGAGCACACTGTTCCTAAAAGAGGTAGGAAGAACAGTTTTATGGAGATTCCTCTGAGCCTCTGGAGAATTCTTCCAACTGCACATTCCCTTATTCCCTCCCACAGTCACTATACGTAGGTCATTAATCATCTGTTCAGGAATCTGCATTATGTACAGGAAAAAAGCTTAGGTTTGGAGAACCATATACCTGCCTCATAAAACAAGCAGTCTCCTGGTAGACTCACATTCCAGATGTACATGGGGGCCCAAAAGAGGGGAAAAATCCAGTGGCTCTGCTGAGCTCACTGTAAGCTGTAACCCTGTGTGCTCAGCTGTCCAAAACATTATGTTCTCCCTCTTTGCAGGAGCGTATTAACTCAAACCCACGGTCATACAAATAGGGTGATACAGCTTCCAGGCTAGAAATGACATACATACTAGGGTGGAGGGCTGGTGGAGTGAACTTGGATCTGTAGGTGCAGGTTAGTCTCAGACCATGCAGCAGGAAAAGGTTTCTGCTCTTTGTCTGCCCAAAAAGGAGAGCAAACACATGGAGAGGAGGTGTTGCCAAATGGCTTGTAGACATCTTGCACGTGGAAACAGATTATGGGCACCCTGAAGCTCCTGGATGAGAGGAACCAGATCAAAAATGGTCCAAGGATGGCCGTGGAAGAAGAACAGTTGTGAGTGTAAGGATGGTGGAATGAGATTAACATAGGTTCAGCATTGGACAAATAACAGGGATAGTAGTGAGGAGAGATGGGTTTAACCTGCCAGATTCAGCTGATTTACCCAAAGTCAGAATGTTCCAGCACTGTCGCTGGCAGACAGTTTTATTACCCTGAAATAAACCTTGGAGAGAGTTAAAAATTGCTTGATTTCCTGCTTAGATTACTTTTTAAAAAGTGGGTATATAGTATCATAGATTTCTGATACATCAAATGGCATCCATCCTAAGCAGTACATGGCTTTGTTTATTTATCAAATTTATATAACTAGCAAAAGTAGTACCCAGCACCCAACCAAGAAGGAGAAATGGGCAGGTAAGAAATCAGTTTTCAGTATATCTCACTTTCCCCCACAGCTCAGGACTTCAGACTGAGATATTTCATATGGGGTGAATTACAAAACTTGCAGTGTCTGATGGCATCCCTGTGAACAACATGAAAAAAGTTGTATTCTGTTGTCACAGCAAGTTTTAAGTTATCTGAACGCTGCATTCTTTAATGATCATCAAGTTTCTGTGATTCTGTAATAATTTTAAATTAATAGTAATAATAATAATAATTAAAAAAATAAGTATGTCTGACTTTCCTAAGCTAGTATTTGAAGGATACTGGTGTTTATGTGAGAACAATAAGATACTCGTTTTGCATTAGTATTAATAGTATGGCATAATCTGCTTTAATCAATAAATGTATTTTTATAAAGCTGGACATGCTACAGCTTCAAAATTAAGGCCAATACCAAAATAGTCATTATCTAATGTACCTGTGTACATTGAGGAATGCAAGGGAACTTCTGCAGTTAACAAAACTATTTAAAAAATTGGATGATTGCATGGAGGCTCTGAAAATATTATCACACATTCTGTTTCTGTAATGATTAATCTATGTAGTGCATACTCATAAGTAGCAAAAGAGTACATAAATCTTTACTGTAGAACTGGTTATGCCTGAACCTATACGTTTTTCCAGTCTGCTTCATCGGTAGGAGCTGTTTTCATGCACTTGTACCCAGACCCATTTTTCCATAAAAATAAGACCATGCCAGAAACACTGCCAACTCAATAAACCAGTATTTCTGTACCAGTAGGGCTGCATAGATGCTGTCATACCCATGTGATCCATCTGACCAACCAGCTAAAAAAATCATGGGTTCATTAAGAATTCATCCAATGGCTGCCATGTGACCTAACAGCAAACACTCATTTAATCATAGAGCATTCCTATATGAGCAGAAATTGCAGGGTTCATTCTCTATCTCTTTGTGACAAATTCAGGGGTTTGCCATGAAAATTCATTCTTCTGGTAAAAAGAGGGGAGAAAGGAACAAAGCTCAGTACTGAGTTATCATCTTTAGGCTGATTGCTGCTATTTAGGTCATCTATATCCCTGGCTTTCCTAGTTTAGCTGTTAGTCAGGAGGGTCAAATAAGGTATTGCATTTTATCCCTTAAAGACGCATGAGCATAGAATCATAGAATAGTTAGAGTTGGAAGGGACCTTAAAGGTCATCTAGTTCCAACCCCCCTGCCATGGGCAGGGACACCTCCCACTAGACCAGGCTGCTCAAAGCCCCATACAGCCTGGCCTTGAACACTTCCAGGGATGGGGCTTCCACAGCTTCCCTGAGCAACCTGTTCCACTGCCTTACCACCCTCACAGTAAAGACTTTCTTCCTAATATCTAATCTAAATTTCCCCTCTTTCAGTTTAAAGCCATTAACCCTTGTCCTATCACTATATGCCCTTGTAAAAAGTCCTTCTCCAGCTTTCTTGTAGTCCCCCTTCAGGTCCTGNTTCATGCAGCCCAGGATACGTTTGGCTTTCTGGGCTGTGAGCGCACATTGCTGACTCATGTTGAGCTTCTCTTCAACCAACACCTCCAAGTCCTTCACTTCAGTGTTGCTCTCAATCCATTCTCCGCCCAGCCTGTATTTGTGCTTGTGATTGCCCCGACCCAGGTGCAGGACCTTGCACTTGGTCTTGTTGAACTTCATGAGGTTTGCACGGGCCCACCTCTCAAGCCTGTCCAGACACCTCTATATGGCATCCCTTCCCTCCAGCGTGTCAGCTGCACCACAAAGCTTGGTGTCGTCAGAAAACATGCTGAGGGTGCCATAAGAAGTGCATTTGAATTGGAGCTTTTTGACATCTGATCAAAGTGCAAGAGTAAAAAAGAAATGACATGGCTTTTGGAGGGGAAAAGCGGAGCTTTTTTTCCAAGTCCACACAATGAAATTCCACTTTTTTGTCTGTCATTTGCCCTTGGTTTCATGTCACTTTATATAAAGGAAAGTTTCTAGCCAGGAGATACCAGAAGTTCACCTATTTTTTCTCCACTTTACCATAAAACTTTTTTGTAACTCTGCTCTCATAGACAGAGATATTACTCTTTGGTAAGTAAACTCTTCCATCTCATATCACAAGAGGTGTATATGTTTGTATCACAATTTTGTTTTCTCATATATAAAACTATCATGATAGAAAATTTGTGTAAGCCTTCAATTTAGATAATAGAAAACAATGTGTTTCAATATTTTGCCTACCTCAATGGTTAATACGCAACAGTGAGAAGAGCAATGTTGAGAAAGTATCCACAATATATTTGCAAACACTCTAAGGAGCAGTTCCAGTTAGTACACACCGTTGTTCCCGTTAAAGTCAGCATCACAGTCCCCATGGGCCAGGATAAAATTTTCATTCATTATAATTCCTTGAGTTTTTTTGTTTTTCCTACACCAAAAGAAGCTAACCCAACTGTAACTAGAGACATAATACAGTAATATAAAATCAAAGGTGATATAGTCTTTATGTGTTTATCATGCAAACAATGAGAACATTTTTATTGTGTTTTCACTCTTGTTTTTTAAACAGCATTCCAGCAGGAGAACAGTTATTTTATGTTTGTATTGTGTGCCTTTATATTTGGGAAAAAAACGTTACTTGCTGTTTCTATCCTGTCATTCAGCTTCTAATGAGAAGCAGACTAACCTTAGAGATGTTAACATGCTCCTTCTGCTTTAAAGTTTTATGCATGTAAGAATTTGGGGAGGAGTTATAAATAGAGCATATTGTATGTAACAACTGGGTTTTTGAGCACAAGAAAAGGAAAGTTTGGGGAAAGTTCAACTGAGAGAGTTCCTTATGGAAAGGTTTGGTCATAAGACAAATATCCTCCCATGGGTTTAGCCTTGCCTGGAACAGCAGATGTGCTGTGATAATCGTAATAAGATTTCTGCACATGAAAAAATTTTCGAGTCCTTTTTTTCCTCTATTTCCCTTGGTGGCTTTTTAAAAGAACTGTCAGTCGATTTTGCAGCAGAGAGTATTTTCAAAGTTGACAACACTGTTTATTGTCTGTGTGCAAGGAGAGTGGAATCAATTTTTCATGAGTATTTGAGCCCTGGGGTCAATGAACTGAATTTCGATTATGGAAATTAAAAGTTACTTACACTTGTTGTCATTTAAGAAAAGCATTTCTTGTATTTCATTATTTTTTGCATTTGGCATTCCGATGACTGCACTGATGTCCATGCATTGCTCCACTCTAGACTAGTAGAAATCTGGGCAGGCACTTGTCACCTGTGTTATTTGGAAGAGACAGCGTTCTCGTTTGCAAAGATGGATGCTAAACACTGAGAAAATACCAACTCAACGGGGGATTAATTTGATGGCCTTTACTGAGTGGTTAGGACCTTTGCTGAAGTCCAACATTCTTTAATATGCAGAATATGATGTTCTGCCTTCAACCATAACATAGTAACAATACAAATTACTAATTTAGTGCAAATTGGCCTGAAAATGGGTACAAGTGATAAAGTAGTTTATGGTGCACCGATGTGGCATTGCAGGGAAGAGTCGAACAGTATGAAGCTGCCAAAAAGACAATTATGAGACAGAAGAACTATGAATCCCCTGCTCCTTCTGGGGAGCAGTAACTTCTCAGTAGGGTGACTCACACAACTAACTGCTCCTCACTGGGAATTAACAGCCCAACCCAGAGCATGTACAACAAAGCAGGCCTTTCCTGATGGCCTTTCAGTTGCTTAGTTTACATTTACTTGGTGATTTGAAATATATGTGCAGGTACTAAATATTGTTACTGTGCATGAACAGAAATTAAAACTGGAGCTTGTATACATTCTTCTGTTCTCTGCTGAAAGTGAATAGCTATTTAATAAATTGTTAATGGTTAAGTCAAGTAAAAAAATTCTGCTGTGTGACAGAGGAACCTTTTTTAGGGTCACCTATCTTTCCTGTCTCCACCATGAATCTTGCATCCTTTGCTACATAGTGCTACAACTACCAGGAAGTGTTTTAAGTGCCCTTTGGGTGGGAATACATTTGAAAAGAGATCCTCCACATCCTAGGCAACATCACATTTTTCACTGCAATGTAAAGGACGGCCTGGAAATTTTCACTGTATCTACTGTGTTTAAAAAAAAAAAAAAAAAGGAAAAAGAAAAATCAAATAGGGCTGACACTACTTTTCTTTTTTAAAGTGTTAATACATCTGTGTGAACTAAGCAGAAAGCCAAGTAAATCCCTTTGTAGGATTTAGGCAGGGAGAGGCCTGGTTCTTGGATCCTGTTCATGCCTAAGGTCAAACTTGATGACTACAGTCAGCAAAATTAAAATTGAGGTTCCTGTGTGAACAGGTATCACAAACTTCTCAGTAAAAAGAAAGATACCTTCAGGATTAGGCAGTAGCTGAGTGGGCGTGCATGCTTGCAATTTTTTATTAGGTTCATTAATGCCTCCCATCTCCTAGTTAACCTCTCAAATTATTGGGTTCTTTTTCTTTATCCTTTGATTCTGTTGCTCAGCTCCTTACTCGACAAGCTGTCTTACTGACTTCATGGGAAAAAGCAGAGCAGCGCTGCAGGGTTTCAGCTATCTTGACTCCAGATTGAGGGAATATGAACGAAAGCATGGGAAATTCAGATGAATCCCTTCACTCTCCCATAGATTCACTTCCATATTATAGTTAGAAATAGCTTTTGGCTAAGATAATACATCTTCATTTTCCTTTTCTCTCTGTTGTCACAATGGTGCCGTGCAATCCACTGGGCCATGCGGTCTTCCTTGATCTGGTGAGAAAAAGTGCTGCCACACATGGATGAGCTGTTGCACTGAGGTTTACTGTTCCTATTTTCTTTTATTGCCCCTTATACAAGGCATTTAACACTGTATAAGGACCTAGATCAATAGACTCTCCATTTCCAGTTCTTTTTTTTTTAATATTAGCGTGGAGCACTCTACTCACAATCTCATGAATAGTAAAAGACCATGTACTGTTGTTGTTGTTGTTGTTGTTACTAATAATAACAATAACAGTAACTTCTTTGTAAGTGGTACCCGTAACTTAATAGCTGTTTTCCAAGAACAAATAGAAGGACAGTGCCTGACCTCACAGACCGTAACACTTTAAGACAACCAAACAAATAGTTCAGGGAGGTGGCAGAACAAAACGGATGACTGTAAAAATCAACAATTTTCGTTACAGTCAGCTTGCCAAACAAGCATCTTAAGAGGAAATTTTAAAGTGGAATTGAAAGAAATTTTCTCATAAGCAGGATCAGAGATAAGGTTTGTATGGAGTAAGGAATGGAGGTGATTTGAAGGATTGCCAGAAAGGCAGAAAGCAGTGGGAATACTACGAGAATGATGTAAGTTTGTGAAGACAGATGGCCAGTGCTCTTAAACCTAGGGCTTCTTAATCGCTTTTTTGCCCGCAGTGGTGGGTAGAACAGTACTTCTTCCTCTATGCCCAAGGGTGCTGAAGAATCATTGCTTATCACCGTGTTTGTACTTGCTGTGATACTCCAGGTTGTCCAAAGCAGAAATCACACCTGAGCACGGCAGTTCTACAGATGTTGGTTAATTTATTGAGAGACTTTTTCCACAAGGGTTACAGTGTTGTTAAAAGACTTTGTGTCATTCATTTGGAAGCACTGCTGACAAGTTGCTTGTGTGACAGAGAGAGTCCTTTTTTGTCCTGATGGGAGCATAGCACGAGAAGCCTCTCAGTATAAAGTTTAGTAAATGGATGGTCTTCTGTAATACTTTGATATGATGAGTGTTCCATTCAGACCAAGATTAGAATATTGCTGGGTCATTTAGCATCTATCTGTTACACTTCTGGCTGTCTGATTTGGTTGCACAGGGTGATTCAAAACCCCTCTCCAAGCTAATGAATCAAGCTTTCAGAATGTGTTTATTAGCTAGACCTCACAAGGGTATGTGGTATGTCTGGACTTGAAGCTTTAAGAAAAAAAAACATTCAAAATGTATTCAATTAGTACTTTTTGTCTGTAGGGCAACTGCAATAGTTTTATGAGAAAATCAAAGCAAAATTCATTATGAAGGTAATTAGGAATTTCAGAATGTCCAGATTGCATTCAAAAGAAAGGATATTAATTTTGTTTATTGAGTTAGAATTAGTAAAACATTTGGAAATGTCTGTTCATTACGATTATGAGAGTATTTTGTTGTGGGAAAGAGACATCTAACATCTTTTTCTAACTTGGGCTGTGGAAAATGAGGAACACGTAACACAGGAAAAGCAAATGCTCAATTGCCAGCTGTGAAATGGAATGGATCAGACACAAGTTACTGTGCTAATAAGTGTGCCATTTGTGCAGCTTCCACAGACGACAGTGCGGCGGAGAAGAAAGGTGGAACGCTTCATGCCGGATTAATTGTTGGCATTCTAGTCCTGGTCCTCATTGTGGCTGCAGCCATCCTCGTGACCGTCTATATGTATCATCATCCAACGTCAGCGGCTAGTCTCTTCTTTATAGAGGTAAGACAAAAGTAACTAGTGTTGTCTCACTAGTCTTGTCACTCGGCTAGTATAATTGGGGTCTCCAGAACAGAACTTTCTTAACTTAATCTGGAAAGTGTTCTTGTGTTTGTAGTGTACGCTTTGAAGAAATGGACCTATCTCACCTAGCAGGTGATGCTCTTGTTCTTAACATGTTTGTCACTCAGCTGCTCCTTTAACTACTATTGCTATTACCTTTTTTTGGTTTTACACAGGACGTATATCTAAAAGATATATCTCAGATACCACTCCACCTCTCTTTCTTATCCTTCATTGTCCTCACCATAGCATTTTTCTATTAGTTGTCATGTGCACTGGCATTTTATTTTGAGACTTTTTTTTTTCAATTAATTTCCTGTGGAAAAATAAAGTGATTGCATTCATTAATTCTCCAGAAGAGCTGACTTAAAGTAAGTTTTTAGCTGGAAACATGTGCTAGCTGTTCCATACATTCATTTGTAGAAACACTGCCACAGAGTGTGGGAAAGATTCTTTTCACCTAATCTTAACATCTAAATCTAATATCGTCTCCTCTCGCTCTTTTTATTAGAGAGAAACAAACTCTTTTAGACCATGATTCATCTGACCTATTTGAGACATCTCCTCTAGGATTAGATAAATTACCATTTTTCTTCCTCAAATATAGATAGCTACCTCAGGTGCAGACATCTACATTGCAGATGCTGACATTTAGTCAGCTCAACTCCACTGTACATGACAATATGGGAAAGGAACATTTTCCATAGGCGTTTGATTCTACTACCAAAAAAAAATCTACACTTACTTGTGCTTTTTTCAACTCAGCAATGTTCCTCTACCTTATGATAAATATAGAGTTGCCAAACGTGAATGAAAATGCTGATTGTTCATACACTACCACCCCACCCCACTCCCCCCACCCTGCAGTACTCCCTTTCTTTTAAGAGCTTGGACACTTTCTAATGGGCAATAGTGAAGATGCAGAACCACTGGAAGCGTCACTAGGGACATACGTAAGAATTGCTTAGGTAGAAGCCTGGACCAGGAAGATATAGATATTCATTCTTAGTGACAGCAGTGTGAATTGAAGTGAGACATGAACATGAACAGAATGATTCATCTTTAAAATCATATTATAATAAATATACTGCTTAGATGCAATAGTAGTGACAGAAATCAAAATGAATTGTTTATCAGTATTCCAGGCTCAAGCGATGTAACTGTGTTAACCATCAGGGAACAGCATCCATGTAGTAAAATCAATAGTTGCCTTTCATGTCTACATGACATTTCAAGCCATTGCTGTATTGACGTAGGCAAACAAAACTCCACTGAAGTCCTTGTACAAAACAGAATGATTTGTCCCTTTCTTTTTTTCACACACAGATTGAATTACTATTATTTCACTCTAATAAAAACAAGTTTCTTACCTGTTATGATGTGACTGAAAAGGCTAAGTAAAAGGCAACAACTTTTTTAAGAAGGAGAGAAGAATGCCAAATTAAAACACACATTTATTTATTTATTTTCTCAGTGTAGCAATGGCATGTTAATTATTTCATTCATTGATATCATACTCATCATGCAAACAGTGGTGCCTTAATCAGTTTTGTTAAACCCATTCCACTGAATTTAATCTTAGGTGGCATTAATCGATCTATACAGTCAAAGCTAAAATGTCTTTTAGCAAGCAATGAAGCTTTTAGAAAAAAACAGAAAAACAATCTTTCTATTTAAAATAAAGGAGAAATAACCAAATAAGGACAGGAGGAAGTAAATCAGTCGAAATCAAATTTATGCAAAATGTGGTATAAACTACATCCTCTTTTGGGTACTAGGAAAATTGTGATACTTCTGAAGAATCAGCTATTTAGGAATTATAAAATGTTCTAGCCATGAAGGGGTGGCCTTTCCCTGTAAGTGGTAAAACCACAAGGGGTGGAGAAAGGGATTCCTCTGTATTTCAGAACATTTCCATAAATACCAAAACTTTAAAGCCATTGCTGGTATCATAAGCATAGAAGAACAGAATTTCATTCCACAAATGAAATTGTTTGTAAGAAGCTTAATCATTTAATTTCCAAAGGAAACAAAAAAATAGTTTAACCAATTCAAGAAATAAAGAGTGTAGAATATGTTATTCTTCTATTCATCTGATCTATAGGATGTACATCTTTCCAATACAGAGGAGAATGTATCTTCTCAGACTTGCATTTTGAAACTGAAGTGCAAAAAAGTAATGAGGCCTGACTGGTATAAATAAGTCACTGTTACACTGTCCTTATTGTATTGGTGCAATTGAAAAATATTTCTGAGTAAGCTGTTACAGATAACATGGTATCCCATATACCACAGCAGGCAAGCTGCATTATTTATGGGAAGTGAATGAAATGTGGATCTGATGTTACCATTGTGGGGAAAGAGCTCAAGAGGATTGCCATGGGCTTGGTCGTGAAATGAGAACAAGCACATAAATATTTCAGAAAATAATAATTTTTTGTATGAGTCTCTTGATTAATAAAGAAAAGTATAATAAATTGATCCCGTATCTGAGACTTTAAGACTCTCCCTTGTGCAGATATCACCCCATATTCACTTACTACCTCACTCAGGTTTTCACATAGCTCATCTCGAATCCTACTCATGATGCCCCTCATGTTTGTCATGCAATCCCTTTTCTCAGTGACCTCTCCCAAATAAGGATAAATACACCCACATTTTGACTGCACTGTTTAACTTTACGCTGATAAATGCAATCCCTTGTGACACCTTTGAGCACCATTAAATGATAACTTGAGTGCACTAGTTTAAATAAGCAACACACAAAAGCCAAGAAAAATGCCATTTATTCCAAAACCAACTATTGTTTTAGAACAGAGTAACGTTATTCTGTGATATTTTTTTTTTACCCCTAAAGCCTGAAGAAAAGGTTTCCTCTAGTGGTTTTGTTCGTAGCTGTTGAATACAATGCATATGTGCAGCCCCACCTGGAACAAAAATAGCTATTTTGAACAAACAGCTTGAGAATTCTTGAATACCAATGCTATTCAATTTGCCCGCAATACTGTATCATTTTAAGAGAAACCATCCAAAGAGTGCGATACTTTTTCAAAAAAAGTTCCCCTTTTTGTTAAGTGTGTAGAAGATTCAAATGAAAATGCAACATTTTCCTGTTTCTTCCAGCCGCCACACTATTCAACATGTGTTTCATTGTTTAAGTTGGACACTTCTCTGGTGACCTAAAGACAGGATGAATTATCAACTTTTAAAGTTACGGGGGTTCCAGTCAAAGTTCCAATGAATGCAGACTATTTCTAAAAGCTGAGAGTAAAGGTTGATTGAAGATTATCTTGCAGAGTGACAGAAGAGGTGTTGTATGCTTTGGTCTTTTATTTATTTATGGTTAGCCCTGTGGTATTTTCTCTCCCTTGAATTTGATTTTGTTGCAAATGATTTCCCCTTTTGAATCAAGTTACATACTACTCTTACCTTGAGGAATCTCTTGCATATACTTTGAACTTATTTGCACCGATTTTTTAAAAGTAGCATACATGTCAAATAGTGCTCTTCATGTCTTTTTCAACAAAGCAGAAGATTGTCGGAAATCTAGCTATAACACATATAGCTACACACTAGCTATACCACAATTTAAAAGGAATTAATTTATTCACTAACTTATGTAGTATATTTGCATTCAGGATTTGAGGTTTGGTGGCCAAGAAGCCAAGCATGATATCCCAACTGTAGTGGATTGCAATGCCTGTGATATAGATCATAGCAAAAATGATACAGGTATCTGGAGCTGAATGGAAACAGGAGTAAAGGAATTCCGTAATGAGTCAGATGGATTTGCTCAAATTTCATTGAGTTGTGGGCAAAATAGCAGGCTTAGTAGTATTTTAGATTTTACTTCTTCCCTTCTTTTTCTTCATGTTCTATTTTTCTTATATTTTTATCCTTCATTGACTTGCATTTGTGGGTGAACTTTGTCACTGAAAGCAATTAATGTCCAGGGAACGTTTAGCAAATCGAAAAGCAGAGCCTAAGGCAGACTCTTTTACTCAGATGTCTTTGCTTGCTTGCACCCAGTTACCTGTGGACAGAAGGGTTGCACATGACGCAGTAAGTTTTCATGTGCGTGCTTTCTTCTGTTTTCTTATCTTTCTTACTTATATATTGGTCCAAAGTCCTTTTAATCTTTGAAACTTACCTCAGCTGTCATCCCACTGCTCTGCCTTTGGGGAACAAAGGCAACATGATCTGGCCACAGCTGAGAAGACAGCAGAGGAATCGTTGGCCAATATGAAGGCAGGGAGTCAGACCTCGTGATGTCTTTTCCCAGCTGGACACAGAGATACTGTTGCCGAACGTGCTTATGTAAGGCTCGGCAACAGCAGAATAAAATTTTTCTGTGGCAGTTCTCAGCGGGTAGGAGATTTTAAGGAGTCTAAACTAACATTGTAAGTTGGGACCATCTCAACCTCAGGCAAAGAGCCTTTCTCTTGTATTCAGCTTACAGGTACAAAACCAAATCTAACTTATTAACACATGTAGACTCTGCAGCTGTAGGGATATGAGTGAATTCAGAGCCTGTGTATTTCCTCATAGCGACTATGTATGTCTTAATAGTAGTTAGTATGTCACACACTGAAGAGAAGTGTGGATGTTTGTGATTACAAGTTATCATTCTTTTGAGTTAAGATCCCATTTTAAAGGTCATAGCCTTTGCCTTCATGTTCCCACCCTTCCTGGAGGTTTTCCAGAGCTTTATTGGCCTGATTCAGCTGCTTAGGAACATGCATGTACACTCACACACACACATGCACATAGCTATGTCTTTTTTAGTTGTTTGTTTTATTTCATTTTGGATGTTTAAGCTGGATAATTTCACAAATCTTTTTCAAATGGCCACACAGAGAGTTGAACTGGTGCTATGGAGCCAGGAGGTGACCTTGGGGAGAAAGAGAGGGAGGAAGGAACGAGCAGCTGCAGATCTTCAGCAAATAAAATAATAGTGCATGATCAGAGCCTGGGGGATGCGCCTCAACTCTTCCGGATTTAACTTGAATTATGTCTTTACTAGTAAATTAAATAAGCCTGAAACTGTTTTGTAGCATAGAGACCAACCAGCATGGAAGGGTTTGCATTCCTGTCATTTAACTCTGTCAGCCTCACCGTAATGTGACGGCATGCAGACTATTAGCGTGGACTGAGGATGGTTCCCGAATCCTGAGCCCTATCTGGGGTGGTCTGAGAAAGCAGTAATTGTTCAGTATTTTTTCTAACAATTGAGCTGAATAGTGGATTGTGTTGCCGTATCTGTAAACATTCACTGTTGCAGTATCTGGAAACATTCAGATCTAGCAGTAGATTTTCTTCGGATTTTTACCTTCTTCTCCTCCCCTGTCTGCTTAGAGGAAGGAAACAAAAGGAGAAAATAGTCAAAAAACCCAGAGATAGTTCTTGGTGTTTCAGAGCTCAGGGAATTAATGGGCATTTCTGGCTCACTGTTATACGCCTGTGCGCATAGCAACACAACACAAATAAGAGCCATCTTTTAACAGCCAGCCCTGTTCTCAGTGCACCATTTCCAGGTTCCTGCATTAATGTCACAGATGCAGTGTATGTCTTCAAACAAATGAGAAGTAAATAGCAGACAAAGTGAAAAAGAAAGGAATCTTTTTAAAAAGAGTCAGATCCTCATCTGGCTTAGACAGGTAATGAAGCCCACTCACCTCTGCTGATTTCTTTTGGGATACGGCCCATTGGTTTTATTACGTATACATTTTACAGGCAATTTTGCTTTTAGTTTGAAGAAGGCTTGACATGGTCATCAATTTGGTTTTGTCCAGAAGTTTCAGCTGAATTGTGTTCCATGAAGATGATGATTAAAAAGAAGAGAATAAGTATTATTCTTCTCTTCTTTCAAATTCCTGCAGTGTCCTGACATTTGGGGTATTGTCATTGATCTCACTGTCATTGCCTTGTTACTGATATTAAAGTTATTTTTTCCAAAGCGTACCCAGCTCAGCAGGAACCAGCAACTCAGCAAGGGAAACCTCAATCGGCCACAAGGGAGAAGCACTAAAATAAATTATCAACAGTGACAATAAAAGTCAAAGGTGGGGAGGAAGGAGGCTTTCTGTTTCTCGTCCATCAGCAGCCAGCTACTTAGATCAACCTAAGACCGCAGAAACACTGTTATAACAAGAAGTGGTTTAAATCACAACGAGATAGTTTAAACAAGCTCCTCTATCAAAAAGAAAAATAAATGAAGCCCGTAAATGATCCAACTGCATTTTAAGTCTCTAGCAATCTTTATTTCAGAACAGCTTCTTCAAAATATTAAATTAAGATGGTGTCAGGCAATTGATCTTTTCTTATTCCTGGAAATGCATATCAGAAGTATAGTTTCAGATATTGGAAGCGTCGTCCATTTCTGAATGTGATTTGCCAAATAAATTGGGTGTTTCTAGGAGAGATTAAAGACTGATGCACAGATTATAACTGCCTAAATAATATTTCAGGTAACTTTGAGCACACAAACACACGTTATGGGCACAGTAATTGGTAACAGAAAGATCTTTCCATGTCATGAGAACGCAGAAGGCTTGGATACCCAGATAGATTAACAGTGGAAAAGTGTACTTACACTAATGGGACTTGATGGTATCAGGTTAACATATGGTCATTTAGTAACAGACCTTACTATACCTTTTTTCCCCTTTTCTCTAATCCATTTGAGTAAGTCATTACAATTGTTTCTGGGGTTTTGACAATTTATCTGGAATTTGGATAGCTCTATATTTACATATTTCCGGTTAAGAGAGTTAAATAGGCCTTGTTGGCAAACTATGGTTAAAGAATATGGTTTTTAAATAGATTGAAATGTCTTTATGCCCTTGAATTAGACCAAGAAATTGACATCAAAGGAAATGTAAGATGCAGCCTTCAGTAGAAACAGTGAAACAGTCCTCTGAATGTTTGAAAGATTTGAAATGCAGGAAAATGATCAATAGATAGAGAAGACAAAGTTGCACCAGAGCATTCAGCCTAAAAAAGTATTCAATAACTTCAGCTTTTGTCTAGTTTAGTGATGTCATGGTTTAACCCTAGCCGGCAACCAACCACCATGCAGCTGCTCACTCATTTCCCCACCATTCCCCAGCTGGCATGGGGAAGAGAATCAGAAGAGTAAAAGTGAGAAAACTCATGGATTGAGATGAAGACAGTTTAATAAGTAAAGCAAATCCACGCAAGCAAAGCAAAACAAGGAATTCATTCGTTACTTCCCATCGGCAGGAAGGTGTTCAGCCATCTCCAGGGAAGCAGGGCTCCATTACACATAATGGTTACTTGAGAAGACAAAATGCCATAATTACAAATGTCTCCCACTTCCTTCTTCTTCACCCAGCTTTATATACTGAGCATGACATCATATGGTATGGAATATCCCTTTGGTCAGTTGGGGTCACTATCCCGGCTGTGTCTCTTCCTGACTTTTTCTGCACTGCCAGCAACAGTGCGCTACCAACATTATTCCCAAATCCAAAACATAGCAGTGTACCAGCTGCTAGTAAGAAAGTCAACTCTATCCCAGCTGAAACCTTGACAAGTGGGAAATCAAATTTGCCGGGGAGCTCTAGAGAATCTTTCAAGATTTTGAAAGGTTGACCTTCTCGTGCTAATTCAAGTATTTATACTCACATAAACTCAGTTTGGAAAGAGAATCTGTGCGTGTCTTGGTGAAGTCTGCTCTTCAAGTTTAGTGCTGAATAGGAATGAAGAGCTGATCCATGCATAAGCACTCTGGGATTTTATGCTGGTTGAAATATACAAAGGAACTTTTGACAATCTTTTAGAAAATTTTCAGAACAAAATGTGCGTGTGGCAGGGTTGGGGAGATGACAGAGCGGCAGATTTTTCGTTATGTTTTCCTTTTGCTGCTTTTCTGATATTGCAGATCTGCACAGAATCATGCTCATTCCATTTTTCTGTACTGAATGCAGGGTAGGATGAGGATGGGATGGGGATACTAGAGGATAGGATGTAAGAATATCAGATATGTAGTACACATTACCAAGTTCCTTCTGTCCATTACTGATAGAAGCTTGTCTTAATGCAAATGTATGAAAGGAAATGTAAAAGTTTAGGATTACTGCAGCTAAGAAAATATACATTATTACAATCACAGAATCACAGAACGGTAGGGGTTGGAAGGGACCTTCAGAGATCATCTAGTCCAACCCCCCTGCCAAAGGAGGTTCACCTAGAATGGTGGGGTTTGAGTATCTCCAGAGAAGGAGACTCCGTAACCTCCCTGGGCAGCCTCAAAGTAAAGAAGTTTTTCCTTATGTTCATATGGAATTTCCTGAGTTCCGGTTTGTGCCTGTTGCCCCTTGTCCTGTTGCTGGGCATGACTGAAAAGAGTCTGGCCTCATCCTCTTGACACCTGCTCTTTAGATATTTATAAGCATTGATGGGAAAATTGCTTTTACTGAATTACTGCCTCAGGTGAAAAGTGTTAACTGGCATAAATTTTAGAGATAGTGTATAATGCCAGCACCAGAATCTCTCAGGAGCAGGCCATCAATCTTCAAATACCGGTATTTCAATACAACTTTATACAACTGTCTGTCCTCCTGTAATTGATCTTGTATATTGCTTATCCCTTACAATTTATTTTCCTATGGCACGTACAAAGTAGATTTCATTTCTTGTTTATGTGTACTCAGTTTATTCTGTTCAAATATTTTTAAAATCCATTAAAAAAATCTTGAATTGATTTTATACCAGCTTCTCCACTTGGAAGTCTGAATTGATCAGTTCCTTTGTTTTCAAGATAACATTAATTTGAGACACTGATTGGTTTCTAGTCTGTAAGTCAGTGTAGAAATACATAATTCTTACTGAATTTTACCTCCTTAATAAATTGCAGCAGACTATTCTGTCTTATTTTATAGGTGCATCATTGGTGATCTGGTGGCTCATAATAGGCAGGAGCCTTGCTGACAGCAAAAAATAAATGGCTTCAGTTTCATTGATCTCTGGACAGTTAAGAGAGTTACATAAAAACTGATGGGTCCTTTTCCCTTTCCTCCCTTTAAATATGATCAAGTTTGCTAGAAATTTCTTTGTAAAATTCCAATACAGTCAAGCACATACAGAAAGCACTGACCTATCTGAAACACCTGTACTTTTTAATTTGAGCCACTTTTTTCTCTTTTGCTTAAAAAAGTTATGTTCAACAGGAAATAAGATGGACTAAAGCTAGCAACCTCAAAAACATCGTAGACTGTAGCACTGGAAACCATGTTCAGATCATACCAACTGAGTTTTATTTAGACAATATTAAATTAAGTGCACTCAGATACATATCAAATCTTTTTGTTTTTATCATGTCTTAATGACATCATACCATTTTGGTGGACAAAAGAGGCCCTACATGGTCAAAATTCCCTCATGTAGAAAGATATCAAAAGAAGAAACTGGTCAACAATAAGAATACACTTGGAGACCTGTCTGTCCAACAGCAGTGAGAAGATACTCCAGTCTTTAGTAAAAATGGGTTGAATCCCCTCCTTTTTTTTTCTCAGAAACAAGACAAATCATATCCATTCTGCTTCTAGTGCAAGATTTACGTAAAGACACCTATTCTAGCCTCAGTATTGCTGTAAGAAGTCAAATATATTGCACAGCCACCAACAGTGGTGTAGACAAGCATAATGAGAGAAACCTGAAAGGTAGATCTCACTTTCCATGGATTATCCAACTGCTAGTTTCCCACATTTTATCTTACTGGTCTTCAATAGGAACTAACTTTTTTTTTTATGTGCATCATAAATTATTCTTCCACATCCTGACATGTATTTTCTGCATCCTGACATGCATCTTCTGCATCCTGGTCATGTGAAGTCACAAGAACTTTTCCTTCATCCTTATTTGCTTAAAATAACGAATCCAAGGAAGCTTCAGTCCTATGAGAAAAATCCTAGTCCTGCTTTCCTGTTTTGTAATACACTGAAAGGAAGCAGGAGTTACAACTCTCCAGCCACAGATCAGAGGATTTCCTCTAAGAGTTCCAGTTCCAGAGAAAGAAGCATATCTTTTCCTGTTAAATTGGATGACAAAACTAAGGAATTAGTTAAAATACTCGGCTTGCTTTCCCCTGTTTTGTTGTTGTTTGGGGTTTGGAAGAGGTTGTTTGGGTTTTTGGTTTTTTTTGCGGGGGGAGTAGGTTTTTTGTAATCTTCTTATTACTCTGCTTCACAGAGAATAAAAGGGAAGAATGTATTAGGCATTTCCTGAGCTGCTTCAGTAACTCAAGGAGCTTTGTGTCTCCTGATATCAATTAAGTTACTTTTGCTTTTATCAATTAGAACTGTAGTGTCTCTACAGCTTTTTTGGGGTCAATACACAAGTCAATGAATTGATAGCTTGTCAGCGCTCGCTTTTAAGACTGGCAACCACTTGCATTACCCACATGCACACAAAGAAGTTGAAATTAAACAGACTGTTGGTAGGAATGGAAAATCTCACCTCAGGCATGAAGAGAAACCACAGAAAGCTGCAATTGCAACATTTGGCGATGACCTTTGAATCTGTTGGTTTATTTCTGGAACAACAGCTGATGTTTATGCTGTGTAGCATTGTATCATTAGAACTGATACACATCTGTTCCATATTTCATCATCTGGAAAGGTCAATTAAAAAGAGTAGCCCAAAATGGTAGATATAGTTTGTAACAGCAAAGTAGCAAGGAAGTAGTATCTAATTATGGGTACATATTAAAATGAAATTAGGGAGCAATTTAATAGATTAAAACTCAGCTCATCCTTATATGCTGCCATTTGAGACTGTTTCTAATTATTTTTCCTACTAGTTTTCCAATTTTTTTTTATTTTCTCTTTTCATTAGAGACTTTTCGGTCAAATTCTTTGCTCATCTATACCAGTGTAAATCTGGAACAAGTCTTTTACATTTAATTGAATTATTCTTGATTTGCTTTAGTGTGTCTGAGAACCTAATATGATCCTTTTTCTTTAGCAATAACCAAACTGTCCTTCTTAATTTTGAAACCATGTTGAATCAAGCTTAGGTAGAAAAAAGTCTCAAAAGTTTGAATAGACTAAGTTTTCTTATTAGGAAAAGACATCCATTAAAGAGAACAGTGTTCTGCCTTCTGGTTCTGCCTATTTGGTAGGAAGGTGTTGCATTGAAAGGCCTGGGATTTTAAATTACCTGCCAAATAGAATTTAACTCTGGATGCCTCAAAAGTAACCTGATCCTGCAATTAGAGACAAAGAAATCAGTTGCTGTTATATTGTATCTTCCTAACAGTGATCACTGAGGAAGACTTTGAGCTGTGCCTGCAAACAGCCGTGTGGTTTGTTGGTAACAAGATTCAGTGGTCCCCCAAGATTTCTTTAGTGGCTGCTGCCCAACAGCACCATGAGTCCCAGCATAATGTCACGGCTGTGGCTGTTCTGTGGTCCCCAACATTGCTGCATGAAATACCCGTAGTAATTGGAAGGCGATCAAAGTTGGGTATTATGGGGACAGAAAATCAAATGCAATATTTATTTTCAGAAAAAAGATCATAAAGTAAAATTGTTCAGTTTTTGAACTGTCAATGAAAATATAGGCTGTAACTTATCTGCACTGTTTCTCCTCTCATTTTCCTGCAATGTTTCTATATAGGTTACTATATCTTCCAGCCCTCCTTCCAAGCAGATTGTAACTGTTGTCAGTAAAGAAAAAGAAATATGTATCATAATATTTGGGAGATAAAATTTTCAATAGGGAATAATCATCTTAGGAGAGCTTTTTCTGCTAACTGACTTTAAGAAAGAGTTTCCTTACTTTCCTGAAGACTATTCCCTTTGACAGAATCTCGGCTTGGTCACCCAAAGTCTGAGCCTTCCCAGACATTGATTTGTTTGAAAATGCAGGATTTTTAAAGCACTTGTCCTTCCCAGATGCTTCACAATCATACAGACATTGTTTTGTCTTTCCTACAGATCTATTTCTTTTCTCTGTTTATTAGCTGTTTTTAAAGCAGGCACCAAAGGTCCTCATAAAAATGGGTTAGGACCTCTCAAGACCCTTCTACCCAAAGGTCGTAAGAGTTTAAATGAAAAGGTTGCTTCTATTTGAACCATCAAAGTAAACTACTCAAGTAGAAATTATGTCACTTGAAATAGAAAGTCATTATTTTGGCAGTCCTGCATAAGCATGCCAGAATTTTGTTCAAAATAATTTTTAGAAGTACAGTTTCTGTCAACTCTGCTACACATTCTCCCATGGAGCAGAATAAGTGGCAAATTCCTATGCCGAACTAGGAAGAAAGAGCAGTGGACAGATCCTTTAGGGGGTGGTGGATCACCAGGTCTTTATATGACAAAATCCACTGATCAACAGTTTTAGACAGGAGTTATTTCATCTTCTTCATTGCTAGGACTAGTGGCAATTATTTAGTTCTTTGATAACAGCCATCACTCACAAATCGAGAAAGAGGGATTAATTCCCCTGACTTTTGCTGCTGAATCGTGCTTCTCCATTCCTGCAACAACTACACAGAGTGGGTTTAACATGAGAGAGAGACCAACATTACACAGCATTGTTAAAATTTTTTATTATTAATTTATTGTTGTACCCTTCATGTTCTGAAAGTTTAATTTCTTGTTGTTGCTGTTACAGCGACGCCCAAGCAGATGGCCAGCAATGAAATTCAGAAGAGGATCTGGACATCCTGCCTATGCTGAAGTGGAACCAGTTGGAGAAAAAGAAGGGTTCATCGTATCAGAGCAGTGCTAAAGTTTCTAGGACAGAACACCAGTACTGGCCTACAGGTGTAAGACATTTACTTTGCCTCTCTTTAAAGAAAAGGAGCCCTAAGCTGCTGTAGCCTGATAGAAAGAAGATTTTGGATAAGCTTTGTCCAAGAAGAAAAACTATCTAAGATACCAGATTACCACTGCGCAGTAGTTTTTGTTAGTGGACTGAGACACAATGGTTCGTGCAGAACACTTGTCAGTGGACACCTACGGTATCAGAACTATGGCACAAGTGCCATGTTATTGGCTTTAGGTATGGGGATGCACAGAAATCAAAAATATAATAAAGCTTTGGTGCACAAGGGTATTACCCTTTGCTTCAAGTGTTCTTCTCTGGTATCTCAAAGACTGAGTGACAAATCTGTACCCTTTCAGTGCAAAGAGCACTGATCAGTGTTCACAGGTGATTGAGAAAAGTATCTCCATGCAGGTAAAGAAGAAAAAAAGGAATTTTCCAGTACTTCTACAAGTGGGATAGTGGATGAAATACACTCACTTTTCAATTCTAAATTAACCTACCCACCTAACTGAGCGAGTCACGGTGTATATGCTTTCCAGGAGTAGTACAATGTTTCTTGCACATTGCTTATTACTTCTAAACAACTCATGATACACAAATTGGTAAGAAATGAGGACAACAGAGAATTTTCACAATGATGAAATTGTTTTATTTCATGGGAGTTCACAATGAATTTGGGCTGATTTTCAGTTTCAATGTTCACTAAGAATTAATAATCAGGTTTGTTTCAAGGGTTATCTTTCGTTTCTGAGCAGTAGGCTGAAGTAAAGACAACAGATCCTTTTAGCTGCCAGAGATCTTATGGAGCATTTCTTAGGCAATGTGATATGAGAAACAAGATTTTAAACAAATGCGTTTCTATCCTTTGCCATTTCATTGTGAGTCCTTATTGAGAAGCACCAGACTTCAATGCGCCCCTTCCAGAGATTCAGATACAAGTGTTATTGAACCCTGCTGATTCATACAGTGATTTTGTTTAATGCACATAGTAGTTGCATAAATATATATATAAATATATTTTTTTTTATAGCTAACACAAGGCGGGCTCTTGTGACTGTTAAGACTGCATTTTTGTCATCCAGACAAAGGAAATGGATTGCATTACTGCATATTTCCACTGAGTTGTAAAATAATCCTTAATATTAGAATATTTTTATGTTGTGTAGGGAAGGTGGTTCATGTAGTTGCAGTGCCATATCCTTTCTGCCTATCGGAACCACTCTTTCTTTAATATCGACCCTTTCCCTCCCCGTATAGGGAAAGACAAGACTATAAATTCACACCATCAAAAACAGTTATGCCTTTCATGGGAGGGATTAATATACACTGAGACCCAGATCTTCCATGAGGATTTGGAACCTAAATACGTTGATGATCTGGGCCTAAGCTATTAAAATTTTAAATTCAGGTATTGTATGTACATTTCATTGTAGTCATTGACTATCAAATTTTTTACATACTGTATAAGGCACTTGAATAATTTTAAAGTGAGGTATACAACATTCACAGTTTTGGATCTCAAGCAGTTAAAAAAAGTTGTAGATACCACCTCAGTAGTACATTTATTTACATTTCTTGTTGATGCTTGTATGGTCTAAATTTGATTACTTAATACTGTTTAAAAAAAAAAACAGACATGATTTTTACTTGTTATTTTGTTCAGTAAATAATACAATACTGTATTTTCTGTATTCTTTTATTTTGTGTAACACATTTTTATTTTCATCTGTTTTAAATCATCTAGCGTGAGATTGAAACTGCTCAAAACCTAACTGGTATTAATCTGAAGGTACTAACAAACACATTGTCTTGAAGCCTGGTGAAAAGCCTGTGGCAAGTATTCATTTCAATTTGTCTGGGTCTGCTGAGCCCTGTTTCTAATAGAATGGGATTAAATTGCAGGCTGTTAATTCCGATAGCAATAACCAAATGTATGCACATATATATCTGGTGACACTCATTTTTATTAAATAAAAAGGTATCAGTGCACATCATTTAGACACGTATTAGTTTTTCTAGGAATCTTGGAAGTCATCAGCTAGGGTTCATTGGCCAAATGAAGCAATTGTAGAGCTTCCATTTGGAGCATGATGGAATCCTGTTTGAAATAATTTTTATTTCAGAGCACATCTTGGCAAATTATACTAAGAAATTTTCAAAAATCTACACAGTACTGCAATAAATTCAAGGGATATTTCATAGAAGTAAAGAAGATTTATATTATTATGGGGTTACATATCTGCACTTTGGCTGATTCACTCACATTTTTCACGGTTTTACCCCTGTATGTAATAACATGTCGTTCAATGGAACTCTCAGAATGTTTGTAACGTGATTAGAAAAACACAACAATTTTAAAATCCAGTATTTTGATTACTTCTGTTTTCAGGCCCTCTTGCACAGGTGAAGGATGTTTAATAGTATTTGCAAACTAACTTAAATTTCATACTCCTTCATAAAATAACAGCAATTATTATTTTTATCCTTTGATCACCAGCTCTTGTAATTTGGTGGAAGATTTCACTGGTCTATGGGGAGCATCATAGTGTACTTCTTTTCATTTTTGCCATGATGTTATATGCTATGGATTATAACATGATGAGTTGCTGGGTTTATTTAATAAGATTGATAGGCATATGCTTATATCTGACAAGAACAGATATCTGAAGAGAAAACCTTCTGCATACTAATGGATGTGTAGTGTCTCATTGGTGTCTGCTTTAATATATACTGTGGTATGTTCTATTTATCCCAGTAGGCAAAAGTTAATTAAGTAATCTGTTGCTGTTTTGTAATTCCATCTAGTTTTCTAATTTTTTAATAATTAAAATTGCCACATTAAAAATTATACAAATATTAATCTATAGGTGTGATGAAATATTAAAATTAACTAAGAAACCGATTCTTATAATTTTATAAAACACCAGGTTAATTTATCCAGACAAAAAAAGTGTCCTGTAACCCCCTCTCAGAGGTGCAGCTGGTACGTTATTCAACAGTTCATAAAGAGATTTCCATCCAGGTCTCTGAAACAGTGGCTTCACTAGCGTTCCCGCTGGTCCTTCATTTGAAAGTACTTCAGAATATTTCATTTGTTTAAATGCTTACTTACAGAGTCATTTATTCTAACAGTTGCTTTAACTCAAACTTTTCTGTAAATTTGTGTATCTAATGCATGTAATGATTGCAAGACCTCACAAAATTATCATTTCTTATTAGTTTCCATTTTAGTGTTAAATGTTCCATAGCACCTAACACTCAGTGCTATGCTTCAGCTCATCCTGTTTCACAGAAAAAAAGGGAAATTTGAACTACAAAAGATTCAAAGCATATTACTCTTTACATCTCAGTAAGATGAAACTACACGTATAACACACAAAGATTGTTGAAAAATCACCCTTACATTTGCAAAATTATGTTCAGAGGAATTGTCATCTCACTCCCATGTGCATACGTATGATGATGTGGTCTTACTTAATTGCCTGCCATGTTTCTCAGTGCACCCTATGATGCATTGGACACAGAGAATGCAGGCTGTTCGTAAGAAGCAGCTATTCCTTTTTTTTTTTACTTATTTTGGAAACCCATGGGAGCCAAATTAAATTTCTGCAAGCTGAACAGAATATTTGACTTTGCAAATTTCACCATTTTTCCTTGGTCAACAGAGTTCAAACCATAAAACTCACTACGCAGGTATCTGAGCCAATTGAATAGCTGAATCACTAGTTTGACATCCAAATGTGGACAGCAATGGAAAAGGAAGTGGTGAGCCAGTTTGCCACTGAGCGGGGAAGAAATTTTTTTTACAGAAGAGTAATAAGACTTCCAAGGAAAACATGAGAATATTTCTATATCCTATTAGAGCACCTCTTGTATAAGCAAAAAAAAAAAAATGTAAATGACAACATCCATCTTTTTTATTTGTAGAGAATCTCTAAACAAGATTCTGCAAGCAGTTGTTGTGAGCTGGCAGTATTTCAGATAGTAGGTGGGTGACTAGAGCATGCGGGGTACCCCATGTTGGTTCGTGTTCCAGCTCACAGACCATCAAAGGAAAAATTCCATTTGAGTGCATACAGTAGCTGAAGCAATGGCTATGTTAGTATTTTCTGACACCAGCAATGAAGCTTTGTATAAAGACAAGATTTGGCATCTACCTAGAGGGTATATCTCAGCTGTGCAAAACCATAGTGTCTACAGCCATAGCATTAGCCATTAGGAGAAGAACTGTAATAGAGCACAACAAATTCAGCTCAGATCAACTTTTTTGCACTCGGGGAATTTATTGCTTCCAGTGAGGACAAAGAATAGCAGCAAGCACTGTTGTCCAGAGTAATTTCATTGGAGTCCTTGTACCTGTGCGCCTCCTTGCAGAGAACTACTTGAAGCCTGTAGCCTAAAAAACTCCAGAATGAACTGCTACTGAGCGATAACGTAGCATTCACACTAATTCTCACATTTTAGACAGGGACTTCAGGAACTGATACCTGCTACTGCTTTTCTTTATGGATGTAATGGTAAGTTGGGTTTGGGTTTTGGGTTTTGGGGTTTGTTTTTTTTGGAGTGGGAGGAGGAGAAGGGAAAAATGCAGGAGAGGAGGGGACAGGTGTCAGTATTCCAGATGTGCTAGAGGCAGGGCAAGAAACCTTACGTACAGCCTTTAAAGCATCAGTACCATGTGCCAGAGGCACTGAGTGAGAACACATCAGGTCTTCCTTCATGTCCACCTCCATCATTTAAAAATCAGAAATGTCACCAGAACCACTAGCTTCTATCTAAATCTGCAGGAGTCCATATTTCACCTGACAGAAAGTTTATGTCACTCCATAGGGAAAAAAGCTTGAACTGCAAGCAGCATTTTGAGGTGGAACAGTGTGCCAGTAGTGTCAGAAATGACCAGAAATCAAATGTGACAAAGCAGAATGCAGCTTGCATAAAACAGAAGAGGACAAAAGAGATTAATTGTACCCAGAAAAGCCAGTATCTTTACAGCTGGAGCACTGGTAAAACAGTTTGTGGGCTGGTTCGACTTGATTTAGACAATGTCACAATCCTAAAACTGGCCTTTAGCTATCAGCTTATTGTCAAATCTTGTAACTGTTTCTTAACTTTTTAATTTTTTATGGAGAAGGAAACAGTTGAGGATGCCAAAAGGAATAAAATATCTTCCTGATAGGAAGAGAGTCTCATCTATTGACATAGTTCTCTACCGACTAGAGTAGGGACTCGTGCACAGGTCATTTCAGCGGGTCTTATGCTGACTCCAGTCTTTCTGAGGGCATTTCACACTTTTCAATGCAATGCTCTGTCTCTTGCAAGACTTTTGAATACCTATCTCCTGCCTCACTTTTTATTCTTGTGTTTGATTCATCTCCACCTCTGATCTAACTCTGCTTTCTCACTACTTCGCTTTCTTGCACTCCTGTAAACCCTGAATTAAATGGTGAAATGAACGCTTTCAGCATCACTCAAAATAAGCCTCAGCCTGGAGAAAGGTCCACTTGATTTTTCTTCTATATGTGGGTTCTGGTTAATACAACTGTCTGAAGGGAGCTTTTCCTGTTATTGACAGAATTCTGTCCACAGGAGTTAGCAAGATGATTTCTGAATCTCTTGGAAAGTTTTTGTTCAGACATTTTGGTCAAAGAAACTACTGGTCTCTTCAAGTGGAAAACTTCTCCCAGATAATATTTTTAAAGCAGTAAAAGGGCTTTAGAAGCAGGCCTCAAGACATTACTTTTAATTACATCCATTTAACTAAGCAGATATTTTTGCCCAATTAATTAATATAGATGCCTGTTTCTCTGTTGTCTCTCTAGGAAGATAGTGTTTAGGGATATTAATTAAACCCTTCCCATGCAGTTTACATTATTTCCATTGGAGTAGCTTTTATTCGAAAAACAAAAAGGCTGTTTTTTTAATTGATAATGTTAGTTTGAAAGAGACTTAGTTTATTGACTGCTTGGGTGGCACAATGTTTCCTCAGACATCAAGAAGCTATTAGTAATTAATATCACTTGTGCCTGCCTAGCTTGCTTTGGACTGCTGTTTTTATTATTAGGTTGCTTTTGGTTTGTTTTTTTTTTTAATTTCAATAAGAGTCATTAAATTTTGCTTTGGGAGATAGCATGTAATACTGTGATCTGATTGTCACGTTTGACTACGCATCAGCAATGGTGTCCTTTTTGGTGTTCTTTAAGGCTTTTCACCTTAAAGCTTTTCAGCTCAAAGCTTTTCAGCTCTGCCTTGCCTGCAAGGGTGTCAGGATCACACCACACCCCTCACACCCCCATTTCAGTGAAAAAATGTAGCTTTCCAAAGGAAGGAAATGGTGTGCCTTTCATAGACATGTGGGTATTTTCACAATGGCCTGCTTCCAGAAGGAATCCTTTTCCTAGAGAGATGAATCTGGCAGTCTAGATTACAAATGGAGTGTGGCTGAAAATAACTAACTCTGCAAAATATAAACTGTGTGCAGCTGCAGTGTCACTGGATGAGAATACCTCCAGTGCTCATCGCCTCAGCCCAACCACAACCCCTCTCCATCATGGGCTGTGAGCTGAGGAAAAGGCTCAGGATATGCTTGGAGGACTGCAGGTGTCGTTCCTTCCCGGAGAGCCAGGAGACAGCAGACGCCTTCTCTAAGATCCACTCTCCAGAAAACGAGGGTGACCTCATGCCACCTCCTGCCCTGACAACGCTGAGCATGAGCAGAGGGTCTCCTCAGCAGCCCCGCAAGGAAAGTTTGGCAGGGTGAGGTGAGAAGCATGAGCACAGCCATGTTTCCACGCAGGACAGCTCACTGCAGCCGTGCAGATGCGCGCGTGCACCCCCCTACACTCACCCACTTCTAGCTGCTGTCAACCCTGCGTTTTGGGTTTCAAGTGTCTCCTCAATGCAGATAATACAAAAATAAGAGCACTCTGTTACCATAAAAGATGTCACAAAGCCATTTCATTCTGTTTCACTCTGTATCTCCCGCAGCACCAATGTGCATCCTGCTGAGAGGACCTGACAGATCTCCTCCCAGTACTTTGTCCTCATCGCCTGAGGTGTGGGTGAGCATGTCAGTGGCAAGTGGTGGCAAGTGCTTGGGGCTTGACTTGGCCTGTGGGCTGCTGCCTAGAGGGAACCAGACATGACAAGGAGCCTGGTGGGAGCTGACAACCAATCTTTTGGAAAAGACGTAACGTAGAATTTTAGCTAAGGATGTAAATTTTCCTTAGTGAAGTGCCTTTGGTATGTGGAGTTATTTGACATGTATGACCAGCGTTGGCTGGTCACTAAAAGTTCACTACACAGCAGTGACCTTGAGGGCCAGAGCAAAGAGGAGCACATGCCCTAGCTTTAGCACTAGCCAAGAGCAATGATCGCAGCAGAGAGCTCAGCGGCCACCTCCACCTATACTCAGAGCTAATGGTGATCTCTGACCCCTCTTAGAGACTAAGCCTAGCAATTAGATCATTTGACCATGACAGAAGCAGCTCTCAGCCTGGGAGGAATATGAAGTATCCTCACGAGAGCACCCCAACTGATGACATATACACTAAGCTTCCTCAACCCCTTTCCACAGAAGCTCCTCCTCACCCCGGTGCAGAAAAGATACAAGATTCTTTGGCCCCAAAAGAGCAAGCGAGCATGGGATGGGATTAGTCAGTGCCCAACTGTAAAAGGTCTGTACCAACGGACGAGGGATGTGCTGGGTCCTGGATTCTGCTCTAGAGTTGGGATTTGAACTTGTAGAAGTAGGAAGCAGTTTCAGGTTGTGGCTCTGACTCAAATATACACTTAAATCAGGGATGCTGGACTCCCAAAATCTGTAAGGTATGGATTTTCAGACATATGCTATTATTTTACTAGCAATGGCCTAGGCATAAAACACCCTTGGCTTCTATGTTGTGTCATTTTTCATCAGCCTCATTCTCAGGAATCCAATGCTCCAATATATTGACTTAGATATACATTTTCTTGGGAATACTGGCTGGGGAATTTAATTCCTGGAGCTGACGTGGAAATGCTCTGCATCACTGTATGCTGTTCCCTGACTTGCTAGGTGGCTTAGGAGTGAGGACATGTAAAGCATTACTGTAGGATGCTGAGGTACTAGTGAGGAGCATTACTAGGAATAAAGAACACAAAGAAAAGCCAAACACCTCTCTCTGCTGCACAACAGGAAATCCTGAGCAAGACACTAATGAAATCAGATGAATCCTTCACTGCAGAAGCGATGAAGTGCTGTGCGGAGGCTAGTCTAGCCATGATCTGTTCTAATGGTTTAGCACAGTCACCTTGTACTTCAGGAACTAAATGATGAATGGAGCTTTTATTTGTCTGGTCTGTGTCTTGTCTCCAGCCACTGCCTATTGCAGATTAGAAATATGTCAGCTTTTCTACTTCTAAGGTAGTGTATACACACAACTGAGGTTTATAGACACTTATATAGGTTATTATAGGTTTTAGTAAAAGTTCTGCCAGCTGTCCCTGTATTGAATAAGCAATGATGCTTTGAGAGAGACTCTGAGCCTGTGGTTTTGCTCCTTCTTTCTCCCTGCAGTAGACATTAAAAGTTGTACAGCATGTAGAGAGCTCAGCTGAAGTACTACAAATGAATGTCAATTGCTACATGTAGTAATGGGAAAAGAATGACTAAAACCACACTCAAACAATACTCCTTACCATATCTACTAACACTCAGCTATTTTCATGAAAATTGTCGTGGAATGTTTCTGAGTGTTAAATAAATAGGCAGCAGTGCATTTGATCTGAATAAAGGAGAAGATGTCTTTCATTTTACATGAAGTTATAATCATAATCAGCATCCCAAAATAGAACTAAAAGGCTAACCTTTTTCATTAGGTTTAAAAATATGGATGCCTGGCTGATAGCATTAGTGTTTTTTTCCTTGCTGATTACATGTAGGATGCCAGCCTGTTGTGCTGTGTTATTATCAGTAAAAGCATTTCAGATGTTTTGAAATTAATTTTCTATATTTAATTAAAGTAATCTTTGACATCAGCACTAAAACCACTGCAAATATTTCAAATAGTGAAAGGAGTATAAGCAAACATTTAGCAGTGGCATGTAAATACTAATAAATACTTACAGGTAAAGATTGAAAACACAGGTGCCTTTTTACACATTTTTACTCAAAAAAACTCCAAATTTTGGAGAAAAAAAAAGGGGGGGGAAGTTACATTTAAATACACTGACAAGCATCTTTCTCCATCTCTGGAACCCTCAGCACAAGAAGGACATGGACCTGTTGGAGAGGGTCCAGAGGAGGGCCACAAAGATGATCCGAGGGCTGGAGGACCTCTCCTATGAAGACAGGCTGAGAGAGTTGGGGTTGTTCAGCCTGGAGATGAGAACGCTCCAGGGAAACCTTATAGCGGCCTTCCAGTACCTGAAGGGGGCCTACAAGAAAGCTGGGGAGGGGCTGCTTGCAAGGACATGTAGCGATAGGACGAGAGGCAATGGTTTTAAACTAGAGCAGGGTAGGTTTAGATTAGACATTAGGAGGAAGTTCTTTACAATGAGGGTGGTGAGGCACTGGAACAGGTTGCCCAGAGAGGTGGTGGAGGCCCCATGCCTGGAGACATTCAAAGCCAGGCTTGATGAGGCTCTAAGCAACCTGATCTAGTTGAAGATGTCCCTGCTCACTGCAGGGGAGTTGGACTAGATGACTTTTAAAGGTCCCTTCCAAACCAACAAATTCTATGATTCTATGATTAACCATCCCACTGAACTCAGTGACCAAATGAAGTGCATCCTTGAAAAGTTACATCAGAAAATGACTATTTCTATGGCAAAGATTTAGTTCCCTCTTGCTGACATTAAATTGGAATATGGAAAACATCAAGAATCATCCACCAGTTACTGAAGTGCCCAAAAATAGGGTGCTTCTGCTGACTGACATCTCCTAGAAAGGCAAAGGGATGCACACCTGAAGAGGCTCAATGGAGTGCCCAGCCACCATATTGAAACTTGTGAATATCCAAATCAGCTCAGACACTGTGCTATTTCCTGCTTTCTTCCTTTAGAGCAGATACATCAGCTATCGTAACCTGCAGGATGGCTTCCCCTCTGCCTCTACACAGCAGCCAGTCCTGTTGTAGCCCACCGCTTCCCCAAAAAAGCCCCAACCAAAACATAACTAGAAAAAGCTCAGCTAATTCATTAAAAATCTTTGACCCAGTGGTTAGCCAAAGGGCTGGGGGAAGGTGTGCTGGTAGATTCAAAATGAGAATTATTGGATGACGTTAGCATGGCATTCTTGAAAAATAGAGAGGAGATTAAGCATCTATGTCAGAGAAGCATTACAGCCTAAATGGAACTAATGCCACGAAATGCCATTCATAAATGTAAGTGCTGCTTTAGCTGTTGCTCTTTTTTTTTCTTCTAAGGGGTTGTGTAATGCAGTACACAACTTTACTCAGGATGATAATTTGTGTCATGCTCATATATGACTTTGGCAGAGACACAATCCCTTACAGGAAAACATTGTCGGCAACCAATACTGGTCCCTGTGTTGAAACACATGTGGTTTCATTGGAAAGGAAGACAGAAATTCAGTGCCTGCCCACACAGACATGGGATGGGAGAGCGGGTTGCTGTGGAAATGAGCACATTCTCACAACAACAGCCAGTTGGTGAAGTGTTCGCTGGGAGACCGGCTGGGGAAGCAGCTGACAGATGGCCATCATCACAGGCAAAGGCAAGAGGCTGGGCTTCAGGAGAAGGGGACGTGTGCCACCATCTTGCCTGCCTCAAGAGTGCGGCAGCCCTGAAGGCATTAGCCACCTCTGCTCTTGTCGCGCCAGAGGCAGAAACACAGAAGGCATAAAAGGAGCTCTTCCACACACCATTTCTAGTGGTGGTGGTGGTTTTATTGGTAAAATTAAGCATTTCCCACTTCATCATTGACATCAGAAAACCAATGATAACTGGCCATGCAGACTCCAGTTCCTGTTGCTAACAGTCAGGAATGACCTTGGCAAGACTTGAATCCCTGAAGTGTGTTTCCGATATCAACATAATTGGGATAGCAGTGGAAAAACAGAACAATGGGAAGCAGAGCAACCATGCACAAAGAAAGCACAAGAAAATGTGGCTTTTCCACAGAGATGGAGGTAAGTCTCCTGCCTACTTACAGTTTCTTTTCTCTGACTCTGGTTTCAGTGCTAACTAGCACAGAAATGGTCAATTTCATAAAATTCCCGACATGAAAGTGTACTTACCCTTAGTCTTCTTAGGAAGGCTGAGTGGACAATGACAGAAGTGAAGCCAAAATTACAAGTGGTTTCTGTACCTGAAGGACTTCAAAACCTCCAGAAAACAATTTGAATTGCACACATAAAAGAAAATGGAGTCATTTATTTTAAAAGTCCTCATTCTTAAACCTTAATTGTAACTCCTCTTAAGGAGAGACCAAACTCTGGATCATTATATAGCTATTACACAAATGACGTCCTAAAATCAAGTCAGCACAGCCTCAGCCCAGTAAGGTCACAGATACCCAGCAGCTAGCTGTACCCAGCCATCTATCAGAATTGAAACATGGGCCAAGGAAGCTCCGATCTGTTCACCTGTTACCACGGAGCAGCTGTAACCGAGTCCTTTATAAGTATACGTTTTCTACTGCAAAGCCTGAGGTTTCCAGTGCTCAAGTTTATCTTCTCTCCTCTGCTTTTATGGGGACAATGCTATGAAGTGAAAAGTATAACCTTATTTCTGGAGTGCTAACAAGAGCTCCCAGGCTTTAGAAGCTTTGTTTTCCTTGTAACAGGTGAGCAAGTCAAAGTAGGAGTATGGGCAGGTTAACACATACAAGAGAAATGTGGGTAGAAACACCAGGAGAAAGCAGTGTCTGGTTCAATATCAGACTTAAAATTCCAAGTGCAATTTGAACTGCAACAGCAAATCCAAGCATTCTCCATTTCCATCCTTGCCACGTGCCAGGAAGTAATGAGATCTCAGTACAGGACAACAACCCTGGGAGGAATCCTCAAGTACTGGCTGCAAACAGAGCCAGGTTTTCAAGACCCATTGGCAATGTATTTTGTTGTTAATAACTCAGGCAACTCTGCCTCCAAACATTGTCATCCAAGGGTCAGTCTTTTATCTCAAAAAAAAAAAAAAAAGAACTAGTCTTTCCTTGTAAGATTTTCCTAGTATTGAGCATATACTTCCCAGCAAATGTCACTTTATTTCCACCCGTCTCAAATGAAACTCAAAACTCAATGTTGCCAATTTAATTTTGTCAGAAATTTTAATTGGGTCCAAGATAGGCGAGTCAATACTTGAACGAGAATCCATCCTGCAGCCCAAACAGTGGGCAATAATCAGACTACAAAAACTAAGTGGAGAGATGGACTTCTAGTGCTCCAGGACTGCTGCACTGATGACAAATGGGAATTAGAAAAGGTAATCCTCTTTCTCATTTCAATGGATCTGGAAGTGAGGAAATGCACCTGGCATATAGACTAATAGGAAACAGGGCAAAGAAAATGTTGGATTCATTTATGGACTTACAGATAGGTAAGTAAATTTCTAAATTAGTTAGTTTACTATAAAATAGAATCTCTCACTTTAGTTAAATAGAACACAGGGGAAGAAATTAATCTGGGAGGAATTCAATGTAAGCTCTTGAATTCTGTAAAAGCTTCTGTTAAAAAAAGAATGAGTAACATAAACTTATGTCTACTAATTTAAAATAAATTAATAAAAATTATACCTATTTTGTTACGTATTGTAATCAAATCCTTTCATCTTTTGACAGAATTCAGCCATCACACCAAAAGTCCTTTTTTCTCTGCATACGAATGAAGCAGTGCTGCATTTATAGTCTTCTGTCCATTTTATTGCTGACTTTTTTTCCCTTTTTTTTCCCCAAGGCTGCCAGAAGTGTTATGAATTAGCCTCTCTTTTTTTAATGCTATATTAAACAAATATATGATACATAAAACTCCATTTCTTTGTTGCTTACTACTTGGTTACTTGTGGACCAAAACACCAAAATATAACTTTGTGGACTTCCAGCCTGGCATTACTCAGTTTTCTGATGGAAACCTTGGAGTTATATCTTAAAATATTTCCCAAAAAATGTTCAGCAGCATACCAGGCCAAATTCATATTCATAATAAGCTGACACCATGGATGAATATGACCATCAGTTATGATGCCAACTTCAAATGAGATGTGGTGATCCACACAGCTGAGGCTCTGAACCAGGAACTTGACAAGAAAAAAAGCAATAAAATTCTCTTTAGAAATTATCATCCTGAACTAATGTAGAGTCATAATACAAAGCATCTGGTAAAAGTGTCATTGTCAGTATCCATATCTTTTGTCCCTGGTAATTCCAAACATAGTTATTTTGGTTTTTAGGATATGAACCTAATTGTATCTTTGACTAAATATTAGCCTGGAAAAAGAATAGCTGGGCTTTGAAGGTCGATATAACTGTTTTCCTCCCCATACATCAGCTCCAGTAATACAGGTCATATAAGGCTAAACGCTGATGTCAGAGGTCTGGGCAGGCAGATTGTTTTCCTTTTCTGCCTTGAGTAATACCTGTGCATTTTGATTGCCCTCGGTGGATTTGCTCACATCTAACACTTGTCCAGGAACTGGGCTGCAGGAAACAATCTGCTGATGAGGTGTGAGCAGGGGTGCAATCCAGCTCGCTCACTTTTACTGCCTTGGCAAATTGTGCTGCCTGGAGTGAATGGATTATTACAAACCTATCCTACTTAACCATATATATTAATACATAGATGAACTAAACAGGGACCCAAATCTATTGAATAAGACAGGGTCATTTTTACAGAAGACCTTATCATGATCCAGACTTACTTAAAACAATAAAAGTGACAGGAAGAACATTATACACTGTTAATAAGGTTTTCAGACAAGCAGAAGTAACTGGAATGTCCTGATGATCTGATTCATAAAATTCACTGCTTGCGTCTATAAAGTCTAATAAACATGTAGAACTATAAATTCTCCTTTTTTATCTATTCACTTTTATTATAAGCAGACATTTCAGGCTGAGCATTTCATGGTGATTATATATTGCAATTCTCAGGTGGCTGGAGTCATGGGGCTTTTAGTGTCATGTCTTTTAAAACTGCCAGGTTTGCTATAACTAGCCTGTAACAAGAGGTCTATTACTTAGTTGAACGATATGAGTCCCAGAAGATACAACAGGTTGAGTACCCCAGATTCCCACACGTACCGCCCAATAGGTGCTAAGCTCTTTGCAGCATTGGGTTCACTGGTAGGTAGCAAGTAAATTAGTTGTGTATCAATGTAGAATTTGGTCTTGGTATGAAACAAAAGTTGTCATCTGTTCTTCTCCTTCCAATACAGGCCTGTATCCTTCCGATACAGGGGTGTTGCAGGCCTTTTTTGTGGTTGCTATAGATTGTTCATCCCAGGCAATTTGGCTTTTATCTCAAGGTTATTTCATGGTTGCTGTGATTGAGCTATTGCAGACATGCTGATGATTTTTAGTTATTCTTCCTACCATAGGTCTTCATTCATTCCAGCTCCCACCAAACAAAATCAAAACATCAGCTTGTCCAGAAAAGATAAAATTTGTAATTGCTATGGTAAAAATGCCCCTCACTCCTATTGGTTTATGGAACTTTCAAAAGCTTTTGCTAAATCTTGAGTGACAAAAGCCCAGAGGTTTCAGTTTTGACCCAAGTTCACACCCAATGAAACCAAAGAATTATTATGCAAATACTTATGTCAGTGATTTATGCTATCGCTATTTGTTCTCACCATTGCATCAAGTCTGAAACCACAAAGGACCACTAAACCAGCTGGTTGTACCTCCTAAAAACGTACAACAGGCGCTTACCCCTCAAGCGAGCCCAGTCACGTTGGTCTGTCCAAAAGCTGTAATGGTTACCACTAAGCCGTATCTTCTCTTAGGTATCCCATCTTAACATGAAATTTTCTTTTTGCTAATTGAAGGATACAGTGAACTTTGAAGGCCGTTCACGCCTCAGGAGTATGGTGATAGAAACCATCAGTGCAACTCCCTCTGAACTGGTATGTGCATTGTGTGGAAAAGCATAATGCAGAAAAACTACACTGCCAAAGCCATACAGCTTTGTCAGATCCTGTTGCTGGTGAGAAGGCTTCCCCACAGTGGAGCAGCTGCACCTCAGCAACCCCATGTACTTTCCCCAACGTCACCATAAATGTACAGATTTCCAACCACAGCTGGAAAGCAGAGCTGTTGTATAAGGAACTCCAAGCAATACTATAGCCTATACAAAGCGTCAGAGGGACTACCACAGCATGCATACTCACGTTATATTCAGACTTCAGGGCAGACCAAACTCAGGGCAGAAGCCAAACTACCACAGCATTCTTCACCCCAGGTGCGTGCAAGGTGGGGGCTTCACGGGCAAAAAGCCTAGCACAGAGTAGCTTGCTCAGGGAGGCAGCTTTTGAGTTTACAGAGGAACTAGCACAATGGAGCAAAATTATTTCAGACAAAAAGTTCTGTATAAATACTATACCAAAGTTACTACTCTGTTAATATTCTTCTATCACTGGTTTATACTGTAAGAAACTGAATTGGCATAAAAATTCCATGTTAGATGCAAGGCAGTTCTTGTGCTCTCCTGACTGCTAGTTGGTGGCATATCTCAGCTAGCAAAAAGGGGATTTACAGTAATCTTTGTCAACAGCATATCTTAACTGTGCAAGTGCAATTAATTACAACTTACAGAAGAAATCTTGACCCTTGCATTTTGATTTTTAAGCTTTTTTATTCTTTTGTTTGAGCCTACTGTGTCTTCCAATTTATTTTTTTTTTTAGTTTTAACACTGGGTATGATACAGGGAAGCAGTGGGAAGTGGGATGGAAGCAGTTTATTGATTTACTAATAACACATAATTACCCAGCAAATTTGTAGTTATCCTGAACTACACATTCAGGATACAGTATCAGCAATGCAACAGATAAACAATAACACCAGACACACACTAAATGTTAACAAACACCAAATTTCTAACACCCTTCTATAGCTAATCCCCGAGGACTGTCCCTGCTTCTTTTGAAGATGACTCCTTTTTTTTCTGGACAGTCTCTTCATAATGCCCATATTACTGTCCAGTCAGGGTAAGAGATCCTTAAGCAAATATTGCTATTGTTAGTCTCCTGTTTGTGTCATCAGTTTTGGAGCAAACATCCTCTCAGAACAGACAGGTTTTGATCTTCCATTCACATACAAGGTTTACATTCACATAACTACCAGATCATCTGGGCCATGTTACCAAGAGGAGGCAGTGCAGATTTTCTGACACTGGTATATTATTATTATTATTATTATTATTATTACGCCTGCTGCATGTACTTATGTAGTTCTTGTTATCCTAAGCACCAAAATACTTTAAAGTTTTAGAACCGAGCCCCTAAAAATACAAGTTTATATTTTTTATAAATATATAAATATACATACATTTATCTTGACGCCAAATATCTTTGGGAGGCAAGAAAGGATGCTAGGCACTGAGATTATAAGAAGTTGTTCCAGGTGGCATCAGAATCAGAAAATGGACCATAGTCCCTAAATCCCATTCTAAGAGGCCAGTAATGCAGTAATCCTCTCTCTTTTCACTCTCCTGTGCTGTGAATATAATGGTTTTGTCTTTCATAAACTTATTTTAAAAAATTTGTAGCCAAACAGGATGGTGCAATTAATCTTTTATTTGGTTGGAAAAATAGGAAAGGTCACTTCCTAAATTAGGCCTATAATGCATATTGCATATCTCATGCAACATATGTAACTACTGTTATTTACAGTAGGACCAGCCTCCATTATTTTGCAAAGAGCCAGTTACCAACTCCATGAGAGTATTATTAATTGCAGTGTGTATGACTATTGACTTAGCACAGGAAAAATAGAAGTCAACTGGCCTGTGAAAGTTCCTGATGTAGGAAAGTTTAGCACTGTTACTAGATGACCAGTTATACCTCCAGCCAGAAGAAGTTAAAAGTCATAGAGCCATAAGGGCCTTCAGTATGTTTTTTTGGAGTTTCCCAGAACTGTGTTTAAAGTCTTAGTGCCATATTGTGGACAAATCAATTGCAGGATGAAATCAAAGGTTGAGCTAGTCACTTCAAAAATGAAATCAAAATTACTTCTACTTCTAAAAGCTTTGGACATGTTGCTTAGATATGTTATACATAAAGCCACAACTGCCAAAGCAAGGTAGTCTTGATTGTTACATGAATAAAATGAAGGATAGTACTAATTTAAGGTGGGTTAACTATCTATGTATAACAGAACAGTGGTTGCCCTGTTATCTTACATAGGTTTTAGTATGTCTCCTTTATTTTTCTGCTTTGCTTTATGCTGTTTTCAGAATTCTATATAAACATCGGGCCAATGTAAAGTAGTGTATCTCTCTTAACCTTCAATTTCAGAGGAAGATGGAGATTTCATGTCATGGGCACTATAAAATGATGATTCATTGAAATTCAATCATATGTATGTTGTAACACTGATTTTTTATAGCTTTCTGCAGGCTTCTGCTGGAAGATTTATAGTGTGTGCTATACTATTTCCCAGTCCTTCAATGTTCTAATGTTAAAAAGTTTCCAACCTTTAAAGAGCCAAATTTGAGGGGTTTATTGACACTTTGTCATTCTAGCTCATCATTGTTCCCATACTCATCACTATTCTTCTTCTGGAAATATCTACCTGAGTGTAAAAATGTTAGCCAAGGTTATTTTATTTCCAAATGTCCTTCACACACACATTTATAACTCTTCCAGAATGTCAGGGGGGTTTCTTTGCACTACAGTGTTGTTCCGTTCTTCTCCCTGTGTTGCTCCACACATTCATACATCCTGATGTATGCTGAGTTTCCAGAGAAGTCCAGGAAGTGCAGTCACTTCTTGCACAGAAAGCAAAACCAGAGTTTGTGGGTAATGATCTGAAATGTGCACACACTTAGCTCATAGAGCCTTGTTTATAGCCTGTCCAGACTATACACTGCTATTATGTTCCAATTAATGTGATTGCTGGTAACACAGGTATAGCTTGGTATAAATGTCTGTTACAGCCAAATGCTTGATCATTTAGGATGAAATTAAGAACTGTGTACATCCCAGAAGAAAAAAATAGCACAAAATAAATCAGTGTAATGTTCAAATCATCCATCCGCCACCTTTAGTAGCCCCTGGGCAACAATCTGGAGTAGACAGACAGATGTGGGCAACATCATATTATGTTTTCCCTATCAAAATCGTCTATAATTAGGGCAACTTCTTCAGCTGAGTCATGGTAGCAAACCTTACTGAACAATACAATACACATTACCTATGGTCTCTGATTAAGGCCACTGCTTTAGACACAAATAAACTAAATCATTTCAATTTTAGTCATACCCGGGGGCAAACTGAAAACTTATATTGGCTTAAGTAGAGTTTTTGTACTTTACTAAAAACCAAAAAGGGCTTGAATGCAGCTTGAAGAAAACGACTGCAAGAAATAGTATGGCCTCAATTGGTTTGTACACAGGTAAACTAAATGAGTACTCAATTTTGACACAGTTCTAGCAACAAACTTTTTTTTAACAGGCAACGGAAACATTTCCAATGGCAGCATATTGTCTAGTGCCAGTCAGAGCTCACATTTTCTCTAGAATTAGGGACTTTGAGGCTGCATTAAAAAACAAGGTGAAACTTCAATATCTCCTATTACACATAAAATTTACCACTTCTCTGTAGTACTTTCCAGCATTCTCCCATACAAGATTTTTTGCTATTCATAAACATGCCTCCAAGTTTTGCCAAATTAATTTAAAAAATATTTGGGGAGCCTGTTCTTCCTCTCTTCTCCCACAATGAAATTGCATTAATGGCATTTAAAATCCCTGGGAAGCCTTTAGATTTAAATCAAAATATTTTATTCATCTACCAAACTTTTATTTCTCTTAAATAATTAATTCATTTGAATATTTATTTCAGCCAAAGGAACGTATTACACAGAGTACTGTTGTTTACCTGCTAAAAAAGAGTGGTGATGGGCTTTCTTATAGGAATAAAGAACATTTCTTAAATGAAAGCTGTAGAGAAAAACTGATACCTGATTGTAGATTATTTATGTTTGATACCTACTTTAAAGGCAAATCTGAAATACCTATTACTCAGACCCAAAGATTTTACATATAGTTAAGGGAAGTATTTCCCTAGAAGCCTGAATGCAACTTCTGAGTCTTATCTTACATAGAAGGTCTTGCTTCTTCAGTGCTGGAGGCAATGGGTATATGGCTCTGGATATTAATGATGATGGATTTTAGTGGTCCAGGCCTTCTGTATCTAAGTCTTAGTTAAGGATTTACTTGTTCAGGCCATTTATTTTTAAAACACAAGTCTGGGAGCCTTATAAGTTAGATGTCGACCATTGCACAAAGCCACCAAGAGTAAAATCTTAGAGCCACGTTGTTCTGCAGTGTTCAAGTTGAGGGTGAGACTTTGACTTTACATTGCACTGGCAAGAACCAGTGTCAGCACTTGATCTGTGAAAGCCAGCAGATGACAGGGGACCCATCTGGCATCACTTTCCAAAAGACCAGATCAAATAGGTAGAGAAAGGTAACCCAGTGGACTGCTAGGGTACATTACTTAGGCATTTGAAAACTCACCTTCTTGTCTAAAACTGAGTTCAAAATCAGAGCAACAACCACCAAAACATCCTGTATTACAGGCTGTGCAGAAAGAGGGGAAATATATTTCTTCAATCTCTTGTAGCCTCACCAGATAGCATACTTTTCTTTGTTCCTGATTCTGTATTTCACAGCAGCCAAAATATTCTTGCAATTGAAACCCGCTACTCCGAATGCATTGCTCAAAGCCCAAGGTGGGAGCTTGCAAAGGCTCCAGGTGCCCAAGAGAGAAAACCTGAAACTGAGACCTTCAAGAAGGTCTAGATCTCTAATGCAATATGTTACATTTTGCTTATGAGATCTTATAGGTAGGACCTACATATCTTACTTCCTAAAGACCAAAGTGCATTTTATCATTTTAAGTGGTCATTTGAGCTGTGTATCTCACCAGTGTGGCATAAGTTGTTTAGCCTGTGCTTAGCCTGGATCTCTGGGTGAAATAGGAGGATTCATTATCCATAGATGTCAGTTTTGTACTCTCAGTAAACTCACTTAGAAATGAACTTATCAAGGTAGGCAAGACAGCCATCTTCTCTGAAATGCCATATTCTTTCATGCTTGTGAGTTTAAGATTTTCAAGAACACTGAATTTTTTTGTACAGATGCAATTTGTATCTTGGGATTTTGATTGCTATTCATAGAATTTTTTCAGACACTTGATTATAGTGTGAGAAGTTCCTTCCAAAAGTAAAGAATGACTCTGACATATAAGAAACTACAGGAACATAGTTGGTAAAGGTTCTCTATGTGCTAGTGATGAGCTCATACAGTTGAAGCTAAGATTTTACTGCTGATTTAAAGAATACCAATTTGCTTCTCGTGGCCAGAAATGAAATTTTTCACTTCTCTCTTTCCTTCACCACCAACATAAAATCTTTTGTTAATAGAAGTAATCTCCCATTTTGTTCATGGCTAGGAAACAAATGCATGAGAAAATTAAACCCAAAGTCAAATAGGAGGTCTGTGGGAGGGTTAAAGTTTGACCAGCTCTCGAGAGTCCCATTTCCTCTAGAATTTAACTCAGACATGTTCTCTCATATAATTATGAAGTCAATTTGAGACATTTCCTTTAAAAATGTCCTTAAAATTAAATTTATCTCCATTGGTGAAGATATTAAAAACTAAACTGGACACTGACCTGGGGAATCTCCTTTAGCTGACCCTAAGCAAGGGGATTAGACTAGATAATCTCAGGAGGTTCCTTATAATCTAAAAGATTCTGTGATCCTGTAAAGCCATATTATCCTTAAATTTTCTCAAAGGTCAGGAAGCTCATTAATTAGTACCGGAAGAAAAAAGAAAAATTTTCACTAATGGAAAGCCATCCTGGAAATAAGCATAGCTGATATGGCAAGTCTGGCATTGCTGCATATGAAAATGTCATTCATAACAGGGTATCCAGAAGAACCGCTTTTTTATTTTTATTAGAAAAATCAGACTCTAGCTGACTATTTGTCCTGCTGCTTATATCTAGTAACTCTTTTAAAGTGTAGAGTACTGCTGGCACTCAAACCAGCTTTTATCATTACAAATATATATTGTCAGTGACTTGCTTTGTGTACTTTTTACAGCTGCTTTCCTCAGGCTATTTCACTTGACAAATAGACCCATCAAAACCAAACATACATGCATGCAAACACATATTACTAGGCAAGTTTCATTCTTATTTACAGCCCTTGCACAGGTGACAGACTTGCTGGGTAGGGAAACTTTGTGCCATCTTATTGTCTTTTTTACATTTTTTTTTCTGTTTCTTTCATCAGTTAGGTATATGACAGAGGAACTCCTTTCTAATGAGTCTTCTTTGATCTGTCTGATGATATTTGTTTTAGTTAATCTGCATTCTGATTGCTTAAAAATTGCTATGCTGTAATACTGCTTATGTTAACTTACATGAGGTTTAAACTTCCATTTATTCAAAAATAATTGATTATTTGCACATTAACATACAATAAAGCCAGCATCGTTAGTTAGATTGCATGTTGTTTATGCAGCTGTACTGCAGTCAGTTGTAAATTGGTAAACATAAGGAAATTTTTTTTAAATGTTCAACATGTTTCCATTGCCCCACAACTCTGTGAAAGGCTTATGTAGTTTTGAAGGTGTGTTTTGGGGTCAATGGGGAAGTTCCCATACCTCCTGGCAGGGTAGAGCTCCCCATATCCTGATAATGCTATGTGAGTGATTTTGCAGCAGCCTTACGGGTACCTTATTATGGCAGTAATTTTTTCAGTTTGCTTAACCTGCTGGATGTACTGACTGCAACATCCTGACAGAGTTGGTCCCAGGTTGCTTAATGCTGCTAAGAAGTCATTCAACACCAATAATGTTTTTGTGTGTTATGGAGTTAAGCAGCTCTGGCCCTCATCCTTTGTGAGAGAACAAAGATACAGCTGATTACAAAGGTGCCTCCACTTTTGTCCACTTGACCATGGCATGCTTACTGCAGAGGGGTTGGACTAGATGACCTTTAAAGGTCCCTTCCAACGCAACACATTCATGATTCTATGATCTCACATGGCCAGAGAGGTGATGCGGAAGGACTGCAGGCCACAGAGGAGGGGGAGAGCCCAGCACTACACTGTGGCTGAAAAGCCCTCTATCAAGTAGGAATCCTTGGACCACAGAATCCCATGGAATATATTGCTTAGCTAGAGTGGCCTCAGAAGCCCACAGTTTGGGATGCCTCAGTGCCTCCTGCTCAAAAGGTTGTGGCAAAGAAGGTGACTTGCTAGAGGCACAGCCTTTACTCCAGTGCACATATGTTGGTTTCTCACTTACTTTTCTTTTCCTTCTCATTCATTATCATTTCACATCACCTTGCTGCATTAGTTCCCAACTGCTTTTCTTCTTTATGTTATATAAGCTTGTAAGGCAAATTCTCAGATCATAAGTCATCTGTGTTGAACTGTTTCTGTCATCCAATAGCTTTTAAATAATTCATGCATTTCTGTATTTAGCTACATCCTTTCTCCATCACATACAGCATTGCTTTCATCTGTTTTGTCTGACTTAGAGTAATATAATGCAGGACATTTAAAATAATTTACATTGATTATTTTTTTTCCTTCAGCAATATATTCTTTCTGCTTCAACAAGCAGTAGCAGTGTTCCTTTTGCTATTAAAGCAGAACTTGCCATCAGCACTGTTATAAGCAACTGAAGGAAACGCTTTTTTTGTCCTTGTTCTTTTTTTACTCCTTGCCCTCAACAGTTATATTAAAACACTGCAGATATACAACAGTTCAGTGCCTACACGTTTCTGAATAAGCAGAGTGCAAGAGAAGAAAAAGACATATTTATCAGCTTCTTTTGCACAAGGCAAAGAGGCAGTTGTTCTAAAAAGAACAGGATTTGTCTGGAAGGTTACCCTTTACTTTTTTCAGCACTGATAACACAATTATAATGGTGGGTTCTGCCCTGGAGAGTCACATATAGCTGATAAAAAGTCAGAGAAGAAGTACATATAGTGGCCATCACAGATCTGGGAAATTTCCATGCAATTCCCTGATTACCCACCTGCTTCCTCCTCCATGAGTCTGGGCAAACCACCGTGGCCTGACTCTCAAGGGAATTCTAGGACAAAGAAATGCTGTCCTTGTCATCCTGTGATGATGGCAGCACCTTAACTGTTGGAGCTTGCTTTAGGAAAAGGGGTTCACCAACCCCTGCAGAATATCCCATAGATCCTTACCTGCATGTGTGCTGGGGCCCAGCACTGATCCATAAAAGGCAGAGTGGAAGCAAGGCTTAAATTTCCCACTCATAGAATCATAGAACAATTTAGGTCGGAAAAGACCTGTAAGATCACTGAGTCCAAACATTAACATAGCACTGCCAAGTCCACCACTAAACCGTGTCCCTCAGCACTATATCTACATGTCTTTTAAATACCTCCAGGGATGGTGACTCAACCACTTCCCTGGGCAGTCCGTTCCAGAGTTTGATGGCCCTTTCAGTGACGAAATTTTTCCTAATATCCAATGTAAACCTCCCCTGGCGCAACTTGAGGCCGTTTTCTCTTGCCTTATCACTTGTTACTTGGGAGAAGACACCGACACCCTCCTCGATAACACATCCTTTCAGGTAGTTGTAGAGAGCAATAAGTGAGGAAGTCAAGGAGAGGAACGTGTCTGAAACACCCAATTTTGGAAATACCCCTAACACAGCTTTAGGCTGGGTGGAGAAAAATAAACACCTGAGGAGAAAAATAAACTTAGAGATTTAAACCTTCTCATCTTCCCTCATGTACTTAAATCCCCCTCTGACTATCTTTCTTCAGTGCATAACTTTGCTAAATACTGTTTATTCCTGCTGTCTCTGTCCAGTAACACATTTGCCAAAGCATTCCAATTAGTATCAAAACTAAAAAATCTTGTTTTTTCTGAAAATGAGATATTAAAAAGCAGTAGATTCGTGATATCTTTAGGCAAAATTCTCTTTAAGAGCTGGAAGTCTTAAAGGTGACCTACAAAGCAGAAGAAATCCATTTTCCATTCTTTAGTGCTTATTTAGCATGTGTAAAGAAGATTCAATAAGTTATTTTTCATAGTAATTGGAGGGTTTTTTTATGCCTTGTTTCCCTTTCAGATTGGAAATACTAGGTCCTCACTTTGTTCTCTGGGACACAGGAAAACTTGGCGTTGTTGAAGAAAATCCCAAAAGAGGCTTCACAGCTCCCCTGTTTCCTGGCTAGCTGTCTCACACTGGGACACACTCGTACATTAACATTACTTCATTAGTTAGTAGTAACAATTATGATTCCTTTCAGACAGAATTTGGATAAGATCCCAGACCTGCCACACAGGTAAAAGAGATTGAATTTTTTTTAAAGTTGTAGAGGGAGTGTTGGACCCCCATTTAAGCCTTGCTGGTGAGTGGTGCAACTGATTGCGTGAAGCTTAGCTGGAATGAGCCCAGAAGCTGAATTTAAGAGTCACCGTTGTCAACTCTGAAAAAAATTCTGCAATGTTCAGAAAAGAGGTTATTTTTTTGGTTGTGCCCTGTGTATAGTAATCAAACCTAACTAATGATTAACCATTATTTTCTTGCCATTAGTGGGATTCAGACACTCCTCTGCTGATTTCAAAACACGTACCCCTGGGTAAACATCACCATGCTGGCAAAAATGCTAGTGCAACTCTCTCGAAACTACATAGACAAATCAAAAAATCGTGGACTTGTTATATGATCACAGTGTTTTCTCAGTAAATAAGAATATTCACATATGCAATTTATAATAAAATGAGTCTAGGAGCCCTGACAGGCACTGCCTTTTTTTTTTACCATTATGATTTGTCTTCTATTGGCAATATAGGAATTGCAACCGTATAGATAAAGAGGGGGTAGCTTATGAAGACAAATCTCTCTAAAATGAGCACTTCTTAATAGCACTAAACATCACTAAAATTGTGGGCTGCGTGTTTTCTCCAATGCATTTGAGTCCCCTGTGCTCATGATGAATTTGAAGTGGGTGAATAGATAAGTTAACAGTCTGACAGCCAGGGAAATTAAGTGTTCCTCCCCAGGATTTTTTACAAGCAGTATAGCACACAGGTCTCAGCAGCGAGCTCACAAGTGAAAGAGGTCCTGGAGGTCATCTGCTGCAGCAAGATAAGGCACTATTCCTCCCGGTGCAGCAGATGTAATTGTTTAAAAGGTCTTACTACAAGTTTAATCCTTTTGCTTGATTTTTCAAACTACTAAAAGCTGAACTTTAGCATTTTACAATACTGCAAAAACATAAAGGTGCCTGAAATTAATTTCCTTTGCCTATTTGTGGAGAAGAATGAAGGCAGGTACCCACTGAGTTACCACTCCAGATTATTTTAAAACAGACGAAAAAGCTCATTTGTCAGTGAATGACCATACCTGTAACTAAAGGCAAAGGCTACATATGAAGGGCAGGATTTACCTCACCATTTTTCGCGGTCTGAAAGTACAGGAGTATTTCTTTCTATCAGCTAACTAGGGACAAAGTACAGCTAGTGAACAGAAACTGGCACTTCCAGAGACAGATTTTCCTCATCTACCTTAGAATAAACTGAAACAAACTCTGGAGGCATCTCTCTCTCACCACTTACTCTAGAAGGACCTGAAGTTACCAGACCAGTTAAAAGTCTGTCTTTTCCCAGATGGGATAAATACTGCCCAGCTTACCTGGATAATGTTGCTGTCCTCAGGACACGTAATGTGGAAGAAATAAAGTTTCAGACTGTCCTTAAAAACATATAACTTTTACCCTGATGATATTACGTTCTTGTAATTTTTTTAAAAAATGCAAAAACATGCCTGGTAACAAGTGTTTTTGGTACAGTAAAGTGCTTTCTTTCTGACCAAAGCTGTGATTAAGTTTTGGTCTGTACGTGAAGTACAAATATTTTCCTTGGAAAACTCAGTGCCCTCAGTTGATTAATTTTTTTTTCTGAAGGAATTGCAGAAGTGCAGCATAAGATATTACACTTTATATTTTAGTGTCATGAACCGATGTTTGCAGTTTTACACTCCCTCTTGAAGTTATTGCTTCTGATCCCTGCAAATGTTGAAAACTATTTTAAGTGGCTTTCGTGATCATGGAAATCTTTAAGTCAAATGTGCACCTCCAGTGTTGGAACAGTATTTAGACAGTATGCTGTTAAATATTGCTAATTTTCAAGAAAATTAAGAACAACAGAGAATATTATCAAAGATAACTCTTGCCTCATCTGGCATCTGATAAATATTTATTGAAAGAACAATAAAATAATTGCTGTATTAGGATTTAATATGTACCGACACTTCCTGCATGTTATAACTTCAAAACATAGTTTATTTGAAAGAATCGGTAATTTGTGGGCCAGATTTTTCATCAACAGTATCTAGGAACGCAATCATTTGCAAGAGCAAGAAGTCTCTTTCTCTCAGGCTAATGTTTTGCTCCCAAGTTCCCCCTGTGTGGTGGGGAGGAGAAGGATACAGAATGGACAAAGCACAGAGGTAAGCAGAAAAGGGATGTCTAGAAGTGCCAGTCCCTAGAAGGTCTCTTGGAAGTTCTCCTTGGGTGTTAGGTGGCTCAACACTGCCATTCACTCCAGGGCATGCAGGAGAGGTGCAATAGAGGGCTGAAATACTGCCAACCAGATTTCATTATTACTTTTTCTAGCCCATTTGGTCCTTGTGGGAGTTTTGTGCTCTGAATTCTCAGGATTTTTTGACAAGACAGCTGCCTCTGCAGGACAGGCTGGCAGTCCATACTGCTCTTCCCCTGCTCAGAAGTAGGCTGCTCCCTCTACACAACTGCCCTAATGGAATATACAAAGACAATCCTCTTCCGAGAAAAGCAGGCCCAAAACACTGAAGGACTTTAGAAGACAATGGGATTGGATGTATGCTGAAGTATCCCAATAGATTCATCATAAATGCAAAAATAAAAACAACCCTTGTTAAGACCAGATTATTTCAAAGAAACAATCCCCTGTTTTTTATTATAAGCAAGAGAAGCAGTGTGTAACTGCTCCTAACACATCACAGTGTGTTTGCTTATAATGGTGAGATAGGAATTTCTGGGTTTGTTGAGACATTTGATGCAGTCTTATGATTTGATTTCAAGGGGTAGATGTTGTGCATGGCATGGTGAATAACAGGCTTCTGCTCAAACACTATGGGTTACAGAGGCTGCAGCACACTTACCCTATCAAGTTTTATGTCCTTTGAATGGGATTATTTTCGCTATCAAAATATTATTATATGTAATGACCAAAATAATTCCATGCCCTGGTCTCAGACAGTTAAGTCTGAGAGCAGCTGAGGATGGAATCATCAACATCCACCCTTTCAGTTGTGCCTGAGAGTCCTCCTTTTATAAGGGAGAGACAAAGCCTCTAGATATTCACTACGGAGTTTACCCTAAAACAAATCAAGTGCTTACATAGGTGAGGTTTTAAGTAACCTATAGGTGTATATATTCAAAGTGGAAATTCCTACCTCCCCAACCACAAAAACATCCACCTTAAGCTGACATTTAATGCTGGAGCTGTTGAAAATTCACTGGGTGCTTACTTTTGTTCCCAAGGATGCACACTGCACTTTGAAGTTAGCTTCAGTGACCTCCTCAGTCTCACCACCCAACCTATAAACTCCGGTGCCCTCTTCAGACATAGAAATCAGAGAAGTAGCTAGGTTACTTGAGGGACAGAAGACACCCTTTGAAGATGTACTAACGCTAATCCAGCTCCCTACTGGGAGTGTAGTGGGTTTGTATTTTCTTATCTCAACCCATAAGTCCCCCAAGCCAGGTACCTAGGTTGCTATTCCGAGGCCAAGATGCCAAAAAGATTTTTCACCATATCATTTACATACAGTGAACATTTTTATTGTTCCTAGGAGAGCTATTTCCCTTAACAAAAAGTGATATAGTTCATGGGGAAAGATAATTGACAAACACTGCCAGCAATATATATTATATCCTTTGGTGAATCTCCTTCAGGAGCACATATGCCTAAATTAATGCAGTATTGAGAAACAATTCATCACAGGATATGGAAACACATCTGTGTCTTTGGATGGAGTAGCAGTGACCTTGTTGTCTTGACTATGTGTAACGTTAGAATTATGGTGAATAATTGTAAAAACTCTGCCTAATTTCATATATATATATATTCCTAATAATTTAGGAATTTATTTCCATAAATTTTCAAAAGCTGTCACATGAAATAAACCCTTGAGCTGTTCATCCCCAATTAAAATATATATTTTCCTTTCCCTCATTGTGCTTATATGACTAGAATTTTATTAACCTAAATGTATTTTCACTTGTTTTTCCAAGAAGAAAAAACATCCATTTAGAAATGAAAGTACTGTGCAGCAAAATGGTTCTGACAGGGTCAACACAAGCTTTGAATTGTTTTCTCTAAATGAAATTCTTCAGAATTTTAGCTCCCTTAGGGTCCTTTACTATATCAGGATGTTCACACATCTGATAATTTTGATACTCTCAAGCAAAACCCATGATAGCTGGAAGTGCAATACTAACAGTTTACTGAAAGTACACCTTTTTTTTTCTTTATTTAGCACTACATTAAGGCGGTGAATTTGAAAATGTACTAACCCTACATTAATCCAACCAGAGTAACTCCAAGCAGCTTTCTAATCCTTTTTGTTTTTACAGAAACAAATTCCAAGAGAGAATGAACTACCTTTCCCATATCATTACCTTTAAATGTCATCTAAAGATTTTTGGTAAATAGTGCAGAGTTTAAAAAATATTTGTAGTAACTTAGCAAACAGATTTAACACACTGATATCCTATTTATCATTATTCATCATTCCAAATACAGGGAATGCTAAATAAATTTTAAAATTAAAAAAAAATAGGAGAGAACTCTCTAGCAAACCCAAGCTATAACGAAGCCATGAGAGAAGACTGGCAGTATGGCAGTGTAAGCAATTATAGCTCCCTGGATGGTGGTGTAAGGCATGAGGGCTGCAAGCCAAGCAGCTTCAACGACATGTGAAAAGCAGTACTCTCTCTGGAAGATCAGTCTTGAAATTCTTGCTATTACAATAGAAATAAATTTTCTCTGTTTTCTCTGTTCCTCTTGGCTGAGGTACCGTCTAGTGTCTGTAGAACAGAATCAGTCAAGAATCCAAAGCAACGGTGGAGGGATGGATGTCACCCCTCCCCTGCCCCTCTCCCCTTCTTGGTACACTTACCCATCCCTTCCTACCAAAAAAAAGTATTCCTTTCTCAGCATTTATCAATACTAAGGTTTGTTTGTTTATTTGGCTGTTACTTTAATTGGTTAAAACTATTTACACAGCACTTTAACTGTTGTCAGTTGATGTATCTACCTTCAAGCTGGTGAATTGATTCTTCTCTGTTTCATTAGCTCCACATGTTTCTCCTGTCCTTCTCTTGTCCCTGAACATTGCACACGCCTATGGTATGCCAAATTTCTACGTTCTGATGGGGCTCCTAGGCTGCCCAAGAAAGCCAATGGGATCCAAGAAAGCATCAACACAGCAATTAAGTTGCTGTTTTATGGTCTTCTGCATAGGCTGTGTTGCAGCACATAGCCAAAAAAACGTGCTGCGCAGAAGGGAACATATAAAAAACGATAACAGTAGCAGCAGATGGTTTTATTGTAGATCACTCTAAATAACGAAAACCTTAGACTGAGTTGCCAAGTAACTTCTGTAATTTCAGTATTTACCAAACTTTATGCTATAAAAATCATATAAACCATCAGTTCATTTGAAAGAGTTGTTTACAGACGACCTTTATCATTGCTACACTGTATTTCTCAAATAAAATTGTTAATACCTACTGCAAAAAAAAACTATTTTCACATAACTGCTTATCCAGAAGATGTGTTCATTCATAGTTCATATGGTCTGCTTTAAAGAATAGGTAACTGGGGGATTCTAACAGAGTATAGGAGCAATTAAGTGATGATCACTGTCTTCTTTCTATACAGGTGTCACCAAGCAAAGATGTCACAACAGGCATTAGCTGTCAAGTGGCTGTTAGTATTGTCAGAGGCTGAGATTTACAGACTCTCACTGATGCAGCAGGTCAGAATTGCTCGTGACCGGGTCCATGACTGCTGATGCATTATCAGGGTGCACCAAAAGCAGATCTGTTGCTCTGTAGGGCAATTGAACTACATAGACACTGCTGGAGAGCAGTGGTGATTTTCTGGTCCTAGCCCAGCCCAGGAGAGATTAGCTTTCTAGGAACCAGGGGGTGCATGAGGTAGCAACTCTACGTCAACAGAGGATACCCACCACCAAGGTAAATTGTAAGCTTTCCATCAGCAAAACAACATTTTCTCCAAGAGAGAGATGCCAGTCAAAGCTGAATAAACAATGTTCTTAGGAAATTCACTGTCTGTGATGCACTTTTGATTCTAATGCATTTCAGTGCATTGCTGGAGAGAAGAACAATCACATTTTTTGCATCTTTAGTCTCTTGCATTATTATTATTTCTTAATCCACTGTTAGAGTCCGTTATATTTAAAGCAGAGTTAGCCTCACATCAGCTATATAGATGAAAGTGACAAAGTTATTCACGAGCACAAGAAGCACTCCAAATTATATAGTTAATATGAACTAGCATCACAAATCAAAAGGTATTTAAGTAAAATTATTATAAATCTAAATAAGATGTAATTGAGCTCATAAGTCTCTGTAAAAGATCCTACAAAAGAAAGCAAAACTCCATTAATTATTTTACAAGAACAATACAAATGATGATAGTAATAAGCTGAAAGACAGGCGTTAGCTTCCAGGAAACCAGAAAGGTAAAACTTCTTTCTTATCAGTATGCAGGCCTGGGTCAGTAAGATAACATGAGATTTCTCTCTGAGCTGTGCTAATTCTCTGCAAACAGAAGTTTAGCCTCAGCTAATGTGCACACACTTCAAACAGATAGGTCAGTGTCAAGGCCAGATACACCAGTTGGTTTTAGAAAGGAATTATCCGAAGTTTTTACTATCAAGCTGTAGGGCAGACTCCCAGCAGGACACTTCTCAGACCATAACACCATGAAGAAGAAAACTCCTAGGTTTGTTCTGTTAAGTTAAAGGTGGAGGTAGAGAAGGTTTCTAGTTCTTTTTCACTAGTTCTCTTCTAAGTGAGCTTAGTTCAATAAACTTTCAGAGGGAGGAGATGGGAAATATATTGCAGATCAGATTTTCAGCTGGAGAAGTCAGTATTACCCTTTTTACCTGGGTTATTCTGATGATTCCTACCAGGATCTCATCATCTGAGTTTGAGCAAAGGTAACCAAAACCCTTGAGATTCTCCATTAGACTGACGTGTCTGTTAGACTCTTTCTTCACCACTCGTTCCCTTCTGTTTTTCCTTATTTCACGGCAAAGTTAAAAGTGTAGTTTTAAACTGCTCTTGTTGCTAACTCTTGGCTGTCTGCTTCAGCAGCGTATGTTGTCTAAAACCCATTACTAAAGATCACTGGGACAGCTGTAATAACTTGCGATAGATGCCAGTTTTGGCTTACACAGAAGCGTAAACAGAGGGTGGCTGTGGCACTGATACACCTGTGTCCTGAGCATCTACAGATCCCACCGAAAGGCTGAGGGAGAGAGAGTTTTATTACTTCCAAAAACTCACTTCCAGAAAAAGTCACCTATAAAATGTCCACAAGGTAAGAGGAAGGGCTTTTCCAAACTTCATCGCTTCTGTTTACTGAGGAGAAATGTGACATGTTCTTCAACCAAGGCAGTAGAAGATATTAAGAGGAACAGAGTTTGTTCAAAATAAGTGGTTTCAAGCCAGCCTGCAGTTCTGCTGGGACAATTCGATGTCCTGAATTAACTGTGCAAACACACCCAAATCGAAGACTATTTCTATCACCAAGGATGAATGTGTAATTCTATGATATAGCATATTATTATTTGAGAAGATGACACAAACATGCTGTTGAAGCTTTCATTTAGGCACAGAGGTTCATGTACAAATAGCTTGAAACTTATCAACTGGACAGAAAAATTGCATATTTTTAAACTCTAAAATGCTGTGTTCTTTCAATTACATTGTTCTGTGCTCTGAAATGAACATAGAAACTATTACATGCTATTCTAAATTTGAGACCATATTTCAGATTTTCAATTTCTTTTCTTTGTGATCAACTGGGCGTTGATATCTAAGGTTTCATTTTCTCAGAAAGGAAATGTGATTCATTAAAAAGAAATCTAACAGCAAGCAAAGTTTTCCCATTTCCCTCTCGCAATTTGTGATAGTCACAGGTTAAATATCATAGTAACTTCCAATACTGATTTTTTTTTTGCTTATGGTGAGCTCCTAGTTTCAGAATTTCATTGCTTTTTGAAACTTGTATGTCTGTTTCATTTCAGACATCACCTTTTTCAGAGTGTGGCTCTGAAGAAAGAAAAAGGATTGAGTAAATGCACTCTTTCCAGCAGACCAGATGCCATTACACTTATGGTGAAAATGTAATCCAACCTACTTGAAGGAGTTGTGGGTTTAAAGTGGGCAATAAACACAGATGACAATTTCCTTGAGAAAAGAAGGATATTTATGAAAGGTTCGTACTCTTATGAATAACTCATTAACTTTGAGATAATATATATTTAAATGGCTACAACATACATATAGATTCCTTCAGTCTGAGCACTGTTTATCAGTGGCATGCTGCTGAGTTTGGATCTGAGAGCTGAGCACCTACTGAAGAGCACAGAGGAGCTACAAATCTTCTTTGCACGTGCAGTATCCTGGGAAATTTATCAGGAAGAAAGTGGATGTTTTGGTATTGTGTAGCCAACATATGACTTTTAAAATAATTTAGTTAATCTGCACTGCATCCCATTTATTTTTGTCGTCATGTTTCTGTTGACATAAAAGACACAACCAGCTATTTCACATGAAAACTATACACAATTCCTTCTCTTAGACTGAGTAGTGATATTACAAATAAGGATTCAGAAACTGCCACGAAAAGTATGCTAAGGATATGCTTGTGGGACAGTACTGGATGTAGCGAGGAAGAAAATAACATTAAAATGAAGGAATGGAAACAACTTTATTTTTGCTCCATGACCAAAGTTCTTCAAACCATTCCCTGTTTTTTTGGCAAAAAAAAATGTGAAAATGTAACAACATGTATCTTCTTCTGAAGCCAGTAAGTATTAAAGGTTTCCTTAAGTAAAAAATGCAAAGTATTGGCAGAGGCTGCATTTTCCCTCTGTTCTGTGGGATTGAAAATAGCATTACTAGAAATACATAAAGCACCCTCTAAAGCCTGTGATGTAAGTAAATGATGATAAGCTCACCACTGCAAAATTGATCCTTATCCCGCAAGTGTCCTCACTCTTTCCAAGGCGTGTTTGTAAAGTGAGGTACAACTGAGCAAGAGTGATGCTTTCAGAACCTGTGCTGTTGATTGTTGATTAGCATCTATTTGGAGAGAGTCACTCTCAATCTGAAAATTTAAGCGATTCATTGCCTACCTACATTGTCCAGTTTTATTGCAGTCAACAGCTAAATTGTCAAAACTGAAAGGAATTTATGTGAGCAGGTTTACGGAATGATCCAAAAAGAAAGAGGGGGGAAGGTCAATGCCATTTACTTGCATTCCTTTCATTCATTTCTTTCTCAGTTATCTTGAAAGAAATATAAGAAATATCAAATGTAGAGAGTTTCTCTCCAGTCCACTGAATACTGGAAAGATTAGCAGAGTAAAATATACAACCATGTGTGCACTGTAAATCTTTAATTTCTAACATAGCTCTGCCTATATCATAATTAGATGACACTGATTACTATTTCCTGTGTTTTGTGTAGTTAAACTGAAACAGCCTGAGGAAGCAACATGCACTTTATCAATTCTTATTAGTTCTTCACTAAAAGAGAATTGGGCAAAGGGTAGAGAAAGTGACATTGCAGAAAAATATTGCCCAGGAAAAAATGACAACTGTAAATTATACATGTATAAGCTGGACCAACTCCATTCCAATCTGCAATCTACCTAGTCATATGTGCATGCAGTTTCATAAACATTAATATTAATTTCACTGCTTTTATGCATTTTGAAGTATCCTTTTTTACCGGTGGCTCCTTAAAGCTTATGAACTGACTCGGTGTGCCAAATCCATCTGGAGTCTGTGAAAGAATTCTTATTGTCATTTTTTATATAGGCTTCTGTTTGGGCACTGAATCTCAACTTTAATAGCACACATGGCTAAATTCTTACTTTATATATTTACTTCCTGTTATCAGAGTATGTTAACCGTCTTCCTTCTTTAATGGAAACTCTCTCGGTTGTTTTAATTTCTAGGTCTAGACATCGTAAGATCAGCATACTCAGTTTCTGAAATATATCTACAATGATAGGAACTGAAATATTGTTTATACTACCTGCTCGTAAAAATGCATAAGGACACACGAACCTCACAAAGTTATTAGCTTATTTGGAGAGCTCAAATAAACATCTAAAAATACAGACGGTTTTCTGAGCTGCCCCAGTTTCTAGCACCTAGAGGTAATAAATCCCAGACGACTGGCCTCTCCCAAAGGGATCTGTCCCATTTGCACTGTCTGTGGTGAACGAAAAAGAGAAAGTATCTCAATATTTGCTCATTTCTAAGTGTTCCATGAAGAAATGTGGTTGAAAAATGTTTTCAATCACAGTATTGAATGAAATCAATGCAAGCCTAAAAATGAGCAGTGACTTAACGCACACAGGAAGTTCATGTGTTGCACAGAATGCTTGTACCCAACTCCAAATTTCACTGATGACTAATCACAGATCATTTTTTAAAATATTTTCTTCCCACAATAGATAATTCAAGTTCTAATTAAAACATGGTCATGTAGTTCATGCCTTTGACACCCTGCTTCGAATCAATGGAGCAACCACATAGTGTTTGCTCCAATTCATCTCCTTTCAAGTTGTCCAGTAGCTTGGAAGGCTAAACTAGTATTTTGATCATCTGTTTTCATTGTAATGAATTGTTTTAAGGCCAAGAGGTTTAACATTTTTCTTTTAGTTGTGATTTAAAATGGTAAGAAAGTGTTTTTTTTTTAAAACATTGATTTTTGTCATGTTCTGTGTTTGTATATCATTTCCCACAAAACAGTGAATCTCTGTTCATGATTAAAAAAAAAATTGGTTTTGTTTAATTTGCAGTTACAAACCATCCAGGGAAGGTGGGAATCACATAACTTAACTTTAGACATCTAGAAACTCAGCACCTAATTTAAGTTAAATTCACTCTAGCTAGTTGCACAAGACATGCACTTCCAAAGGGTGATTCATCCTAATCCAAAATAGCCAGCTTCTTAATTTTTTCATTTTTTCCGTTTTGTTCAAAAACAACATATGCTGCATTACTTACTGGCATGCCAAAGGTGTTTTTCTTAATTGGGATTTGTGCCACTCTGTATTCTGGTGGAAACTAGAAGTACATTAAAAATCTATCAAATCAACATGTTTTTATTGACTGAATGAAGCCTTACATATTCAGAATAAAAAAGAAAAAAGGGCACATAAAAATGTCTTATTAAATAGAGGCATTACCTATGCTGAACAAAAGGACAAACTGCTTCTGGTCCTTATGAAGGAGTTACTCAGAAATATTTAGATGCTAAATATGTGCTTACTTGGTTTTTCAAAATGACTTAAATGTCCACCATCCTGTGAAACTGTTAAATATGTGGTGCCTAACTTGTTCAATGCACCAAAAAAAATCACAGCTGCCACCGCGTTCTGGTCTGTGATCTCTCCTGTGTACTTTAAACTCCTACTGTTAGTGCCCATCTTGCCAGCCCCAGATGTGACAGTCATACCTTGTGTGGGTACAGCAGCATGGCAGCCTTTCATCCCCTCTGGGAAGCAGACGAGATGTGGCTAGTTAGCACAAAGCACAGCCTCTAATCAATAGAACAGTCTTAATAGAGTTATGTTTGGAAAAGTTCAGGTTCGTTTTGCAGGTTCAATTGGCATGGTAACTACACAGTTCTTAGTCACTAAACAATCTCCAAGTAACATTATCGGCCTTTCAACCACTAGTTTGCACATGGTGACATAAAAACAAAGAAACTATTGAGATGAGAGGCTGGATGCCCACGAAAAGAAAAGGCAGGACTGATGTCTGGATTATTTTTTTTTTAAATCATCATAGCTTTTTAACTAATTTTTGTAAACAATGATGCAAATCTTAGAGCTTAAATCTCTAAAATCAGCACAGCTGGTCTTCCTAGACCAAATCATGCTGTAAAAACCTAAAGTTGGAGAACTATCAGTTCTCTAACTAATATTATTAATGATAAATATTGGCAGAGGGTCCAAGCACAAATATCTATTCCTGGTCCTGAGGTCTGACAGCCACTGGCAGCCAGCACTGGATTACCATCACTTTAAGAGTAGACATAGTCAGGGACACTTAGTAGGCTCCAAGAGCAAAATCTGGGGAAGAACCTGTAACAACTTCTTCATGCACAAAGACAAGATACAGACAAAATACCAGGGAAACAGCCCCACAGTGTATTCCCTAGCCTGGTAAAAGGTGTGTTTTGGAGTATCTCTCGTGAGGAATATTATTTCAATAGCATGGTCAGGAAGTTTGTGGAGAATAAGAGTTAAGGGGGAGGAAGATGAAGGAGGTCAGACTTGAAGGTTACAACTGGAAGGGAACCTGAGGCCACAGAGGGAACTGTCATACTGAAAAGAGAGACAAGACATGAAGAAAGATACTAAGGCAGCCGATTAGCTAAAATCCTGGTATGTTCAACTTTGTTGAAACTTACCTTAGTGAAGTTAACTATACCAAGACAAATTAATTAGATTTTGGTTTGGTCTTTCAAAACATCATCATAAGATATTTAATTTTGCAAAAGCAAAGCCAAAGCTGCTTTGGACTTGCTTCTCCCTTTATCCTATTACCAAAGCTTACCCGAGACGGAAACGTATTTGGCTGAGCGTCTGGTTCTTTTTTATGTTCGTAGTCATCAAAAGAGAGCAATTGGAGGTTTAAAAACAGTCATTCTGCAAAATGCCTGTTGCAAAACTACAAACTTCTCCCTTCAAGGTTACATTTTACCTTATGTGCCACAAATTGAATGGGAGAGGGTACACAGAGCTCAGGGAAAAGTGTTTAGCTCGGTGCTGACGGTTTTAGGACCTTTCTCCCCACTGTCTCACAGTACGTGTACTTCGTAATACCTGCCCAATGGTTACACAAATTGCTGTCCAATGAAAAATCAAGTTTTGTGATGAGAACTTTAATCTAAATGCAACACACTTCTAAGACCCCAGATGTATTGTCTGAATTTGAGCATGGGAGTACCATTCTTGTTCTTTGAAACCCTGGTATAAACACAACTCCAATATTCAAATTGCAGTTTGAATTTTGCTATTTGATATTTCCTCCTTTTCCCTCCATAGCCTTCCTGATGCAGGTTACAGTTCATACATTCCAGAAATCCATTAATTATTAATGCTAAAGATAGCTTATTTAACAAATAAATATGAATTACATTTTCCAACTCAAGTAGGCAAAAACATTTCCATCAAACATCCTAGATAGCTAATTCAAATCCAACTCGCTCACCAAGATAATGACAATTTAAAACAAGTGGTTTTATAACACTGACCTGTCTTCAGGATAGATATTTTTATTTTTTTTTTTGTAACAGACAGAGGATTTAGGTAACTGCTCAAATTGCAATACAAAGAACTTGCAGCAGCCTGGCTGCATTGACTTTTCTTCTGTTTTTCAGAACGTCCATAGTAATTACACTTTACTAGAGAAAATATGTGATGGCACCATCCTCCTCCTGTAAAGAAAAAGAACAAACACTGCTCCATTCATGGGAAGAACCATTATTTGGGGCTGTTACCAGGAGGGGATCCAAGGCTATGACTGTAAGTTCCTATCTAAAGCCACAACCCTGAAAATACCTAGGAAAAAAATCAGAGAACTCCCCACTCTCAGCATTTCCCATTAACTTGCATTAGATGGATGACTCCATTGGTCATTTTCAGTCCTATCCTGATGTCTCTAATTTTTCTCCTAAACTGTAGGATGCACCTTCCCAACTAATCTACAGCTCTGGATTCCTCCCTAGGAACTGAGTTGAAGAAACATTCTCTGATGTGTCGCCAGGTAGAAGATTTAAGAGAATAGATTGGAGTGAGACGTGGAGAGGAGCATGATTTTTTTGGTTGCTGCTGACCCTCACGATTTCTGATTTAGTATGAATATGAAGACAAAGGAGACAAAGGACAGATTAGCATGCATATTTTAGCAGATAGAACAACAATACATGTTTAAATGGCAATTTACCAAACTGAAGAGAAGGATTATGAGAAAGGCATGCTGCTAGGTATAAAATAGACAAAATTGCTAGTTTCCATGTATTCCAATGTTCCACCTGAAAGTGTCAAGATTTTAACTAAGCCGTCTGGAGAGACTAAGAGGATATATAGCGACATAAAAGTCCTTGTTAAAAGTCTAGGCTATTTACAGGTCAAATTCCCAAGGAAAGAGTAAATCAACGGAGTTAAAGAGGAAATGGCAACATTTTCAGAGAGAGAGGGAGAGGAAAAGCAAATGAAATTGCTTTACCAGCCTCATAGGTACAAAAGGGTGTAGGACAGCAAGAAAGACTATTGCAGTGCTTTTTAGTCACTTCTATGGACACTTCCCTGGGACTTTAGGGACAGGAAAGGGTCAAGGTATATTAATTACTATTATGCCGAAGAACAAGATTTTAAGTATTTCTTCTTCCTTCGGCTTAATTAGTAGATGTGACCATATCACAAAAAGAAGAAAGGAAAGATTTTCTTAAAGAGATAAGAGTCTCTGAATCATGTTGGAAGGGTAGCACATAGTATTGTTAAAACTCAGAATATGAATAAAGCCTATGGTCAAACAACATTTGAGGAATAAAACTCTGATTGAACTAGTCACGGATCTCGTTTGACAAGTTCCTCAGACAGTAGTCAATGAGGGCATTGCTGACCAAGGAATAATCCTGCTCTCCTTTTATAAGCTTCAGGGCATTAGGATTTGCAAAGTATGAGAGAAATAAGGCAGCTACCTATTCTGAAAATGAACCCTTGCTGTGGTTTCTCTTTCAGTTGTAGCTGATTTTGTAAAACTAACCACCTTTTTCTTATTTCTCAAAAGCAAGTACAAGTTTCTAAAGAAAAGCATTATAAAAACTAATTTTTTAGAGGTGCTACGTCTAAAAATTCACATCAGAAGATAATAGCTGGTCTCTGTTCCCCAAATTCCTCTGGAAACTCAGAAAGATACAGGAACAGGCATCTTGTGTACAAAATACTCTTTTTCTGTTATTCAGAGTGGAATTTAGAGACTATTACCTCTTGTTGCTTGTCTAAGGAGTTAATGTTTAGTATTTTTCCCTTCCTCTCTCTGTTACTTACACTAATGGTAACAACGAAGACACCATATTTTTTTAAGATTATAAGAGAATTTCTAATCAAAGAATCGTTCTGTTCAAGCTTCTTATTTGGCATATTTCAGTGTCAGCTGTATTTGAAATCTAACAGAGAACTTGTTTATGGAAGAAGTACCAGGAGAGAGAGGTTTTGGCTCAGAGTTTCAGGGTTCTTGGTACACAGACGCTTGGCTAGAGCTGTGGAAAAGTAAAGGCACTACAAAGACATTCCTGGACCCCTTTCAAAAACAGTTGCTATTAGTCATCTGGGACAAGCAGCTGAGGAGACATGGGGTGGGTTTTTGGTCAGACAGTTTAGGATTGTTAAATAATTAACAAGCAGTCAGCAGATTCTGGGCCAGTTATTACATTACTAAGAGGTTTTGTGTTGAATTATGTTCTCCTCATCGCATCCTTCAGTGCCAAGCATCATGCGCTCCTATGTAGTTGCCAAAATCCCAATTCCTTTCCTTGCCGTCAGTGGTGTCATTTTGTGACGCTGACATGGAAAGCCAAAGCATGACATTGTCCAACACTGATTTCTCCATAGAGACTTGGCTATGGAGGACAGGAGCCTTGAGAAAACGCAAAGGCCCAGCAGACGGTAACTTTACCTAGGGCTTCTTGTCAGACTACTTTCTTCAGGAAGCAAAGGCAGTCAGGCACGCTGCAGGTCATGTAGGCTTTTTGTGTACTAACACAGTAGGATGGTGACCCATCCTTTTCTTTTTGGTAGTTGTGAGGCTGGCAGAGGAGCAAGTCCTTCCAAGACTCAAAGCCTGAAAGGCTCTCATATACCTTTACTTAAAGAAAGAAATCCTTGAATTCTGTGTGTGCGTCTTCTTTTAAACAGCACCAAATGAAAAGATCACCTTTGGTGTATGCTTACTGTGCTCACAAACAATGACAAAAGGCACTTTCCATATGAACTTGAATGAATCATTACTTGGCAACCAATTTGGGGAGTCCTTATCATGCCCAATTAGAAACTGATATGTGGTTTTCTTTCCACAGACCTTTCATCTCAAAATCAAATTTAAGGAATGGAATTTATTTTGAAGAAGGGCATACCTAACATCAGTAATATTATGTTTATTACAGCTTAAATGCGGGACAACCTTCCAGATCGCTATTAACTTTGCTTATAATGATGATGATTCCACCAAAAAAGTAGTTTGGAAATGAAAAGAGGAAATTGCGCAGATGATTGAAACAAAGACAAGAAGAATACAACAACTCCTGAAGAAAAAGTATTCTTGATTTCTTGATTGAAGGGAAACAAAGACTTCTTTGAGAAGTGGATGTTAAAAACGAAGTGCGGATACATGATATGGTTAATCAAAATAAAGTGCAGATCACAGATGAGGATGTACAGAGGGAATTGCTGAACTAGAAAGCAACTGGGAATGAAGGGAATCTAAAATCATTGGTTAAGGCATTTGTAAATATAAATCTGCTCAGAAAATGCATGGAAACAATCAGGAAAAGATGCATTTAACGGAGTGATGTCAAGAAGGATTTTGTTAATGAAAAATATTGTTACAAGGTAAAGTGTTCCAGATAAAATTTAAAGTCTATATTCTGTTTTCCAAAGATTTGGGTGTAACTGAACTGCATTAACTGTATTAATAGCAAAAAAAACGTCAAGCAAGTTGAAAGTAGTGGTAGGATTCCTTGAGAGCAAGAAGGATGCCAAAGTTTCAGGTTGTAAAAAGCCATCGGATAGCAGACAAAGATGACATGGAGAGGAAAGCTTTGCCAAAAAAATGAGGAAAAGCCTGCAGTTTAGTCGGGTAAATTACACAGCAGTATACAATGGTATCACACTGACAGAAATTTGCAATCATATCTTTGAATCTTTTAAGGCTGTGATTAGAACTTAAAATAGGCTGCACTGAGAAAAGAATGGATTGATACAACAGGAAAACAAGAGTTTAGGAAAGGACTAGTTTGCTCTTGCTTATCTCCTTGCGGTTTTTTTCAAGTTGCAAATATTGAAATGGGATTTAAAATATGCAAGTTTTCCTTGATATTAATTCCTCAGTGAAAACTTTCTGAGGCTTGAGAGCTAGTATTTAGATTTAACAGTGTCTTATGATACTGAAAGGAGTTGCACAAATGCCACAGGAAAGAGGCATGGGCTGTCCAACAGTGCAGATGTAGACAGCTTCATACAGGAGTTCAAGAGAAGAGGATTGTAATAAGGAAACTAAATAAATAAAGAATATTTTTAAGGGAAATTCAGTAATGCTTCAGCTTACTTAAGGAGCTGCAACATACCACCCAATTAGATCATATGCCTGGGATTAGCGACTTGATGAAAAGTGGATTTAAGAGAATCTGACAGGAGCAGCAGGAGGAAGTTAGCACTGTATGAACTCTGACCTGAAGTGACTTTATGTTGGCATGAAGTGTACAGAAGAAAAGATGAGATCAGTGAAGGATGTCGGGGAATACAATGAGTAATGACAGGAAACAATGAGAGATGGACTTACTGGATCAAAACCAAAACTATCTGAGGAATATACTACTTCTGACAATAAGTCATTAGACAACAGGAAAAGATACCCAAGAAGAGAGGGATGAAAAAACCCACATGGAGTATCTTTTCTGAAATCTCATTGTATAAAATGGAAAATTACAAGTGACCTGACAAAGGAGGAAGGACAGAACAGCCTGAAGGTTTAAATATGACTGCTCAAAATAGGTCATTTGCATAAGATATGTTAATGCAAAGACAGAAGATAGGGAAAATGTGAATTCAGACAATAAAATGTGTAACCTGGCCTCATTAACTGTAAATCACTTTTCAATTGATACATCTAACTGTCTAGAGATGAGTATAAATTACTACATTAGAAACTTGGCAGTAATGTGCAGCAAGTAAGAAAGGAACGTTATCTTCATAAGACACAAAGATGTAGAAAATAAGAAGTGAAAAAGCATTTACCAAATTTTTCAAATTTTACAGTTAATGGAACAGGAATATATGTGAAAAGACCAGATGTGGCAACAGCAAAGAAAGGCAGAGATCCTTATCGCATTGAAAATACGGAAAATATTGAACAGCAACAATCAGCAATGATAAGAATTGAAGAAAATACAGGGGATGGAAAGCAGAAGTGGAACACCATTTCTAATGCACTGGTATTTTATCATAAGGATAACACATCAATACTCTGTAAATTGGAAGTCAGCTCTATTGTAGAAAGTATTTTTTGCAGTTGAGGCAAAAAAAAGAGTGCCAAATTTGTCTTCAACTCATAGTGTGTGTTAAACACACGCAACTGGCAAATGATATCTTAGTATTAAAGGTACAGTCCATTTTATGCCTGCTCAGTAAATGGCTGCATTGTCGTGATGGCGGATTTTTGTTGTTTAATAGAAAAGGGCACCCACANGGGGGGGGGGGGGGTGTAATTTTATAAAAGAAACCTTAAAAATTTAAAATACATTTGGCAATACTGATAGAAATTATATGAAATAGTGCAATTTTGCAAGCAGTAACTCTCACCGACTGTGGCATTCCTTTTCTCTAGGGAGAGGGAAAGGAGTGATACATGCAAGCACTTAAATCATACAGTAATATGAAATCACACAAGACATCAGAGCTCATGCAGGGTACTCCAGACTTGACCTTGACTACATTTCTCCTTATTGTTAGTAAATCAAATTTCTAGCAGTCATGCAACAGTTATGAACCAAAACTAGGAAAATTATATACTGACAATGAGTATTTCAACAGAGCTAATAGACTATCTCCTACACAACAGTCTCCTATCCCAAAAGATTTACATTTTTCTTCACTTTCATTATCCTAAAAAGTTCTATCACTTCTCTGTGTTCATGCCCATTAAATATTGGAAGACCTCTGTCGTAGTTCCAGTAGCCATTAATCACTTGTCCAAGCTACCATATGTATGTGTGGCTCTTCATCTTCTCCAGGAAGTCAGTCTCTTTGTCTCTCTCATCATTATAATTTCTTTTCTTAGATATTCCACCAATAATTTACATAGAAACAAGGTGTTCAGAAATGAATTCGGTGTTGCAGCATAGCTGTTTTGAAAGGGAATGTTTCCACCCTGTTCTTTCATACAATGCCTTTTCTTATGATAAATAGATAAATGTTATTTATCCAGTGCAGGCAGCAGTGAATGACCTTTAAGCAACTTCTAAAGAGAATACACTTCAGCACATGTGGGCAGAATATTTTTCAATTATTTCATAGCAAAGACTTTAGAATATGCAGGGTGAACCAAGTAGCTTTCTCTACACCTTCAGTTTTAAGTGACATAACCATCATAATTTAAATTGGCAAATAGTGCCACGATTTCAGACACAACTTGGGATCATTTAAGTTAGTCACATAGCCTTTTTCTTTCTCATGACCTATTGTTTATGCATTTTATTCGTATTTCCAAGCATGTTCAGAGACTGTGCTGAGCACCAACACAAAACTTTGAAAAAAGTGGAGCTCTGTTCTTGCACATCTTGATCAAAGTATGCCCTTAACCATTCGCCTAATAGCTCTCAGCTCTCCAAAGTAACATGTAAAGAAGCAAAAAGCTGACACTTGCTTAGAAATGCAATGGATCTGCTCTAATCCTGCTACATGCCACATTCCATTTGCAAAATTTTAACCATGCTTTTGCTGAAAAAATATGTGCTTGAAGATTCGAGTGGTAATCTGATGTGGAGCCACAGCTTCTCCATACTTCCAGTTGCATAGAGGTAGGTATTTAAAATGGCGTAATGTGACTGATACTCATTTTACATTCACAGCTACTCACTAATAGTTCTCTCCGACTCACAGTGACCCAGTCAGGATTTCCTATTGATTCTGCATAGAACTGGTAATAAAACACAGTGCAGACCAAAGCTAACAAGTGTCTCAGGTAGTAAAGAGAAGTCAACACCCGATCTAGAAAGGAGTTTCTTTTATGCTTCAGGCTCCTCTACCTGAACATTTTTGTAACCCAGATATCACCAGCAGCTGCTGACCATGGCTGCTGCAGACCTCTTGGGAATTTTTGTAGCTGGAAACACCTTAGGATCCTCAATCTTCAGCGGGGAAAGACGGTAAAATGGTGTAGAGAAAAAAAACTTGCCTCCTTTCTTAGATTTGGCAGGACAATTAGAGATTTTGTCACCCTGAATTTAAACTCTGTCAATAATAAAATATTTGGCAAGATTTCTCTGGAATGCTATCACATCCCAGAAAGCATGAAAACACAGAAAGACCAAGAACAGAAGAAAAAATGAACTTCACTCAGTTACTTTCTTTTCCTTTAACTTCAGTTTCTAAAATATTTTTTTTTTCTCTCTCCAAGTTTAGAAAATCTATGCATTTAGAAGTTTCTGATATGGCTGTTTCCTGGTATAGCATCATCTCTGATGATGCCAGGTTCATTCTAAGGTAACAAACAGTACTTTCTACTTACAACCATAATAGAGATTTCCATTTAGAATATGAACCTCAATCAAATATAGCCTCTAAAAGCAGGAATTATAGATTAATCCTGTAACCTCTGCCATCCCTGGGGAGACGTATGCACCTTCAGAGCAGTGATTCATTCCATTTGCTGATAGGTGTCCGAGTCGGGCAAGACTTAGGCTTTCACTCTCCTAATTATTGGGAGATCCTAGATGCCTAAATTTTCAGAAGCCTATCACTGAGTGAGACGAATCTCACTTTTATCCATGGGTATTAAATATTTAAGAGCTCTACCAGCCTCTTCACAACACTAAGGACAAGGATGGACATGGCCTCATATGTTTGTGTACGTGAATGTGTGTATGTATACATATATATACACACACACATGATCAGGAAGCACTAGAAATCCCATTTAACACTGGAAGAACGGATCCAGAGAGAGTTTAGTGTATCTCTTAAAGAAATTTAAGAAATGACTGTACAGCCAAGACTAGCTTTAAGATCTTCTCAAGTATCTTACCCACTAAACTATCCAGTGTAATTTGCTTCCCATGGCTGACCGGTATTCAGCTTGATATTTCAGGTGTGGAACTATTCATACCAGGGCTTTGAAATCAGTGGGCATATCCAGGGACTATAAAAGAGTTAGCCAAATTCTATGACTTTGTCTACCCAGAAATTAGCAGTATGGTGGTTAAGAACCCTAAGAACTTATTAAGGGGGCTGCCAAAGTTTTACTTCATTGCTAGCAGCTGTGCAGTATTAAAGCTAGTCTAGACATCACTAACCAAACTATATTTATGCAGCAAAGATTCCTACCCTAAGAGAAAGGGTGTTTAGAGAGCACATGAGAAAAAGGTTTGGGCACTCCTTAATTACAATGGACAAGAATTCATAGGAGAGGCTGATACTGACCCTGTAAGATCAAAGAATTACTGTGATGCGAGTGTGCTGTTTACTTATGCAGTGTTTCTTAGGTTGCATACGGTAGAAGTTCTTAAACACAGTAATTGCTGTGACTTTTATATACCTCCATGTACAGAGAGGAAGGAAGCAGGGCAGAAGGAGAGAAAATAAGAGTCTGTTAACAGGGTTTTCTTCTGAAGTATTGGTACTTTGTAGAAGTCACACTTCATAGAATTATTTCTATTTAATTATGTGTTTCACACTATACACTTTAATAAGAGCTGACAAAGGAGCCACAACAATGGCAAGAAAGAAAGAATGTAAAACAAATGGTAGGCAACAAAATAAATCCTAATACGGGAATAAGATATTTTTCACCAAGTCACTTCCAATATCCAAAAGTTTAGACAGAATTGATGAGGATAAGTGCAAAGACACCAACAACCCAGAGATAAAAGAATGGTTGATGTAATTTGATTCAGACTACACTTACCCTTTATCTGCAAAAGAACAGATGCTCTAGCTAGTTCCAAATTATGAAACTGTAGCTTCAAAGCACATTCCTTTCTCCAGTAAGCAGATTTAAAATTTAAATTAGTGTCTCTCTGTTGTATGCAAGTCAACTACTTTTTTCACAGGAAGACCAGACTCCCATACTCTCTATCAAGGCACAGGTCTCAGAAAACACATTTTACTTACAATGAGTTGTAAGTGATCACGTAAAAGTAAAATAGGTCCTTTACCATCAGGCAGATAGGGGTAACACTTATCCAAAAGCACAGAAACTCACAGTGTTAAAAGAAGATGCACAGTTCTCTCTCTGACTGATTTACCAGAAATGAATACATTTAATACAACTGATTCCCTGATACGTGATAGACCATAACAATAGCAGCCCTGACCTAAACTACATGGTCAGTCACTCACTAACAGGTCCTAAATTTTATTACCTAGTTCAGAAAAAAAGCACAATGAAAATAGTGATTTTTCCAAATTAAAAAAAAAAAAAAATCTGATGTCCAGAAGAGGGGAAAACCAAAGACTACATCACTTATTCTTCAAATTCTAAAACTTTTCTTCAGACAACATAATGTTCACTTTGAGAAACCTCAGCTTCCAGCTGACACAGAAGTTGTGAATGGAACACCATAGGAATTCTGCCACGTTCCTTTCCTGTTTCATCCATTAGGATAGCAGGGGAGACATAGAGAGACAGAAACAGAATGTACTGTAGAATTTTGTGTCTTAATTGCTCACTTTTAGTGTGAAATACAGCATTTCTGCAGTAAGTATTTCACCTGGGGGAGGAATCAGTAAAGAATCATGAAAGACTACTATAGTGCAATGTTATTTTAAAAGGCATAACCATAATAACAAGCAGATCTAAATAGGCATGATGCTGCACAGTTTACATTTTTGAACCTTTTCGATGTGTAAAATTATACTTACTGATTTATAGGCACAGCTCCATTTCATATCCACCCTGTACTTCTCCCACTGTGTCTACCAGAACATTGTAATGACAGCAGCTTTACTCGGGGTGACGTGAATAAGGGGAAATTGAAAAGTAGATCAATACTAATGCAATCACAGGAAAAAAAAAAATCTTAATCTCATATCATAACATTGCACAGATTGAAGTGGAGTTGAAGGAGAACTTATTGATGCAGACTCAAGGAATACACACACAAACAACAGCATTACTAGCAAAGTGGAGATGACCAGAGGGAATCTTTCAAACTGTCAGGCAGAAAGATGAGAAGACTACAGTGACAAATGAACTAAGCATGACTGATTTCTGGAAAGAACAATGGGAATGGGAGGCATCATATAACCTTTTGCCAAAGTAGAGTGAAAAAAGGATGTGTGAATGGGGTGATGTGATTAGTCAGTGAAGTGCAGATCACAGAAGAGGAAGTTCAAAGAAGATTGAGAAAATTACCTAATTGGAAAGCACCAATAAAAAGGACAGAGTCACCGATCATCAGGTAACAAGCTTTACAAATTAGACCCTCAATTCAAAATACATATATGAGAAGCCAGGAAAAAGATGTATTTAGCTAGATAATGGTAAGAAGGATTCAATTAATTAAAAAGATGCAAAACGTGTTACACTAGGACAGGCTCACATGCAGGTTTGATGCTCCTAGAAAATGTACACAATACAGGGATGTCATAATATATTGCCTGTCCCTTGGGAATGGACCTGCATTTGGCCATGGACTACACAGGCTTTCTTGGCAGCTGCAAGCAAGTCAGTCTATCCTAGCCGTTGCAGAAACTTGATAATTTCTGGCAAACTAGTTCCTGTATAAGAGAAATAGAGCCTGAGGAAAGAAGGCAGGCCTGCCAGCAGGGTAGAATAGCCTTTTCCAGGAAAAAAATAAATACGTGTTTCAAGACCTCACCAGAGGGGATTTCTCCAAATGTTTTGAAGCAGTCTTTAGGTGAAATTTATCTTAGACCAGAAAAATAGAAATAGTGTGATGGATCAGTTTGAACAGGAGAGAGCTGGAGAAAGGACATTTTTTGTACCCTATAAGACCAGTCAAAGCTGAGCTCAAAATCCACCTGTGTCACAGTCACCCATTATTGTTCTATTATTTCATTCCTCTATTCCCCTTTCTAGCTCAGCTTTCTCTTTTTCTGTTTATTTCAACTCATTTTCCTTTTTGGCTGCAAATAACTGTCACCATGTGGTTCAGTAAGAATGTTTCTCTGGTTCTGGTTTAATAAACACCTATAAATTCAGCTATTTGGGTCAGATATTTTTCTGGTATGACAATATGTTTTTTCATGAAGCTCTGAGAGTGCTGCCAGCAGAATTCAAATTCTTCAGGATCAAAACATTTTGTTCAAATGTAGAGATCCAATACGAGTTTTCTAAATCTCATGTACTCTTTTAGCTTCGTAAAGTCTTCCAGTTTTTCTCTTGAATGTGCCTCCTCAGTTTGCTCCCCACATATTATCAAAAACATCTGGGATGTTCCTGTTATTTACAGTCAGGATACACAATGTAGATATGTCTGAAAGTTTGTGGCTTTTTCTTTGAACTTGAAAATTTTGGGCAAATATTACTTTGTATCACTATGCTAATGCAAATGGTATGCTGGAATCAAATTGAAAATGCAGTATGTCAGATGATTAATTGTAATGCTGAAAATGCAGGAAAAAACCTACGTGATTATTCATGTTGTCCCGAGCAAATCATTAATCTTTCATTTGCAGCTGAACAAACTGGAGATGATAGGTGGTTTGGGCTCTGTAGAGGGCAAGCATTATGAGGATGTAAATGCCAAAGGGGTTGTTTTTTTTTTATTATTGCTACCAATTCACACAAGGAATCTGGCAACAAGTGAGAGGCTTCATTGCTGCTCAATTCCAATATAAAAAGTCCTGGGTGACTGACTATCTGAGAAACTGTTCTTCTTCCATATAATCTAGTGGCAGAAGAGGAAACAAACAAAGGTAACAGTTCAGCCAACTCTAGTTAATAGGAATTCGTTCAGGCAATCAAGTGTTCTTCAATTAGATGAATGTATGCAACACCTGGACTGATAATAGTCTAAGCATGTGCTCCTCGCTACTTGCGAATCTGCAGAACAGATGCGAATAAATTTGAGCCTTCAAAATATCACTGCTGTTTCTCCAACTAGCGAAGGATTAGCAAAAAGCAAGCAAAGGATAATGAAAATAGCTTGCAGCACTTTTTTGTTCATACAGTTTAGCAGTTGGCATAACTCAAATACCTCTTCACTTCTCCTCTGCCCCAGAACCAAGTATCCCTGGAGTAGCTTTGCTGCTTACACATGGATTTTAACAATTTCATCCCTACCTCCTCCACACAGCAATATGGAGGCACTGCTTCCCATAGATATTCACACACCAAAGGACGCACGTGCATAACCTTAGCAGATGTATTAAATCCAGTTTTGAGTCTCCTCTTCACTCAAAACTGCTCAGTATTAGAGCAGACCTTGCAGACCTCTTAGCAAAGAGTTAGTTCTAGGGGTACCTGTAGCATTACACTACCAGTCCCCCATGAATTAGACAACAGGGACACTGATCCACATTTGAAGGGAGTTTAGACATCCAAATTCTTGGCTCATCCCAAAAGCACTACAAACTCTTCACGCGTATCTCTGCACAGACTTGTTTCACATCAAGGTAACATCTGATACATTCGGTGTCCAACTGCTACTCCTTTTCTGTCCCACTGGTGTTTTACCAGCTGTGCTTCTGATGCATTCAAATGAGGAGACACTCCAAATTGCCCCTCTGAGCATACGAGTTTCCACGCACAAAATCCTCCAAGACCCATGTGTACAGACCCTCACAAGGAAACCTCTGTCGATGGAGGTATAGCCTAAAACATAATTCCTAAAACCCCAGATCCTGTCAGCTTAGGCCTGTGCTGCAGAAACACCACACAGGGTCCTGGTCCTCCTGCTCACAGGGCACAATGACAAAAACTGCCATAATTCTGGCATCTCAGGACCAAGGGACAAGGGAGGTCTTGGCCTTGTTTTCTTTACTGTTTACATACAATACCACCGCCTTCTCCATCTCATTTTAGTTATCTTTAGGCTCCCCACCAACCACAAGTACCAACTAGCAGCATAATAATCAGGTCCCCATTGATTAAAGAGCACCAACCAGACCTATTACTATAGGAAAACAAGCAGAAATGCTTACCCAGAACTAGGTCTTCAGATAGAATCTGGAGCATCAGCTACAGCATCCTCCCAGCTGAGGTCACGAAGACTTTTTTCCTGCTCACAGGATGCAACACAGCTGCAAAATTAAGCAGAGCCTTCCTGCCAGCCCTGAGCAGAGGAACAAGGAGGTATCGGTACATCTACACAAACTGATCTCACAATGTGTCTACAACAACATAATTCCTATGCTGCTTCAGTTTATTATCTTCTGTGGCCTTTTCAGATTTAAGATGTGTTAACCAGAACATTTGACACCATTTATTTAACTATGACAACATTTATTGGAACATGCAAATTTAGAAAACAGGTTTCTTTTTCACAAAAATCTCCAGATTTCTTAAACTTTTACCTTAAATGATATGCTGCTCTTAGTGCTCTGGAAGTAGACCATTGATTTTGAGGTCGTATGGGAATATTGAAAATAAAGACTTTCTTCTAAAACGGAGTGTTCTGTAGATTTAAAAGCTACTACACATTTACACCAGCACAACTGAAAGCCAAATTTGGCTTTCCATTTGTCATTACTTACTGTTTATGGATGGTCTGGCTAATGTTATCCATGATTTATGACGCAAAATATTGCTGTACATAGCCAAATATTCAGAATGCTTTGCAGTTATCACTGTGCTGCACAAATGGCAGGAACATTTCATCCAAACCCAGATACAAAAATGAATCTTGATTCTCTGCCAAAGGAAAGAAAATAAATGCATTATTTTCACCCCTTCCTAACAATGTGTGCTTTTCCATTGTCTTCAGGCCTGTGACTATGAGAATCAACTCCTCTATGAAATACACTTTTGCATTATTTGCTGCCCACCCTCCCCAAAATTGCATACCTACTAAAAGAGCAGTGCTTGTGGATCAAACCAAAAATCTTTCTCGTGCTGTTTGGTTCAGCTACATTCCTACATGGCCAGGGTAACTCCTCAGCAATTTTCTCCTAGTCCTGGATGCTCTGGCAGTTTGTAGCAGTGGAAGTCATGGGGCAAAATATATCTGTTCTCAGCAACTTTCAGCTTTCACTGTCATGCTTCCAGGTACAGCACCCTTGAACAAAATCCATCAACTGACCAGCATGGAAATGGTTCTCTGAGAGATACTTAAAAGAGCACCTGTGGTCTCTTGTTCTGAGCTCTTTATACTGTGGGGAAAAAGTAATAATAATTATGAATAACGAGGAAAATATGTTCTTTATTAAGGCTAGCGATTTGATGTCTTAATTCTGGTGAGAGTTCACCCAAATTTGTCTTACTCCACTAGCAGATATTTTAGGAGAATATATACAATAGAGGTCAGTCATTCTTTGGCCTGTGCCCAGCTCTATGTTGCAACTCTCTCTTCAAGAGCAAGAAAACGTAAATACCAAGTCTTTACAAACTTGATTCCATTCTCTCTTGCCAGTTTGTGCTTTCAGGTGTCAATGAGATGTGATTGGTACAAACCAATATGGATGTTTTAGCAGACATGTCTGACAATCCCTTCATTCCCATTATATTGGGTCCTTCTCTCTGCTCTTACATATTATTTAGTGATCATTCCTGCTAGTCTGACTGTTTGCTACGCAGAGCAGGGCTGTCTCCACAGGTTTTGCTTTGAAGGCATAGTACTGGGCAGCTAAAAACAACCAGGTTCTCTTAAGTTCCCGATGGCTTATAAGTTATTGCAAGAAGCTTTGTGAGATCTTTGCTCCTAAAAAAGATTATGTTAAAAGAAATATTGTTCGGAGGATAAGTCCCTATTCTTTTTGTTATTACAAAGTAGGAAACAAGCAAAACAACACTCTATAAATAAAACCACTTAAAAATTCTAGCAGTTTTTCAAGTGTTTCATATGAATGTTGTAAAGGAGAATAAATTAATTTTTCATTCGGCTGAGTACTATGTATAAAGTGCAAATGTTGTAAGTCTGTTTATCAGGCTGCTGGAACATGACTAATAATAAACTGAAAGACTAGATTCTTATTATTACAATCTAATAAACAAGAATTCTTTCTTACCTTGCTTTATGCTATTTTCTATGAAGCAGAAAGAAAATGCATTTTCATACAGTTATCAGTCTTCACTGACCCAATCTCTTCTTTAAAAGCTTATCAGTATTTCAGAGAAATTGTTGAAAAATTGAGGGCTTGGAAAACTAAGAGCAGATTCATGCCAGGAGGAGATAAGTTGCCCCCAGGTCTGTGCACCTCATTTCTACAGGTTTTTTAGGAGAAAATCCACAGGTAGTCTGGCCATATCAGTAAAATATCACATCCCTTAGATAGTACCTTCCTTTTAAAAAAGTTTCCATGTTGTTAATTTTTCAGAAGGTGGGGGGGTTGCTGCTTTTTGGTTTGGGTATATTTTTTTAATCACCTTCCATTTCCCTGCCCTATGACCAGTCTCAAGAGGGATCCCTGGTGTGGAGCTGAGGAACTACAGACAACTTGCATAGCTTTTGCATGTGACCTTTTCTGTGCTCCTCAGTCTGTATGACAGTGTGGGTACATTCTGTTCTGTGCACCGGTAGCTGATGCTGTCTGTGTGCGTGACATGACCTTGTGCAAACAGCACAATCTAAAGGTTTCTGAGGGACTCACTGCGGCTCGTCCATGGAAATCAGCACAGATTAGGCTGAGTCACTCATTTTAACAAACTCTATTTACTGCCTGAGATCTCTCTGGCCTGACAGCATACTCCAGAATTTTGCTTCTCACTTGTTTGCAATATGCCGAACCCACTCTTCAGAGCTTTATGAAGTGAAACATCTAGTCCTATCCTATCCCACATTCCTTGTTCTCTTGAAAGTAAAAGTCCTTAAAAGCAATTTCAAGGATCTAGCAGGTCAACTTCCTTCTCTTCTAGAGCTGAATTAAACTCTCTGTATCTTCTGAGAAAAGTAGGGAATACATACCACTTCAGGAGCCTTTGCTTTTTGTTTTCATTTGCTGCAATTTTTAGAATAAACATCTAAGTGGACTTGCAACAGCCACCTGGCCTTCTAGACAGAAGCTTTAGCCACTTTTTTATTGAATCCAGGTGCACTGTTTTTTTCCCCCTTCCCTGATCAAAGAGCAGTAATTTTTTAGTGACCTTCCCACTTCAGCTCTACTTCTAGGCAAACCAGAATTCAGAGAAGTCAACACAAGCCATTAGGTTCAGTCCGATCTTGAAATAAAAAAAAATTATTTCACTGGGATGCACTAGCAAGGAAGAAGTCTGACAGTCCAGCTCAAGTATACATACTACTTTCTTTTTCAAGGAAGAAAGACTTTTGTACCGAAGTTCATCAAGTCGAAATGTCAGATTTCAGAGGGAGGGGTAGGTTCTGGCTCATTATATATTCTATGCTATAGCTGCTATGTGTTCCTGCTTGGCATAGTCCTGATAAAGTAAATTACACTGGAAGTTTACTGCACCTAGGAGAATTCACCTAGGCTTGGAAGCACAGCGAACTGCTCCAGGGATGTACTTTAAATGTATTAGAATTGTCTATACAAGAAGAATATTTTCTTCTTTTATTAATTACACTAGTATTATGTCCTTTACCAAAGTTATATTTTTCCATATGCTGTCCCTCTTTTAAATCAATTTTGTTACCTCCTGTGACAGTGGTCAATGTGTCTTGCGGTAAATGCTAAATTTTTTATGCCAGAAGGCATGACAAATATGACACAATGAGTACTTCCTACTGGATAACCAAATTATTTAAAACATTATTTTACAAAGTAACACATCTTCTTTGCAAAATGAGCTTTTCATAAAATTCATCAGTGTTTTCTTCCACAAGGAACTTTCCTAAACTTTAACAGTTCTGTGCTCAAAAGAAGCAGGAATAAAGACCGGAGCAGAGACCATAGCTTAACCTTTTCTCTTCCTACATACAGGCAGAGCAGCACAAGGCTCACTCCTTCTTATCCTGGCCCTTCCTTTCTGCATCTCTCCTATGCACTCCCAGTGCATCCCTGGCGTGGCACTGGCTCTCATGACGGAGTGACAGGGGCATGCAGGGCCAGAGCCTGGGCACTGCGACTTCTCCTCTGGGTGCCACCTGTTGGATTAATTTTGCTTTAAAGGAAAACTGAATCCTCCATCCCTCTTCTGAGAGATAAGACAGATTGTATTTGAAGCATGCCTTGTGCTGAGCTTGGTGCTCTTGAAGCCTGTAGATGTCAGAGGAAGGCTTGGCACTTCTCTTCCCAGGACAGCAAAGGAGAACAGGATGAGGATCTAACCTAGAGCTTCCAATTGTGGCCATAGATGTGGATCCCTGGTGAACACTTGGGTTTTGTGGGAATTTACTCAATGAACTGCAGCTGTTTCAAAGCAAAGTACCTGCTGGTGCAAGCACTTAGTGAATCCTACCAAATTATTGTGTAATTAGTAACAAGAGGAAGGGAGAGAAACTTGAACCATGGAAGATCATTTAAGCGTTAGAGATACTGAAGTCAGCAGGACCTGACAAAACACCTGAGTACTCACAGCAGTAGCCAGAGCAGCCTCAGATCTATTAGACACTGATTTCTGAAGATGCTTGGAAGACGGTGGCACCCCGAAGGACTGGAAAAGGGCTAAAGAAAATCCTTCTCAAAGAGGAAAAAGATGTATCTAAGGAATTAGTGACTATTCAACCTAACTTCAGTACCCTGAAGGATAGTGGAATAAATTATCAAATAGTCTATCAGTTTGTTAACACCAAGAAGGTGATAAGAACCATTTAACAGATATTTGTCTAAAACCAATTGTGCTCATGCAATATAATTTCCTTCTTCCATAAAATAATTGGTTAAGTGGGTGAGAGGGAGGCATGAAATGTGTTGTGTCTTTATTATGTCTTTTGACACAGACCAACATGGCATCTTCATAATGAAACTAGACAAATATATTCTAGGTAAAACTGCTATATAGAAAGTTGAAAAAAGAATAATTCAAAGTCTGTTTTCTACCAAAAGGAGATTAAATGGATTCTCACAGAGATATGGCCTATGTCTTAAATTCTTCAATATTTTCATTAAGGTGAAAAATTATACAGAGAATATATTGGCAAAATTAATAGATGACACCAAATAGAAAGCTCTCTGGATAAGAGACTTAAAATTTAAAACAATCTTAACAACTTCGAGAATTCATCTGAAAAAAAGCAGTTGAAATATGATGTGTTACATATGAGGTACATCACATGAGAAGGCAAAAGATTGAATGCATAAATGAAAAATATGGAGTAAAAAGTTAAAAACTACTTTAGGAAAGTGTTAGAAGTATATTGCAAATCATAATGCTACTTCAGAAAAGACAAATCTCTTTATAGCATATTCTAAAGGTGCTTTTACAACTTAATCATTTTACTACATCTGGAACTATATGTCTACTATATATATTGAGCAAAGCCTCTTTTTAAACATTATACATGAACAAAAATCCAGACAACACGGAAAATTCACAGGAAAGGAAAAAATGTAAAGTATTTCAGGCATTCTGGAAAAACTGAAGTAGTGGAGGTGCTTCATCAACGAACAAGAATAAAGAAATAGGTTGTGGATTCCATTTCACATAGATAAAAAGTTGATATGAAACTAACAGTGATACATTATTTGCTATGGGACTGCAAAAGATGAAATTACTATAGATTGAAAAACATTGATGTTTGAGTATATTTGGAGGAGTTTGTAGAATCATTAAAATGCTCTTGATCAGAGGTTTCAGATCAAGGAGTATGGTTATCCTAATCTTGGGGACATGATTTACCACTGTGTAACCAAACTTCATGCAAAATACATGTGTGGAAAATCAAAAAAGAGATATTTGCTGCTCAATAAACTGTCTGGAGATCACACCACCACTGAACATTCACAAACATCTCTAGCTCTGTAGTCACCCACCCTTCAATTCCTCACACACAGGTGTCGAGCAGTGGGCAATGGCACAGAGACTCCCAACTGTGGGAGCTGAGTGATTCTTGCATTGGCAAAAATAAAACCACCAGCCCTGGAGAGGTGTGAGAAGCAGAAATTCCTGGGAAAGAAAATGTCACCAAGAGTGGCACAAACAGCTTTAGATAAAGGAAAGCTCTCCTGGGGTCACAGGCTGGGTCCTAGGGCTGCAGGCTGCTCACATTGCCTACTCAGAAGAAGACCGATCTCACCTGTTACAGCAGCAAACTTCATTGAACTTGCAGATTCCCTTTGCACAGTTTTCTACAGATACTGCTTTTTAGTCCTTCTCCCTTCCATCCACATCCCTCTGCCCTGCTGGGAACAAGAATGGATCTCCACGTTTTTTACCCTTACCCTGCAGCCCTGCCAAACCTCCCTCATACAGCTCCTAGAAACACTAATGCCTTCCCTGCCTCTTTTCCCTATCCACACTTCCCTGATCCCTCCTCCTACCCTCCCAAGCACTGTAGTTCTAGCTCCAGCGCAAACAGTAAGAGAGAAAAAGATCAAGATGAGACTTAAAAGACTGCAGGAAAAAAACAGGAGATCAAAAAAAAGAGTTTTCTAGTAGAAGGAAGAGAAAGAAAGGTGAAAAAAAAATCAAAACCATGCTGATAAAAAAGCAGAGAGGAAAAGCAGGTAATGAGATAGATCATTTGTAGGAGCAAGGCAGAAAAAGGTGAAGAAGTCAGATGGTGTCAGCATACTTTCCTTCAGAGCCTGCCACTGGATTCAGCATTTCCAGGGACCATTCCTCCTCTTTCTAGCAAAATTCAGAATAATCCACTAGTAAAATATTTATTTTCCTTCCTTCTAAAGATAAAGTGGCATGAAAGTTCACATTATTATTCCCATCAGTTCCCCTAGTTGAAAACACAAGGGTTTGTTCTGTGCCATTCCAACAGACAGAATTTCTGTTTTCTCACTTAACTTTAAAGTAGTAGGAGGTGCATTTTCAAAAAGTTATTGGAAGACGCTAATAATGTCTTTTGCAAATTTGGAAAATCGAGCACTCTAGTTAAAGAGCAGCAAAATTAAAGAAATCTGTTCATAGGGACCTTGCTACAGCTTCTTTAACTGCTTGTTAACCAATCATTAACCTTCCTCTTAAACTCTTCTTTGCATTTTTTTCATGTAAGCTCTATTTCCTTATACAACTGCTGTCTGAAGGCAGAGGAAGAATACCGGAGCTCTTATTTAGCCTTTTGTTCCTAACTACAGTTATAATCTTCACAATTTATATATTGTCTGGATACAATATCTCTATAACTTTAAAGAAGGCAGCACAATATCTGATATCTAGAAACCGAAACAGTAAATAAAAAATAATACACAGTGAACAAGATATTCTGACAGCATAAATTGCTGGGGAAATATTTTTCAATTTAATTCATATTTCTGTTTCCATCATATATCTCATGATCCTGAGAGGAGCAAGGACAGCAGAATTTGTACATAATCTCTGACTTTTCATTTAACTGTCTTCTGATAACAGCATAAACAAAGTATCTGTTCTTTCTAGTGCATTATCCTACCATTGCCTGTGGCTGCATTACACCCTCTTCCCATCAATGAAAATGTATGCCCCTATATTTTAAAGATGACTTTATCTCGGTGACAGCTTGGGTGCCTTCTGGTCTTAAATATCTCTCCTTGGCAATACACCATTGGCAAAGGCACCGTTCACTGTCACGCTTAAAATACTGCCTCTGTATGAAAACATGCCCGGGATTAAGGGCACGAGAGGTCAGAGGAAAATAGGCTCTGATGGTCAAGAAACTAGAGGCTCTTATCTAACAAACACGTTTTCATACAGTTAGATACTTCAGTTTTTCTCCAGTCTTTTGCATAATCGTTCTGCAGTGCTCCACCTCTTCTTGTCAAGGGATTTAAGAAGGCTAAGGGACATTCAGATGTTCATATTATCTCCATCTGAGCGTTTTCCTGCTTCTGTAAAAGCCTAGGTATCTCGCTCCGTATATTTTTCTGCTATAATATCAGACGGTGCCTTGTCTAAATGGCAAAGGAGAAAATTGCAAAAGCTATCATTTCATACCCAACAATGATTACGCTGAAACAGGCAGAGTTTAGAGGAAGAAATTATGTCTTTTAGTAGTTCAAATGATAAAGCTAGAAAAAACAGCTATGTTTTGGGGCTATCAAGCTCCGAACTATGCTAATTCTTCTACTAAAATATACTATTACCCTAAAACCTTGCCCATATAGTACATTAAAGCATTGCTCAATTTGAGAATGTTTTTGCTGGAAAACATTGAATAATTCTTTGGGATAATCTCCTGAGACAGAGGGTAAATCAAGGTAATTTAACAGTTCTCATCTGTAATTTGAAGTATTCTTTATTTTAAAAGGTAGTGTTTATTTAAGGATATACTTCAGGTTTGCCAGCTTCAGTGGAACCAAAACTCTTCCTCTGTTGACTTCCTGAATGCACGAAATGCTCTTCTAAATTGGGGCCTCTGGATGTCTCTGCAGTCCTCTATAACTCAAAAGTTTTCATCAGATATACATACCGAAGCACTGAAACAGCTGGAACATTCCAATGTGTTAAAAGAAACTTCATTTTAAAAAGATATTTAGGCAAGACTAGATTTGTAGTGCTTTAGGACTAGCACTACCAACGTAGAAAAAGAAAAACATTCTGCTTTGTATCCTTTCTAACATAAAGATTGTCTGAAAAACTGTGGGGGGGAGCGGCGAGGAGAATAAAGAAAAGCTCGCATTTTCTTTTATCTACCCCAGAGAGACATAGGCTCTACAAGGACTATGAAGCAGACGGGTGGGCATTCACTGTCAGCTTTCAATCAGCTCAGAAGCACTGGATGGCATGTGGTCCAGATAGAGGTAAAACATCCCTACTTTTGGGGCATTTCAGTGTGTACAGAGACTAATGTCCTGGTTTCTTCAGAACAGTAGGAAGATCCCCTAAGTGGTAAGATATGGTCACTAGCATTTACTGGGTGGTGTTTCAAGGGAGGAATGATGGTTCTATAGTGAAATATTAAAGAACTTTTTGGGTCCTGACACATTGTATAGCATTAAGACACATATGCAAAGGTATAAAGTTATCTGTGTTAGTACTAGGCAGCTGTGCAGGGTACCTGTGAGCCCAGCTTGGAGCTTTTTCACTGTAGTGGGTTGACCCTGGTTGGACGCCGGGTGTCCACCAAAGCTGCTCTCTCACTCCCTCTCCTCAGCTGGACAGGGGAGAGAAAATATAACAAAAAGCTCATGGGTCAAGATATGGACAGAGATGGGTTATTTAGCAATTACCATCATGGGCAAAACAGACTTGACTTGGGGAAAATTAATTTAATTTATTACCAATCAGATCAGAGGGGGATAATGAGAAATAAAAACTAAATCTTAAAACACCATCCCCGCACCCCTCCGTTCTTCCTGGGCTCAACTTCACTCCCAATTTCCCTATCTCCTCCCCACAAGCAGCACAGGGGGACAGGGCATGGGGGTTGTGGTCAGTTCATCCCATGTTGTTTCTGCTGCTCCTTCCTCCTTAGGGGAGGAATCCTCACAATC
>VWZL01004435.1:956-26536 GCA_013396915.1 Stercorarius parasiticus | reverse complement strand
AGTGTGTCACTCACAGGGTCGCAAGTCCTGCAGCAAACCTGCTTCAGTGTGGGCTCCTCTCTCCATGGGGCCACAGGTCCTGCCAGGAGTCTGCTCCAGCGTTGGCTTCCTTATGGGGTCACAGCCTCCTTAGTGCACATCCATGTGATCTGGCATGGAGTCTTCCATGGGCTGCAGGTGGATACCCGCTTCACCCTTAATCTCCATGGGCTGCAGGGGGATAGCCTGCCTCACCATAGCCTTCACCACAGGCTGCAGGGGAATCTCTGCTCTGGCACCTGGAGCACCTCCTCCCCCTCCTTCTTCACTGACCTTGGTGTCTGCAGAGTTGTTGTTCTCACATACTCTCACTCCTCTCTTCTGGTTGCAATTGTGCTGTTGGGTTTTTTTCCTCCTTCTTAATTACGTTATCCCAGAGGCACTACCACCATAACTGATGGGCTCGGCCTTGGCCAGCGGCAGGTCCGTCTCAGAGCTAGCTGGCATTGGCTCTATTGGACATGGTAAAAGCTTCTAGCAGCTTCTCACAGAAGCCACTGCTGTAGCCCCCCTGCTACCAAAACCTTGCCACGCAAACCCAATGCAGTCACATCCTGCCTGGAGGAAAGGGTCCCTGCAGCCATCCTGGGCATTGCTCTGGAGGAGGTTGGCTGGTTGGCTAATTCCAAAATAGACCCCAGATGTCACATTTATACAGGTGATCAAGAAATCTACTTCCACGTTCACTTCAAAGTGTTCTTCTATCTGGCAATGCCTAATGCCACTCCAAGGAGATGGGTTGACAGTTCCTGAGCTCTTTCTCAGTAGAGGTTATATATGGATTATATATGAAGCAAATAATAGGAGCAAAACTCAAGGCCCTGGACTTACAACTTTTAATACACTTTGCTTCAGTACTCATTTGAAAAATCAAATGCCTATGACAAAGTTCTTCTTCATATAAAGTTTAAATGAAAACAGTATTTGAAGAAAGTGCTGTGTAAAGTTTTGTTTTTCAAGCAGAATATGACCATCTAGATATGCTTAATGTATGTTCTTCTGGGATATCTCACATTTTACAGCTTTCTTAAGTGCTGAATGACACCACTCATGGATCAGGACAATTGAGAAGTTAAATCTATTCACGTGCAATTTCTGACAACAAAGAGAGAGGCTAAGATATATATCTATACAATTCAAACTACAAGGAAATAAATGAGGAACAATTATTACCAAAGACAAACTTTGGCTATATTATTAAAGGAAAGGTATTGATATAAGTTATGTCACAATATGTGTTCTTACTATCTCATACGAGGCCACCTCCTGCCAAGTGGTGATGGATTGGCTTCTCATGAAGGAAAGAGGATATTAATGATACTGAATTTGGAAATAATTTTATTACATCAGCATTATATACACATATGAATTATTAAATCAGACAACCAATCAGCACGTGGGTTAATTCCTGTTCCCAGGAAGCTTAGCTGAGGACCAGCTTCTGGTTTGCAGACACTGGTGCTCCCTTAATAGAATAGACAGTAGACAATTTGCAAACACCACAAAATTTTCCAGTGTGTTAAAAAACAGAAGAGAGAAAACTTCACCTATAAAACACGCTAGTTGGTGATGTTTGTCACAGCAATATCTAAAAATGAAGACATTTCCCAAAGCTTTATTAAACTCTGTATTGGATTGCTGAAACAAAGCCCTTTTCCATGGCGGAAACAGGTCTTTTTGGAGTAATTTTTGTTGGCTGTAGTGCACTTATACTGATAATACTCCCCAGTTCCCTCTACAGAATTACTCCTGCTCCTCTCCAGCCCTTGGGCAAGGAAGTTTGCATTTATTTAAAGGATCGTCACTAACCTTCTTTTTAAAATACATCTTTGATCAGAAGTCACCCTCGGGTATAGATAGCAATGAAGTACATGGAGTACTACAAACCTTTCCAGTATCCTTTCTTACAGGAACTTAAAAGAAAGAATTCAAAGATCTCTTTGTAGACGTTCATCTTTATCCTGTACAGTAAAGATCTGAGCGAGAAATGAAATAAATCTGACATAGGCTTCCTGTGCTTAAAGCTTGTGGAACAAGTATGAAATCAAATGATGAGCACTATCTCATTAGTTCCTTGCCTTGCATAACAATTGCAGGTGACAACTTTGGCTAGTAAATTTGAAACTATATCCTTGGTAAAAGACAAAACCTTGTCTGACTTTCAGATGGTTCGTATGTAAGGCTGACAAAGTTATTTAGTAGAAAGTAAGTGTCATTCACACTTAACAACACTGCAGCAATTTAAATATGTTTTAGCTGCAGTAAGCATACGTTTACCAAGCAAAATGTCTCACACAGAAAAGAAAAAGATGTAGCCCAAGGTAAGAATGAAGTCTAATGCAAACTTCATGGTGCAAAAAAAATGTACTGAGTCATGAGTGGAAGAACATATGAAAATTCTGCCTGCTTTACTTTTTCCATGTCCTGAAGTCTTCTGCTTTGAATTTGGAAGAGAGAGGCACTGAAAGCAAGAGGAGTACACTTGCAGAGCCAAAATCTGAGGAGCAGCTGAACTCCGTATATTTTGCTGACATCCTGTAGTTTCATTAACACTTAAAACACAAGTTCGGTCCCTCATAAGGAAAAAAGTGCCTGTTGTCTGTAGTACTCAAGTTGTCAAGACAGTCAAGCTGCCTGCTGCTAAATCAGAGTTCCCAGAATGAAACATCAAAGACAGAGAGAATTTCAAACTTTTTATTTGAAAATAGAGGGGCCCTGGCGCTCTCATCTCTCTCTGCAAAGAATCCAAAAACTGTTTATCTATTATTGCAATTATTAAAGAAAACCTTGCAGAGTCAGGAAGCAGAGACTTTCCAGATAAGTCTTATTTGGCACCTCTAATAATGGAAATCCCATTTGTAGCACACCATCCTCTCAGCCATCACACGCCAACGCTTGAAGCAATGCTGTGCATTGGAAGTGATAAAACACACTTTAGAAATAGCTTTTGAGGGACAGCCAGATACAACAGAGTCAAATGTGGCACATCAGTTGTATTATATTACCATCAGAAGGCATGCATAACATACTCCTAATCTTTAAATCTCAGGTGACTTTAGAAGCAATGTGAATTACTTGTTCAAGCATTTATTTTTTTTGCTAAATAAACTTATCAGATGATACTCACATATTGTTTTTAGTCAAAATCCATTGCATAACTGATTTCCAGTGCTAGACAGACTTTAGGCCCTTTTAAAGATCTGAATTATTACTTTCTTGTGTACTCTTTGTCAATTAAAAATATTACTGGTTTAGTTAAATGCTAATCTTATTGCTGCAAGACTCAAGAGACGGCTCTTTTCCAGCAACTTGCTGAGTAAATTTTGCATCTGGAATATTATCTGTGGCTTTGACACAGCAATATTTCCCTGCTTCATTTGAGCATGTTTTTATGCTCAGTTCAGCTTGAAGACTTAACGCGTCATCATCTGGCATCCATATGCAAATACAGACCAGAAAAACTTTCAAAAACATTCATATGAAAAAGGAAAAGCTTATTACGCAAATGGATTAAGAAAGAGGTATACACAGAGTTACTGATCTGATAGCCTTAAGACACAACCCTGCGATTTCCTCCAAGCTGTGGAGCATTCCCCTTGCTCCCAGCAAAGCTCATAGGCAGCCTGGAAACCCACAGACCTGTCTACTTCTGCCCTCCCTTTTCTTCAAGTGTCAAACTTCCCTGGCAGTACACCAGTTCCCACAAGATGATATTGACTGCAAAGAGGCTTCTGTGAAGAAATAAGTGATTTTTAACACATGGCTAAGACGGGAAAAAAAAAAATTTAAAAATTCTGGTGAAGTACGTGTACCTGATCAAACAGATTTGCATTACAGTCTTACTCTTTCAATCTTCATCCTTCTTCATACTTCACTGTTTTCATCTTAATCTCTTCTACCACCGCATACAAAACTAGGCAAAGTCATTGCCTTTTTTTTAATGTTGTTACATTTTACCATAATAATTTATAGAAACCAGAGGATTTCTTGACCAGGTGTAAGGAATAACTTTAATATACGTGGGCACAGAGGTATGCACGTACTTCCCTGTGACTTACCTCACTTTGAGTTCCACAAATCAGACACAACATAATATAAAACTGATGATAAAATAGATTGAGAAATGTTCTTTGTTAGCATCACTGTGACCTTCTTGTTTGTAGTTTATCAGAAATCTGAGAACAATAGCAAGGTTTTATTATTGTGGCAATTAAAAGGGCACAGTATAGATGTTTGCTAACCCTGTGTTCAGTCACTCACATCTCACCTGCCACTGGAGTTAGAAGACTGCTGCCTGCAGGGTTCATGTCTCCAAGCATGGCCAAGGCTCCTCCATTCTGCAGGCAGAAGTATGAACGAACACCATGTACCTTCAACCTGAAGACTGGACATTATTTCTCCGTTACTATCAGGATAAAAAGTTTATGCAGTATTTGAAAGTTCTCTTCTCTTGTCCCTCTCTCTTGCCCATTCCCAGCATTCTCCTTCCACAGTCTTTCAGTGAAACCATTTTTATATGGTTCTCATTTTTATATGATCACCTGAACCAAAATAAACTAACAGTTTTTCTCCTTCGGATTTTTATCCCTCAACAAGAAGCATAAAATTTTCCTTTAATTGACATTTTGAGCATGGCATGCTCACTTTCAACCCATCTGTTCTTCCCCTTCCCAGAGTACAGCTGTGACAATATAGCCACATATTGCCTAAGCGCAGGAAAACCAGTGAGCTTCACTGCTTGCAGATGAAGGGTAAGTCAGTCAGCATAACGCTGTGTCAGGGAGAAATACCAAAGCAAACTTGTAATAGATTAACATGAGGACTGAAAACAGCATTGCCTGCATATTCCCTGCTGTATTATTTATAGCCATCACTTCTTATACTGCTTTCAGGACTCAAGCCAGCATCCGAGAGCTACTATCTGCACGTGCAACTGTGCTGAATTAACATGCCCAGCTCAGCTGCATCAGTGGAGTCTAAAACTAATCCCATAGAGACAGTGACTGGAAAGCCAGCAAATTATATGCAAAGATGAAGTATCTCTACTTCCCACATTTTCACTGATTAATACTCCAGTTGTGGAGCCCTCAGCACTTTCTACTCTCTTTACTTCCCCCATAGCTGTAGAATAGGCAGGCTGTCCAGCATCCTGGTGAGTGGCTCAGCAGATCCCCATGAATGGTCCCCAGGTCTCTGTGGAGGCAGTTTGGATGAACTGTACTATTCCAAGTTTCATCAGCACAGCCATAATTTTCTCCATCGCTTTATCCCAATATCTGCATTATCTCATCCTTCAAGAAAATGCTGTCCATCCTACTGGCAGTGATTTCCAGCCTAGAGTATTACATTGCAGGTTTCTTGAGACAAGCTGTAGGAATTTCAAGTACTTTCTATGTGGTGGCATTCTGATTTTTTTTTTCCCAAGACAGACAGTTGTCCCTTGTAGCATTTTCCATATGTTAGCATTTGCAACAGGAAAAGACACTGTGCTAAATGGTGGTGGGCTGCTTTATTAACATAAAGACCCTATAGAACTAACTCTCTGTAAGTTTGCTGGCAAGGCAGTGCCAGTGACCTCAAAAGTAGATCACAAATAAGCAGCTCAAATGAGAATTTCCCCTGAACCACAGAAAATTTACTCAGTCTCTTAGAAGATCTATTCACACATAAAACGCAACCCAGAATCCTGAGATTTCTCCAGTCTGACGTTGTCAACATACTATGTAGATAAATATTGTAATGCTTGTTTTGTTCACCCAGCATCCACTCTTCCTTTCTGGTTCATGGCATATTATGAACACAATCTTGCTCATCATCCTGATTTCACTGTTATCTTTCAGGTCATCTTTGTACTCTTCCTAAGGCCAGAACATGCCAGTATTTCCAGACGACAGGCCACAGGGACCTCTAAGACAGCCAGACCTATTGTATTTGTGTGATTTCTTGTTCACCTTGTGACTTCATCCTCATCTGTCTAACAAGTACCTTGCTTGTGAGATAAAACTTTTCCTGTAATCTTGAAACTGAAAGACTTGTTTCTGCAATCGCACTAACTTATTTCAGGATGACAAACAACTATTCCATCTTTCTAATATACATAGATGAAATCCCAGGTATTAATTTAGTCAGAAGTGAGTGTAACATCTCTGCAACCCACTAGTACGCATCTTTCAAATCTCACATGTTAAGAGGTGGTTGTTAGGTTCCTTATTGTTCTTCCCTCCACCCAGGACCTAGCTCTTTCGCATGCACCCCCAGAGCCCATCGAAAGCAGCAGTTCCCTTCCCTTCCGCATGTCCCTTCCAGCCCAGTTTCTAGAACATCTAGCATGCCTTGAGGCCTTCTCAAAGTGATAATAACTGTTATAAACTAGGATTTACCAAATCTGGTCCTCTCTTATATGAGTTTTTTCTTATGGACATAGATTCTCAATACCATGTAACCATAACTATTCTGAACATTTTATTTTCATTCTATGAAGTCATACTTCTTATAGATTTCATGTATTGATAAAGTTGTTATTAATTCATGCTGAAAAAGAATCAGGCTTTTAGACTGGGAGAGTCTCAATGAAACAAGATTTAGTCCCAACAAAAGTTCAAGCTTAAAATCAGCCATAACCTTACCAGAAGAGAGTTAAGCAGCATTTGTGACAATTTGGGATTATTTTCTCAGTTCACAACTTTGTTTTGATTATTAAGTTTTCATTGTGCCTGTGCAATTCTCTTCCTGGAAGACAAAGAGCAAGAGATGGTTGAGGCTTATTTCAAATGCATTAGTTAAAGCTCACAACAAGCTGTTGAAGGGAAAAAGCAAAATAGAAGAGGAAAGTAGAATATTTATATTATAGCAATATATGTCACAGCATTACAGTTCCTGCTGTATCAGCATTTTTACTGTAAATGACTGTCAAGGGTTTGTAATACAGTCACTACATTTCTTTCTGCCCTGAGAAAATATCCTAGGAGAATGGATTTTTGATTTATCTGAATATTTAAGCAAAAACACACATTTCATATGGTTTTGTCACTCAGCTCACTGTGAAAGCCATTGTAAAGTAAATATAATATTAAAAATGGATGTACTTAAGATGTACTCAACAGTTCAATGACACATGCTTTAGTCATTTATAGAAAGACAGAGGAACGCCATTATTTTATGTCACTTTGAAGAGTAAGGCCTGCAGAAAAATAAAATTTTTCTAAGCATTCAGTCTGGCATTTGTCAGAACCATTTTACCATAGCTGGGAAAAATACTATAGATGGGAAAAGTTAACAGCCGTGCTAGCGATGGCTTAGCGATTGACACATGGCAGCTCTTCCAGCAGGCGCTTCACCTGAGCCACAAGCGGTGCCTCACTTGTGGCACTACACCATCACTGCCAGGCTGTATCGTCAGTGGCTGTTTTACACCCGTTTGTGACATGGCTAGAGACAGTCAGTCATTACTAATTGCCAGCAACTTGTTTGTAAGTTAATGTATTGTATTTCTGGCACACCGCCCTCCTCCTGAGGCAATTTTACATTTTCTGGACTGTGGTTTTCTGAAACTCCTTTTATGACAGTTGCACTGGCTTCCAAAACCAACGACAATTGTAATTTTCTAATTGGAAAACCACACTTGTACTCATTACCCTTTGCTATTTTAGGAAGTAAACTAGAAATTAGTTAAGATTTTTACTTTTATTCAGAGAATAGCCAATTTTTTTCACCTTTAGAAACTGGTCACTTTCAGACTGGTTGTTTAAAGAAGCATATCCACCTTGTGCTGGACAGTATTCTTAGGCTGTCTTTATAAGTTTATTTTGAACTTTGTTATATTATCATAATTTATCAAATTAATTTTTAAAAAAAACTATAAAAGTATTACACTTTTAGAGGGAAAAAAGTTAGGAGGACCTAGTGGAGCTGCGTATTTTAAATCTTCCTTCTACTGTCACTAAATAAGACCTTCCCTATTCATAGTCTTCATGTGGATACGAACACCCAAGGTTAGAGTGAAAGCTCCTTCTAGAAGTTTAATATGGGATATATCCTTATTGACGTGCACTCTAGGCAAACGCTTCTCTGATTGTAGCCAGAACCAGCTGAAGACAAAGTCTCTCCCGGTGAAGAAGCTGAGCACAGCATCCCGGCAGCAGCTGTCCCTAGCCGAGCAGCCAGACCCCCACCCAGGTCCAAGGGACACGCTGCACGGCCGTGCCTTTCACCCAGCAGCCGTCCTTCCACTCCCAATCCAGAGTATGTACGTGCAGACATACCATATGATACTTATACAGTAAATCCAGGGTGGCATGGAAACGGACATGATGACATTCTTTTTGCCATTCTTTTAAGTTATTGTTCCTTGGTTCCTGGTTGCATCTGGCTGACTCCTCATTGAAGCTCACCAGGAGAATTTGCTCAGCTCGCTCTGCCTGCCCTGCTGCAGGGACAATAGCTTCCAGGCAGCCATACAAACCTTTCAAAATAACACAACAATTTCTGCTTTGGCCATCTGTCCATGCAATCAGATTAAAGTGCTTTTAGAGAAAATAATTCTTTGCCTTATTTTTATTATTATTCTTATTCATTCCATATTCCCTCTCCTGAGCCAGAGGCAACAAGATAGGCCAGATTTCTCATACATCTCCTATGGTTTCAAAACCAAAAAATGCCTCTCTCTGAGCCATCAGAAAAAGCTTTAAGCCTTAAGCTAACAGTGTAATTATAAATCCATATCCCACAGAAATGTTCCCTACTAGCAACCGCTGTCAATAGTAAATAGTTCACATGGAGAGGCTCATAATGGCAAACACTCCACTTAAAAGCTCTTCACAGCAGACAGCAGGATAACAGGGTAATTCAAGCCCAGAAGTGAGGAATGTTTGATTCTCATGCGATTTCCCCACTGATAACACGCAAACAAAATTCCATGGGTCTTCCTGCTAGAAGAAATGTGCTCGGTGGAATAGAGCTGTGAGGGCACAGGCAAGATGCTTAAGTGCAAATATATTACAGGCTGCTAAAATGAGGTCCGTCTAGCACTCTGCTATGTGATGCTTCTTGGAACAAAGCTGGGGAAAATTTTATGAATGAGAATACCCTTACCCACCGGGACCACACAACGCGCATGAGAATCTTGCGTGGTCTTGCTGGGGAAAAGTGCTGCAAGGAACTTATCCCCATTTCGTCACCCGCTCTGCCCCACCAACAGAGCAAGGCGGGAGCCCTGCCCTGAGCCAGCTGGCGAAGACGTGGCAGGTACCAGCCCTGCATATCTGAATCTTGCCTCATCCTGCAGGGTACAGCATTACATGGACAGAAGGATTGGGAAGCCATGGAAATGGAGTGGTAAGACCTATTTTTAAGGAGTAGCAGCAAAAATAAATACATTTAAAAGTAAAGCTGCCTGCAAACATCTTGTGTTTAGTACTGGCCAGTTGTCTATCCCGGCTGTAGTGACACCACCCTCCAGGAAAGTGGGCTGCCAGAACCTGCGGGTCCACCAATCATTCCAGTGCGCCAGGTTAGGTACGGAGAGCCAGGACGCATATAGCACAAAATAGTAACTATCCTGTGGCAGAGGAAAAAGAGCCACTGTTATTCTTATACTTTGAAATCAGCAGGAACCCTTTGGTATTCAGTGCTGCAAGAAGTCAGGACCTTAATCTGTCTGCCTTGGATTAAAACTTCATTTCTAAATGCTCCTTTATTATAAGCTTTGGCATCTTCACTTTTTTCTGTTTGAAAGAACCCATATCATGGAAGGCACATCTGAGAAAAAAAGTCAAATGTAAGTTGAGCACATTGAACAAGCTTAAGGCAATAACAAACCAAAAATACTCTTTAAAAAATCACAAAACATTACCTACAAAGTTGCTTATTACATTGCCTTAGTCTCACCAGACATATATTTCACACTGCTATTTCATTAATGTTCTCCAGATGAAGTTGTACAATCAGCAGAAAACCATTAAAAAGACAAAGTATTGCTACACTAAATAGCTTACTTGCTCTTCCTGCTTGTCTCCGAGCTATAGCTTTTTATCTTTCTTTTTTCCATTCCTGAAGACTGATCCAACATGATCAAATTTCATGTCAGTAAAATATATTAAAAAGAGAGAAGAGGACATTTTTAAATCTCTAATTTGTTATTCCTAGAAAAGTCATATTGGCATCAGGGAAATTGAGTAGTATGTATTATTTGCTTGATACTTGGAGCTATGAAATATAGATTATTTCCTGTTATTTGTTCCTTCCTCCCAAACATAATGTTATTAAACTCATGGATATGCCGCGATATTTTTAAGGAACAATAAAAAAAAGTTTAACTGCTTTAACATGTCTTATGGGTAAGATAGGATATTCACCTAATTTGACAGGTAGGATATTTAAAATTACACTGATTTCAAGCTGAACAAAAAAAGAGAAGTAGGAAAGGAGCAGAGCCATCTGTATATGCAATATTAATGGAAAATTGTATTTGTAAGGTGAGCTGCATAAATGACACTGTGACATACTCAATGTTTTCTAGAAGCATTTAGCGGACGCTGCAAAAATGGATACCAAATAAAATTATGGACTATATATATAAGCGTACTTGTTTTTACTACCTCCTTAAAGTTGCTTATAATGAAGAAATCAAGAATTAAAATACGTGGTTTGTCACAGCACATTTGTGTTTGCATGATGTGATTCAGTCCTCAGATAAAATTCTGTCTTTAAATACAAGTTTCCACGCTCTTCTTCCAAGGGATGCCTGTCTCATTCTGTGCATGGGAGGAGGAGCATCCTAGGAATAGTTGCCACGAATATGACTATTGTCCATAGTAGTGTTTTTCAAGGTTTCTCTCTTTTTTTCTTTTTCTTCTTTTAAACCAGAATCCCACAATCATTCTGAAACAAAAATCCAGTTTGATCCACCCTTTCTGGAAAATGAAAAAAAAAAAAAAAAAAGAACCGAAGGACCAAAGGCAGCTAACTAACACTGGACATTCTTTCCATTTTGTTTATTTTCTTGCTTCTGTGGGTGGATGTGTACATATCATAGAAGAAGAGTTGCATTCATTTAACGACTAGCTTTCTAGTACAGACCACAAGTTGAGAAGTATTGGTCATCTAGTCTCACATGTGGCAAATGTTTCTATTGTAGATTTTACGTTAAAGTGCTCAGATTTTGGCATATTTAAGCAGTTTCACCCGGCAACAGAGAAATAATCAGGAACCACTCTTCCAGCTTCTACCACAAAGGACGCAGATAATAAATGCTTCTCATTTAAATACTTTTAATATAAGCAAACGATATTTTCCATCTCTCTTCTTTTTATTTAAAATGGTTGGATTGGTTTTGATTAATCTTTCGGACTATAATGAAAACCTGACTATATGGTATATCCCTAGGCATAGTCTTACAGAAGCATAAGTGAAACTGAAAAAAATCTACAGTGGCAAGTGACATTGTGAATCTTAACTAAAGGCAGAACAAGTAGCTCTGGAGAGTGTCACACGGTTTGTAGAAGGCACGATGGCCACAGCTGAACAAGAGGGACAAGAATAAATATTTTCCTTTTAAAGCTATGGATGGTTGTGACACTTTATAAACAACAGAAAGGACAATTCTCTTTCCCAATAGCTTTAAGCCTTATTTACAAGTCTGGTTTAAATTACTAAGCAAATTGTTCTGCCAGTCAATTAAAACATAATAAAACCAAAATCTCATAGCTTGGTTAAGGCTGGAAGTTGCAGACAGCTGGTTTTGTGAGTGTGGGGCAGCTCAGCCTTTGCTCTGACTGTCTGATGGCTTGAGCTCCTCTTCCCTTCGCATGTGTCCCATCCAGTCAGTCTCTCTTCCACGGGAAGGCATCCGAGTCCTGAACATGAGTGGTTAAGTGTAATAGCTGGGCTGCATCAGCCAGTGTATCTGTCTGCTCAGTGCCAGGCAAAATCCCTTCTTTAAGAGCATACAGCAACGTTAATCAGAAAATGAAAGTATCACAAGAAAAGCCCATCTTTGATTTGCAGCTGCTAAGATGTTTCAGGTGTGCTCCTAAAGCTCTTAGGGGACAGAAGGCGAAGAGCTCTGGTAGCTGAACACAATGACAATGGGAAATGCATTCAAGTGTGCTGAGATAAAGAACTGGAAATGCGTTCAAATGTGCTGAGATGAAAAACTGTACTTACTGCTTTTTCTTACCTTTTTCTAATGAACATTTTCTGGTGGTGAGGACTCCCATGTAGATTTCCTCAGCTGCGGGGCAGGGGGGCTGTTCCATATGCATTCACAGGGGGGAAGAAAAAAACAACATGAAGTTTAGAAAACAGGTTGTTGTCAATACAGCTGTTTTGCAGCAAACAAAACAGACCAACTTAAACATCCTTCATCCATCTTTAGTCAGTATAAGAATGCAATAAGCACTTTGAGTAAAAGTAAAGTGGTCTGCAGTGGAAAGGAATTGTTGGCTTATTTGGGAATACACCGATGTAGAGAAGAGAATTTTCCTGCTTGAGAAAGAATTTAAGACAACTTGTGATTTGGGGATGAAATACGATGTCGTCTCCTGATTTACCAAGTTAAAGAGAGACAGGAAAGGATCACCTACCTAGCAATACTAGCACTTCAGCATTTAATCTCCACACCTAGATGTGGCAAATGGTATTGGATTCAAAAATAGGAATATAAAAAATATTTTTAAATATTAAAATCTCTCATCTAATTGACTCTCTGATCACGCCCTTTTCCACTCCTGAAATCTCCACAGTCTGAAGACTTCAGAGATTTGTTTAAAAACTCCAGACTTTCCACAGCCCAAACATCTCCATTGTTCGTGTACAGGCTTGAAGCCAACCCGAGCTTCATCAGCCTTAGGGTTCAGCAAGAAAATGGTGATTTAAAACCCTGGGGATTCATATTTCTGTCTGGGATTTCTGAGACTGAAATATGTGCACAAGAACTGTACAGTGGCTAGACAGTGAGTTCATCATTGTGCGATGTCTCAGACTTACCATGCACGTGTTGAAGCAAAGGTCATCATCACCCTCATCATCTGTGCAATGCGTGTGGAGCAGGACTGGTGGGAGCAAGGCACATAAACCCTCTGTTCATCCACAAACAAAACAGTCATGTGGGTGGCGATGGGTGTAATTCGCTCCTTCCCACCTTAATCCCTGAGGCAGATGGGCTTGTGTTCAGCATCTGACATAAGTTACCTGGCTCATTCTCACAGATGGGTTTTGAAAAGGGTAATTGTCAGCGTGTATAGTGTCAGCTCATTTTCTTACTCCACCACAATTGTTGCCCTTTCAAAATTAAGTCTGGATAAATTTTCCCTTGTGAAAATATCTGTTACTATTTGAACTTCAGGCAGACAACTAGCAGCCTTAGGCATTCCCTAAACCAAGTGAAAAGCATGTTGACTGAGTTTAGACACTTCAACTCTGCAGCCTCCATCACCTGCTTGAAACTAGAACAGATCCCCTCTGCTGTATGAAAGACAACATGGGAATACAATTGGAAAAGTCATCAAAATAACTTCTGATAGCGGTCTCTCAGCATCTTGCAAACTAGGATGATGCTATGCATCTCTATATAATACACTTCCATTCCCAGGACTTGACTCACTTAAGACAAGGACGCAATATTCTGGACCCATCATCAGTTGAAGAAAATAATTCAGTTTATCAAGCAGGCCCAGTTTATAAATGCAATTTATACATTGTCAAAACTTTTAGATTTTAACTTATGGAAATCTTACACCAATATAAGATTAATTTCATAATATACTGGCTTTGGTGGGAAATCTGGTTTAAGGAGCTCTTAAGGGATTTTTCCCTTCCCACTCCCCTAACTTATTTTTGCTCCTCTGTTGACATTTATCACATCCTCACAGATGGACAAACTGAGCAGTTTGCGGAGGTCACATAGCAAAATTCACTAAATGATCTTGTAAAATAATCCAGAAGAAAAAAAAAAATTGTATCTCTTACAAGTTCCTCCCGCCTTCTACTTTTCCAGCCTTGAGAAGGCTCAAAAAAATGCAGTCCTTCATCAAAGGGCAATTTAAACCAACTGTTTCCTCAACAGATACTTCTTCAGTGTGTACAGTGTGACTTCTCCCTTCTCCTGGGCTGTGTCAGGCCTCATATCTTTTTATTTTCATCTATGGCCTTTACTCAAAAGGTTGCACGCCTCTTCATTGCTTTCTTAGGTCATTCCAGTGTGGGCACCCCAGTCTGGAGCACCATCTGTATCCACACTGCAGGCACTTAGGATGCTTGCACAGCCACCCATTTACATCTCTTTATAACACGAACAGGACGCTCATGGACATGACAGGTTCTTACCTTCTCATGACCCGTTCTTTCTACAACTTACACCACTTCTTATCTGCACCAAACTCCACCCATAATCTCACAGGATTGATGAGAACAGTAATCCTACGGCCTCATGGTGGATGTAGTCTTCCCTTAACAAGGATGGCACCAGCTGGCATGACCACAATGACAATTCCTGACCCAAGGGAAAATAAAAGTCAAAAAAAAACCTAAATAAGAGTACACATATATACATGACAGCCTTTCTCAGTGGGTCTAGCACGTACGGCAGGACTGCTATCAGAACACATAAAGGGCAGTCATTCTTACAGCATTAAAGACATAAAGGCAATGATCTTCTGTATCACAATTAAAAAAAAAAAAAAAACAAAGAAAAAAAAATCAAACCACACCCTTCGTAATATATTTGAAGGCATTTCTGGTACAAGCAGGCTCAGTGAAGATACCCCTTTCCCGCATTGCAGACTCATAACTAACCATGATATGAAATACTTGATTATTACAGCCATGCTTTCTACACTTTCAGTTCTAAATCTACCATTGCTAAATGCAGCAGATTTTTATATATGGCAGGGAAGATTAATGAATTGGCTTTCAACCATAAAGCTTTCTTTTTCATTTTTTTCCTACAGATTAAGTAGGATCTTTTTTGAGAACATGTAGATTCAATGGTACCGTAACTCATATGAGCTATGGGGGATCATCTAGCACTACTGAAGCATCATCAAGCTATGTCTGATTTTAATTATGGACTTCCAACAGTTTGGACTCGATTTGGATCTCAAGACTAACATTCACAAACCAACATAAGCTGTCAAGAAATTCCTTTTTTTGTGAGGAATTTTCAGCTGAGACCTATTTAAGTTTCCATAAAAGCTTTTTCATCAGGCTTATTTATTTATTTTAGTGAAACAACAGTTTAGCACAGAAAATAAACCCTTGCTGTCAGAGTGGCACTGAGATTAAATGCATCTGAGATTAGAACCCAAATTGTCAAAAATAAGTCTTCTTATAAAGTACTTGAAAAGGTGGGCCTGACTTTGAGCTGATCATATGCTGTTTCTGTGAATTTCTATATCAGTGCAGAATACAAATGCAGTAAGTCTCTTTAGGGGACATACATAGACATTTTCGCACCACTGATAGTTGTAATTTCTTGCGTCTATTGTTTCAAAAAAATGCAAGAAATAACAGATAAGAAGAATAAAATAGAATTGCTTTCTGCTTCTCTCCTATCAGATTTACATACTTCCATTACCTGTAAATATAGTGAATAAACAGCATCAGACAATGTAAATTGTGGGCAACAACAACAAAGATCTTCCCGGGTCTGAGAAGAGATAGCCACTTTTCCAAGTAGATCAGTTGGAATCAATTTACCTGTTAATTGCTTCATTTTCTCTTTCAGATCCTCAGATTGATTTTCTATTCCAGACACTGGGAGCCGGCTCAAGTCTGCTGGTAGCAAACACTGCCAATCTCTGTTTCCTTATTTATCTCAGTCCATGATTCCCAGTAAAAGATATCATGGTACCTAACAAAGGGCTTTTTGTGCAAGACTTTTCTCCGAATATATCTCAAGTCACAGAAAAAAATCAGTACCTCAAGCTCTCATTGTTATAGGCATATTCACTGTAGCCATCTCTGGGCTACATTTCCAAAAGGAAAAAGTCCTATTAGAAGAGAACTGCAACTTGCTGGACAGAAACCTGTCAGTTCAGGGGACCAGGTACAACTGCTGTGTTGGTCTCTTAATTTCTTTATGCTTCTGATTACTTTTTTCCTGCCACCCTTAACATACTAGATACCTCCTTTTTCATTAAGTTAACAAACAAGGAGGTTATATTTCTATTGTGCATAGCCCAACAGGAATCCCATGGGTCTCTAATTGGTACTCTAGTAGAGAAGAGAATACATACAAATGTGCTGAAGATCTTGATTCCATTAAATCAGAAGTAAAAAATCCAATTGCTCCTCCCTCCCCCCAAGAACAAAATACAGAGAAAATTACAGACTTACTGTGCCTTGAAATACGTTCTGTTCTTCTGTCCAACCATTTTAAAGTTTAGGCGACTTTGACTTTCATTCTCCTGGAGACAAAACAATTTCCAATTCTTTGCTTTCTACTAAAATTCCCACTCTTCGTACATATTTGCTGGTGGTGCTTTATGACAAAAATGGGATTCATTAGTGAGACTTGGGTGAAATCCAGGCCACGTGACAGCCAGTAGAAGCTTTGCCATTGACTTGAAGACAAATAGCACTTTATCCTGAGTATCTCTAGGCTGAAGTACAGCTTTTACCACTTGGAGAGACTTGCAGACATCAGGGGAATTTCCTACAGGGCAAACCTGGGATCCAGGGAACATCAGCAAGCACATGGCCTTAAGGCTGCATGTCTCGATCTACCCAACAAATGCAAAGTTTTCCCAGAAAATATCTTTTCCTTTCGATGATTGTAGGCCTGCTGTTTGCCAAGTGTATAGTAAATCCACAGTTTGCAAAGGAATTTTTATATCTTGCTGCTTTGAGACTTGTATTCATAATTAACGGCATAATCCACAGAGGAAACTGATTTGATACAAATGTATATTCATTTTTCTAAAATTATTTCATTTCCATAGACATAGCCATACAACAGAAATCAGACATACATCTGTCTTAATAGGTATGTAGGTTGATTTCCAGGCTTAGCTAAAGGCATACCAGTCAAAAGAGACAAAAAACTTTCCTGACTAGTTAGCTTGTGCAATTCTGCCACAAAGTAAAAGAGACAGCAACGAGGACTGATGATCATCTGTCAAAAAACATTTCTCTGTGCCTTGAACTCTAAGCTCACATGTCCTTCTGGAAAGTCAGAATAAAAACCCAACTAAACACTTTAGCTCCCATTCATCCAGTCTTTCTAAAGTCAAGCTCTTCTACCCAGTGGAGAAGGCAATACAGCCCCCAAAGGTGGAAACTGCCATCAGAGACACATCTATTTCTTGTCATGGAGTGTAGCAAGATTTTAAAATGATCGCATTCCTAACTTCCTAAAAATGTGCCGAACTAAGATGCAGTCCGCTGGAAATCTGAAAGAAACCCCACCTTCTTAGAAAGGGCTCCTTTTTCCTCAAGTGCTGGGGGAATGGAAGCAGAAGAGCCACATCCTCACCCAAGAAGCAGCGGTCAATGTGAAGTGCCTTCAGTATCATGTGTTGGAAAACCACTGGTGCTAATACACACTTCTCCTTTCCCAGCTGTGAGTACATCAGAGCCCAGTGCAATGTGGTGTGGCTGGGCTGCACGGTAAAAAATGCTCCTGCTGAGCACTTCGTAATTGATAGAGAGCGCAGGGCACTTAAGTTGGTTAATATATAGTGCTGTATAACAAGTCTGGCTAAACCGTAAGACAGCCAATAATTTTCTAAAATGTATCATCAATACTTAAGCATCTCTTTACTATTGATTTATCATCATTTGTATCAGCTTACCCTCTGCTATTGATTGTAAGCTCTTTGGGGCCTGAATGATCCCATTATTTTTTTTTCATTTTGGATGGTGCTTACCAAAATTGGTACAACTTGATAATAATTTGTATTGTAGTTTTCATAAATTGAGAGCAGACAATTGTTAATCCTTTTTATTTAGTAATAAATAATTTTACTATAATCAGGAAATATTCATCATTATTCATTCATCATACTTATTTTTAAATGTCACAGAAGCTCACAACTCATAATTAAACCTATTTCCAGAAAATGTTGGGGTTTTGGTGACCAGAAAATATCCATAAATGACACTTTTCCACTATATTTTATGTTAAGCATTAGTTCTGGTTAATTTTAAGGCTCTGAGTTTTTTTAGACTAGGGCTAAAATTGTTGTTAACTGGAGAAGTATTCCCAAGCTGAGCAGCTGCAGACAAAGGTTGGTTTTCAGAGAGCTATGAAAATTACTTTCCCCAGCTCCAGCTCTTGAAGATGTCAAATGAATTCTAAAATGTGGTTCTGATATAATATGCACATAAATGTCAGAAAAGAGGTTATTACAGTCACTCACAGACAGGCAGGATAGGTTGGTAACAAACGCACGGATGTTGATATTAATGATTCAATTCCTACTGCGTTACTATGCCCAGATACAAAAAGTTCTTTCCTTCCACCAAAATGAGACATCTATCGTTCCGCTAAAAACTAAATAGAAAAGTTCTCAAAAAGAAGTTTATTTGCTGGGGGGGAGAAGTTTGTTAATTGTTTGTTGGAGTTTCGTTACATATACCAACCTAAGAAAAGGCCACTAAATTGTTTAAAATGATTATGAAGAGAATAAAAGTACATGCTCTAGCTTTTTATAACTTGGCTAGTTAGAGTATTTACCTTGAAGAGACATACTCTGATGTGTTCACATAGAAATTTTCACAAATATTTCATCTTTAATGCCACCAAAGGGAATTACTAGCAGTACTAAAAATCATATCCTTTGTTGTCAAAGGCTCATATCTTGCAGCTTTTGGTCAGAGAGGAAAAGTTGGATCTCCAGGGGTTCCAGTGTTGCCATTAACATCTATAATGTTGATTTCCCATTTATTTCTTCATGTGCCAGATGGTGAAATAGGGCAAGCCAGGGGTGGTTTAAAAAAACATCTCTCTTTTTCCTAGGTTTGTCTAGCAGAGAAAACAAAACCTAGATTTAATGAGATCATATTCAGGACTGAAATAAATCCTGCCCATGGGGGCTGTAGGCCTGTTAGAAGAGGGTCACGTGTTGAAATCCTGCCCCTTGTACATCCCAGGGTAGCATCCCAGGGCCTGGGAGCATCAGGTTTCCAGCATGACACAGGCAGATTGGCTGAATTGCCTCACCAGGAGTACTTTTAGTGTCATGTAAGAGAATTTAGGTATTCTCTTTGACAGCCTCACCATATCCATGGTTTTAAACACATTGGCATTTTTAGTCACTCCAAGAAAGGTGGTCTGGAATTATCATACTACACAGTCTGCATGTCACAACATTAAAGTCATATCACTGTTTTATTTCTGTAATAATTTCACTATAACCAGGAAGAACTTACTCCTTGAAAAGCACTTTCAGGTAATCCTCTATATTCCTTATATTTGTTTCCCTTCTTATGTGCTTTAATTATAGGGCAACATGACTTGGATAATTATCTTTGTGGTTAAATCCATCCAGCAGAGAGCAAAAGGAAAAGAATAATTTATAACTAAAATGAATGCAACACTTAAGAAATATTAAGCCATTTGCAGCAGGCCACCGATAAATATGCCAAGCACAAAAATTATTGGTTGAACAAGTCTAAAACTTCATTGGAATTGAATTTTTGTTCACTTTCTACCTTCCTTTGTCAGCACAATTTAACAACACCTTGTACTTCTGCTTTGAAAAGCAGCCACCTTAAATCAAATAAAAGTCTCACTAAATTTCCCACACCCTCCTTTAGAAAAATGCACAGAAATATGGCATTTCCCATTGTCTGTCTTTAGTGTTGTTTAGCAGGGCTATTGCAATGATGTTAAGACAGCAGTACAGGTGGATGCAAAACGTATTAATAACAAAATAATTGGAATGTCAAAGCTCATGAGTTAGCACTTTTGAAATTCAACTCCAATCAGCAGATTATGGGGTTTATGCCTTATACACGCTATAAACACTGCAATTCATTATATGCACATCCAATTTTTTTTTTTTTTTCTGCAGGCTTCTTTGCCAGTGAGTTCTAAATTCAGAAATTAATCCTTCAGAGGTCAATGAAAAAGGCTTTACTGCTATTCACAAAATCAAATACTCAGAACAACAAACAGTCTGGGCAGCTCCCCCAGCCCAGTATATCACCACTCCATCTGTGCTTAGCATTCCTTCCCTAGACACTTGGAGGGAATTTTTCAGGCTGAGCTGAAAATTCAGACAGTTCTCAGCTATTGCTCCTTTTATGTGAAAACTTAAACTTCAACACATCAAACAAAATATTAGTTCTGTAGGAGGAAAATGTGGACATGATTAAGGCTTAAATCCTCCCTCCCTGAGCCAGTCCCTCAGGACTGATCCTTTCGTCCTTTAAACACACAGCTTTCTGCTGAACCCTCTTCCACTCCCACGTGAAATAACATCTTCTCCCTTTTCTTGCACGCACAGACACCAAACAGCTTGGTGATACTACAATGGACAATGACATACACCCATAAGCTAACATTTGTAATTTGCAGACTTGGGAAAAATAAACTGGGGAGAGGGTGGGCGGTAAAACTCTTTTGTTGGTCTACACAACTGTAAACACACAAAATAAATAATAAACCACATCTAGTCATTGTACCTTTTTGACCTAACATTCTCTCTGAGCCACTGGTTTCTTTACCTGATGTCACACAGAAGAGTTCAAAAATTCAGTTCAGGTAAAAATTCTTCTGGGTGGAAACAGAGACCACTTTTGGCTTTACTAGTTACAGGATTATTATATCTCTCACGCAGAAAACTTGATGGAACGGTTCATTGATGGGTTAGCCAGAAAAAAAAATTCCTTCCAAGAGTCTCTAACTCTTTTAGAAAGTACCCACAGTTTGTGAAAACTGTTCTTCAGTGACTCTGTGGAAAGCTACACTTTATCTGGCACGCATCCAGTGAACAGCTCTTTAATAAAACTGGTGTAAAATGATTTTCTTAACCCTGTGATCCTCTGTATCAGTGGTTCTTCTAGTCTGTAGAAATGCCTGTGCCAAAAGGGAGTACATAATGTGACATGTGCTTAGCTTTTTTTCTTAGCTGTATCAAAGATGACAGCTTTTTCCATTTAAAAATACCTCTTTAGCTATATATTGTTGCACAGGAAAACGCAGAAAGGGTAACCTGTATTATAGTGTGGTTGTACTGTACAGAAACTCACATTTGTAACCGCCCTGAACGTTAAATATCAAAGACACAAAAAAATATTCTGCTTTTGTGTCAGACTGATTTTCTTTTTTTCTCTTTCAACTTCAAACCAACCATTGAGGGTTCATCAGAAAACAATTCCCTTTTCTCTCCCTCTCAGCACCACCTGGGCTCTTCTTTTGCTATGATATTCCTTTGGAGCACCTTGCTCTACTAATGGTAACCAGCTTTTTTCTCTGAGTCTTGAATTGAACATAAACAGGTTAAATTCTGAGCAGTTATTCTCCACTAGTACTTAGCTTTGAAGGCTCATGTCTTATATTTCAAAAGCGTAGAAAGGTTTTCATTACTTTAAACTTACCTGGTTTTAATAATTATGTCAGCTGGTCTAGCAAAAGGTTTTACATCTCCCCATGAACCTTGCTTAACCTGGATTGCAAAGTACCAGATTCATTTTTTCAAGTTTTTAATGGATATTCTACTAAGACCTTTATGTTTGCAAATATCAAACACCTTGCTGAATGTTACAAAGCTGATCTCTTACAGCTGCCAGTTAATTTATTTAAATACCAAAAGTAATGCATTTTATATTAAACAACTAGTGAGGGAACAAAAGAGGAAGCACTCTTTGTCTTTATTTCCCTAGCAGCATCCTAGCCCTGCCTGTGGTCCACTCAATTTAGGGAATACATAATCTCTCTGTAAATTCCACAAGTGAGTGCTGCCTGGTTATTGTCACTGCATAACGTCCGGCAAGAAGAAGCAAAGTTTGCAGAGGGATAACAGAGTATTCACATAGCTTTGCGTAAATATTGGATAATGACTTCCCTCTGAGAGATTTGTAATGCTCCAATATCAAAAGATTTAAGCATTAAAAATAAGTAGAATGCATATCAGATTAGCCTTTTCACACTTCAGAATTATGCAGCTTGGAAGACCGCAAGCCTAGGGACAGCGTAACTCCCATTTGATACTTTCTGGACCTCACGTGAAATAGGTTTTTCCAAAATAAAACATCCAAAATCATTTCTTAAAAGTGAAATTATGAATCTATTTATGAACGCATTATCAACTTCTGGCTCATAAATAAAACCAGTTAAATAAGCAGTCTAATAGTAAGTCTGCGTAAGCACTTTATGGATCTGTGGAGTTTTCAGTCAAAAGACATGAGCTCGTACCACTCTGTGAATCTTTCTTTTACACAAATAGCAGGATCAGGCCAAAGATTCATTTCTATACTTGCCTTCTTATATAGATCTCATATGCAAATGTCACAGACATGTCATTTACCCAGCAGACAGTATTTCACTCCACAGGAAGCAGGAAAAAGCTAAGAATTTTTTTTCCCTTTCCTTCAAGATTCTTGCTCTCAGGAAGGTCTGGCCCAGCCTCGTGTAAAATGGCTCAGCAATAGGACTGACTTCATTCCCATGGAAAAACACAGTTCTCAGCCTAGGAGTGCTTAATGTTGCTGAAATTCCCCTGACAAACAGGATACGCTTTACTTGGCTCACTATCTACCCCATTTACAGATATTAAACTACTTATCCTGCAAGACACTGAGTGCCTCCAGTTCCCACTGAAATGGAATATAATCTTGCAACAGGACAATTTGTACTAGAGTTATTTGCCTCTTTTCACCTTAGAAGTAAATTTCCTGATAAATTAATGCATGTTAAGCCACAGTTTAATTTTAAACAGCAAACCTTTGCAGGGTAGTATTCCCTCTTGGGAGAGGTTACAAAGAGCAGCAGCCTGAAGAGGACTTCCAAGTGACAGATCTCTGCTAAAATCGATTTGGGACAAGGCCGGACAACTTCACAAGGGGTGGAGTCCTTGAACTGGAAAGAAAAAAATTCCCCATGCTCATATTTTCCTGATCAACCTGCAGTCTGAGTATGACCCAGTGATCCCAATATACCACCTCATTCACTGGACAACATTGGCCTCTGTCTCTACCACACTTACCTCAGCTTGGTGACCTCAGCAGAAAACAGCAACCAGCCAGTTCCTCAGATGCTGTTTTTCTGAATCCTAACTCTCTTGCCAACCTTAAAGCTGGTCTTAATCATTACAAAAGCATCATTATCTGAAGTTAAACAGAAGATTTCTGTTCATGGATTTCTGTAAACATCATGTTTTAGTTACGTAGAACTTTCCGATCCCATCAGTACAATGAGATCTTAAGCTTCTGGCAGCAACAGACCTCTTCCTGATTGCATCAGATTTGAAAAATTTAGGGATTAATAATGTTCTACGGTCCTTCTCTTCCAAACACCCTATCTGCCTCTCATCTTATACCCAGCTATCCTGACTGATGAGCAGTCTTCCTAGATTAAATAAGCATTAAAGAACATGTCAGTAAGCCAAGTTGTAGTTACTCGTCCCCACACCCTAAGATTAAGCTAACTCAAAGCTTAAGCATTATACCATCACTATGACCCATGCCTAGCTTAATATACAACTTTCACCTCTGGCGAATATGCTTCCTGAATCTCCAAGTTAATACAAAAATAGGTGAGTTAGGGTAAAATAATTTAGCTCTATGGATGTGTGCTGTGTCATATTGGTTAGCCTTTGGGACCAAATGTTCTCTGTCATTTGGATGCTTGTCCAAACTTCATTTGATTCACACAAAATCTTTGGTATGCCCATTGCTGAAATCCCCCTGGCTCTCATAAATAAATTCCTGCTCAGCTCACAAAATAGCATGGATACAAAAAGTCTTGAAAGCCATCTCTCACCTCTCCACTGGACCCCTTGAATTGAAGCCTCATGAGTTTTTTCCTGACACCTGTCATCTTTGAGAAAGTTTTTCAAGTCTCCTGTAAGAGATAGGATTGTCCCTTCAGTCCATTTCCAAATTGGTATGGCTGAGGTCTTTGCCAATTGGCACTACAGGTCTAGACCAGCAACTTCAAAAACTTCGCTTAGTAAACACTGGAAATGAACAACAGTTAGCTAAGAGTTACTGTGCATAAGGTAATTAGAAGAAAGGGCTCATTCCAGATAAGTTTTGTTGCACAGTCTGATTCGATTTATGCAGATACCTTAATGCGATGGCCAGGGAACAAGAATTTCTATTATCAAGCATTCTATTATTGAACTTGTTTTCTAAGAGTTTTTCTCTGTTTTTTCCAAAATATCTGCTGTACCACTTAAGGGACATGCTGAAAGCACAAGGTGTTCACTTCATACACAGCAAGAAAAAAAAAATGTAAATGCAGGAAAAAGAAAATTCATCACTATCATTTACAGCACTTCTAGACTAGAAAATGAGAAAATATGAAATAGTAGAACAATTCATACCACACATAAATTTACAACTAATAAAGACACACCGTAAGTAAATGCCACAATACCCATGAAATAGAGACTTGTTCTGCAGCTTCACTGCTGTTCTGTACCCAGCTCTCTTGTATGTGAATTAATAATCTTCATCAATATTACCAAGTGACCAAAGGCAACTGTATAGAGAACTGATTCTGCACATATTCATACTTCTGCTTGATTTTATGTGCATAAGCTGTCTCATTAATGTCAATGGGACAGCACAGTCATGCAAAGTTAATTCCTAGGGTAATTATTTGCAGCATTAGCGACTTCTTTGTAATACGAAGAAGTAGATCAAAACTGCAGTGTTGCTTACAGCAAACTTGATTTGAAAGACTTTTTTAGTTTCTCCTTACTTTTCCTTACGTTTCATTCTGTCAGTACATCCAGAAACTTCTGTAAGAATTATTGTGTTATAGTAAATCTAAGACTGTTTCCAGAATCAATTAAGTGGGCTAGCTTGTGTGTCCATAGGGATATGTATAGGAGTAAATAAATACTTCGTAAAGGGGCCATAACAAAAATTCCATATACGTTCAGTTTTTGGCCTAATCTAATTCTTCTTTAGAATCATAGAATCATAGAATTGTCAGGGTTGGAAGGGACCTTGATTAAAGGTTCTCACCAACAGGGAAGGGCTGGTGACCAACATGAGATAACTCAGGGATAACCTTGGCTGCAGTGACCATGAAGCGATAGAATTTAAGATCCTCAGGGCAACTAGGAGGATGTATTCCAAGCTTATGACCCTGGACTTTAGGCATGCAGACTTTGATTGTTTCAGGGACCTGCTGACCTGGAATTAAAGGTCATCTAGTTCCAACCCCCCTGCCATGGGCACGGACACCTCCCACTAGAACAGGTTGCTCAGAGCCCCATCCAGCCTGGCCTTAAAAACTTCCAGGGGTGGAGCTTCCACCAACTCTCTGAGCAACCTGTTCCGGTGTCTCACCACCCTCATGGTGAAGAACTTCTTCCTAATGTCCAATCTGAATCGACCCATCTCTAGTTTTAATCCATTCCCTCTAG
>VWZL01004434.1:1175419-1189001 GCA_013396915.1 Stercorarius parasiticus | reverse complement strand
AGACTGACATGACTTCTCAAACACAATGGATAGTAGTTTAGCATCTTCACCTGCCAGTTTCCTCAGGACCTGCTGATGCATCTCATCAGGTCCCATGGATTTGTGCATCTTCAGGTTCCTTAGATGGTCTCGAACCTGATCTTCTTCCACAATGGGCAGTTCTTCATTCTCCCAGTTCATGCCTTTGCCTTCTGCAACTTGGGCAGTGTGGCTAGAGCACTTGCTGGTGAAGACTGAGGTAAGAGAGTCCTTGAATACCTCAGCCTTCCCCATACTCTGGGTAACCAGGTGCCCCATTTCCTTCTGGAGAGGGCCCACATTTTCCCTGGTCTTCCTTTTATCACTGACATACCTGTAGAAGCTTTCTTGTTGCCTTTGACATCCCTGGCCAGATTTAATTCTATCAGGGCTTTAGCTTTCCTAACTTGGCTGCTCAGACAGTTTCTCTGTATTCCTCCCAGGCTACCTGTCCTTGCTTGTACCCTCTGTAGGCTTCCTTTTTGTGTTTCAGTTTGTTCAAGAGCTCCTTGTTCACCAATGAAGGCCTGCTGGCATTTTTGCCTGACTTCTTTGTTGGGATGCATCACTCCTGAGCTTGGAGAAGGTGATAACCTTGAGTATTAACCAGCTTTCCTGGGCCTTTCTTCCCTCCAGGGCTTTATCCCGCGGTACTCTACCAAGCAGATCCCTGAAGAGGCCAAAGTCTGCTCTCCTGAAGTCCAGGATAGTAAGGTGGGTCCCTGATAAAGCTGACTTCATGGCTGGAGTGGCTGGAATTCGTTTCTGCTGCACTCCAGGTGCTCTCCTGCTGACCTGTGATCCTTCTCCAGACTCTGGGCATCTATTGCTGGCACTGGCATCAAACTGGTAGGAGGGAGATGGACTGAGGTTCTCCTCCCCTGGCAACTGCAGTTTGAAGCCCTCTTCATGAGCTTCGCAAGCCTATGACCGAAGATGCTCTTCCCCTTTTGACAGATGGATCCCATCAGCCCCCAGCAGACCTGGTTTTTCAAAGCGAGTCTCATGGTCTAAGTAGCTGAAACCCTGGCTGTGGCACCAGTCCTGTAACCACTTGTTGATTCGCCAGTTTTGACTGGCCCTTTCAAACCCCTTCCCTTTGACCAGGAGGACTGATGAAAAATCTACCTGTGCTCCAGAGTCCCTATAATTCACAAATACTTAAGAACAGGCAGAGGCCAGTATTGGCAGCCTGTCAGATCTGAGTTCAGAGAGGATTTTTTTTTTTTTGTAGGAAAAAGACGCGTCCCTTGGTGTCTCCTTTCAGAGAGTGGTGTTCAGAACCTAACCCAGATTTTGACTGCTTCTTTTAAGCTATCACATACTGTAGCTGTAACAAAACTTACTACAGAAATGGTACAGTCATGGACTTGGGCACTTCTGCTACAAAGCATATTATTTTGCTTCAAACAATTTTCTTAAAAACTTTAAGAAAAAAACCTAGCAATCACCACAATCCTTACAGGTCTTTGTAAGAATCCCTACGGGAAAAAATCAGAACCTTAACAACCATGGACTGCTACAGAACTCTGTGAGGCAAGAGAAATGATTTGGACTGAAACCTGTTATAAAAATCTTGAAACAACTTCACATAAATGGCAGCTTTCGTAAAAACATTATGCTGAAGGAGATCCATAGGTCATTAAGTAAAATACCTTATTATCATAAGCAAATATGGCATATAAACCCTTTTATCAAGTTGCTCTGAAACCTTGGTCTGACAAGGTTTAAAGCTCAGAAGTTGTGACTGTGAACTTAAACATATTCATGGACGTTTGTTCTTACACCAATGCTGTTTTTTAATTTAAATCAGTCTTTCCTTTTCTGGGTTTCTCTTCCTGCTCCACTTAAAGTAAGATCTGCATAGCTGTTCACCCCATCACATGTCTAGAAGCATGTGCTTCAATAAGCAATGCTAAAGATGGGAAGGGGAAGTTGCAGCCACCTCAACCTCCTCACTAAATCCTTCTCTGACCACAGCTGCTCCCAGATCTTAGTTTCTGCTTGGAAGAGTTGCCTGTTCTCACAACTAGCAATTGCCAGCGTTCTGGTGCATCAGTTCTGTTTTGTTCTCATCTTTCTTGAACACAGGCAACTGGAATTGTACACATTATTTCAGAAGGGTTCTCAAATGGTCACTCTTTCTTATAACGGAGAAAAAAGGGCTAATGAGGAGAAGGGGAAGGAAAAAAAAACAACACCTTATCTACCCCATCATAATTGAAGAAACTCAGAGGAGAAAAATCCTGGCCTGAACAAACAAGAGAAACCACAAAGTGATTCTGATAGACTGAGCTAAGAAAAGGAACTCCCGAGCAAAATCCTTACACTAATACAGATTAGTGGTCTAACAATCTAACTGTTCTTAACACAGGGATGGACAACATTTAATATTCCCTTGGATTTGGTTCAGAAGTTTACAAGGAGTACATCAAAGAAGCCTACACACATCTTAGAAATGGCATCAAGTCTTTCCAGGCTACAAAGCAATCCAAAACTGTGATGTGATTTGTAGGAATACAGGCAAGCTAAATTAACGTAATTCCATTGGATACTTACAAAAGCGTAGCTTTATTAACTTGGACTTCAGCATGATCTCTAAAAGGATAAAGTCACCTAGTAAATACTAAGGCAAGTAACATTCATGGAATCCTATACTGCAAAGGATATTACTTTCAGTATCAGGGCTACGAAGTTCAAAACTAGTTTAATAGGCTTATCTAAGCTAGAGATCATATCTTTAAATTACAACATAATCAAACACAACGCATTTGCACAACATGCCTATTAGTAACTTAATACTTTCTATGTCTCAATTTGTAGGTTTAACTTGCAGATCACAGCTAAACTCTGCCTGTTTGAATACATCCTGGCTTTTAACATAATTATTGGTATAGGCTAAGAATTTTAGCCCACCTTGTCTGGTGACAATTTTCATAGTATCTGGGCACTTCAAAACCTTACATGTGGTTATTCTAGTAATACTTCATAAGTTAACAGAGCATCACTAAGCCATTTCAGTACAAAAGAGCAGAAAGATGTAGCTGTAACAGCATTAGCCACTTTTGCACTGGCAGTACAGTCATTTGACTTCTAATTTCTTTTCGAAGTCACTGTCTAGAACACAGTGGGGTTTTTTTGTAGATATACCTCCCATTTCTTAAGCATTAATGACACTTTAATGTCTGCAAATACTTTTTCATAACTGAGTCATGAAAGGATCTGCACCGTTATGTATGAGCACCATTATCGAGCAGCAGATTTTTTCAGCAATGATTTTAGATCATTTTCAGATGACTGAGAAAAAAAAATACTGAAGTTTCACATTATTGAAAAATATAACAATTTATTCATTTAGTGACAGTTATTTTAAGGTCTAAATTTTACCCAAATCTTGATATATTTAATGTATGATTACCGATACAGTACATGATCAATTTTACTGAACTATTATCTGATACTAATATATTAGTATTCTTAAAATACATTTAATGAAATTTATCAATGATGTAATTTAAGTGGGTTTTTTTAAAGTAAGATTTATATCAGTTCAACTAATCACACTCCTGTCATTCAGCTATTTATAGAATCTCTGATGTTTTCAATTCTTTAGAACTGATACCAGCCTCCCTAAAAGCAATAGTATTTCTCTGAACCTTAAAGAGAGCCATATCAGGACCACGCATGGCAAAGATATAGATTGTACCCAAATGCTGAATATCTGATTAATATCAGATATCACTCAACTAACTGTAAGGAAGACATTGATGTGCTGGAGATTTGCTTTCTATTTTAAAATATTTTTATAAAATACTTGTAGCTTCTGAGCTGTGTTTCTTCTCCTCTGTTCACATCTTTTGTTGTAAATAACAAAGGGCAGAACAAACTAACAAGTACAAGAATGTTTTGCCATTATATTTCTTTTTGCCCACAAATTTCTGTACAATCACAGAATCACACAAGCCACATGCTTTAGGATGGTTCTGGAATGGATCTTAACATTTCTTCTGCTATTCATTCTTAATTTTATGGACAAATTAATCACTTCGTAACAGAAGCTATAGTTGAAACTAACTTACACAGGGATTTACTTCCTTTTCATTAAGCAACGACATGATACCGTACACTGTCTGCAAAGTGTACCTAACATGGCATTTTCCTGAATTACTTGTTAATCGCTATGATTTATGAAGATTCTGTGATCTGTTACATGTGATAACAATAAAGTATACATTAACTCAAGAATTAAATTCTGCTCTGAAGGACCCCGGACTTCCCAAGAACCATTATATTAGATGATTGCTTTGTATACCACCACATCTTAATTCCAGACGAAGTAAAGATGCAGAAAAATGAACAAGACGGTAAATTATAGCAGTCCTCTCTAACAACACAGAAACAACAAGGCATAAATCCTAAACTATGGAGTTCATTTCCATTTATTCTGTGCTCAAGCAGGTGGTTTATAATCCATAGGAGCTAGAAAGGAAGTGAGAGGAAGAGATTTAGTCAGGAAGCAGAAACAAACAGCAGCAGGATGGACAGAGTGAGCAGCAGAGACAAAAGTCAACTAGAAATCGATGAAGACTGAATTTGTAAGTAGGCCTACCTAGAAGCCCAGAAGTAAAAAAGCCAGAAAAGCTTTTCTGAACCACTGTTTATTATTGGTATCAGCTTTCAGGTAGGATACTTAGCAAATATCTGTGCCTAGCTTGACCTGGTTAAAAAACAAACAAACAAACAAACAAAAACACAGTTGCTGTAGGGGGCACTGTAATCCTTGATTTGCCCTAAGAGTAGAGGAATTGTGAAGACAGAGATTGTGCGTGAACATGCACTTAGAGAAACTAAAATGGGGTCACAGTGCAGCTACAGCAGGACCAAGACATCTAGTTGTCCTACTAAGTTCCACAAACTCACTTCAACCAGGGACACAATACAAATAACCATTCATATACTTTTTTTCATAATATACCTAAATACATATACAAGTTTCCTTCTCATCTCAGTAAAATAAATATTTATATATCCTAAGGAAAACTTGGTTCTTCCAGATGTTATAGTCAGAGTGGTGTCATTAAGTATATAGTGATGTATAGAAATGTCACTCTAAATGCACTTCATGTATGCTAGATCAGGTTTTCCAGTTATTAGCAGTGCCATTTCTTGTCTTATGACACAGCATAAGAGACTAGCTACAAAAAAAATAATGAAAACCATAACGGGTCAGATCACAGGTCTATCTAGGCACTATTCAGTCTCCAATAAAGACAATAAAATACATCTGCAGAGCAAGTAAATGATACTTCCTTTAAGTACTCTTTCAGCATTAGGTAGGCTGTATTTTGCATACCTGTTAAAATTCAGTACCTTTATATGCCACAGTTCATAACAGGTTTCTTCCATTAGTTCATTCAGTCTCCTGGATAGCCAAAAAGGTATCTTGCCCTACTTTTATTATAATCTGCTAGTTCCCTAATTAAACAAGAAGATACCATTTAAAGTGGCGAAATTAACCTATGATTTTCATGCATCCAAAATAACTATTAACTTAAAAGAAAGCAGGATTGATGTCACTAAAACACCTCTCCAGTTTAGGTTCTATAGTGTGAACTTCAGATTTGAATGATTAATTCACAATTAACAACTTTCAAATGTCTAACTTGCATTGCCTGTTAACTAGTGAGGCCGATATAAATCTTAAATATCTCCAACATAGTTTTGAAATTCAGGTTTGACAAGACTTAAATACTTTTTATACAAACTAGTGTTGAACAACCAGATATTGCAATTACACATTTCAAGTAATTTCATACCGAAGCAAGACTAAAGAAGCAGAATATACATCCTTAACCCTATTATATTCACAGAACCGATGCTAGGTGAATTGAGATGAGAAAACACAGCTATACCTCAATTTTTTAATTTAAACCAGTATTTTGTTCTGTGCTTTGACACTGAAGATATCTGCTGTGTATACAAATACAACCATAATAAATAATAAATAATAAATAATTAAATAAATATAATAGTACTAAATAATAATCCTGCTTGTGTGAAGACACAAACTTAACTCAGTAAGTACATCCACATGGGCCACTTCTGTTCATAGAATATCTCAGGTCAGAAGGAACCAACTCCCTGCTCCTCACGGGACTACCTAAAACTAAATCATATGACTAAGAGCATCATGTTCATCATGCTTCATGGCAGCTTCCTTCTGTACATGATAACAGACCTTGCGTCCACCCTCTATTTTCCAGCCACTGTACTGACGCTGTTCAGGTAGGTGCAAAGCTGCGGCTGAGGTAATGAGGATGGGAAAGACAGCAGCATGGATTTCTTATTTAAGGGAGTGAAAGTATTCACAGAGGTTAGAGGGCATCCCTCCTCAGCAATAAGGCCTCACACGCCATCTGGAGCTAGTATTACCGCTGATGAGTGAATATGAGGAAATTAAATTCAGAAACCTCTACCTTAAACCATGGGAATCGCCACCAAGTTCAATGGGACTATTCAATGTAAGCATGTAAAAATAAGAATTAATAGAATTCTAGCTGACTAGTTAAGTTTTGCTGCACAATAGCAGGAAATATGTAAATAAGTATTTTTATTGTACTACCTTCCTGTAGGTTCTGATTTACAAGTTCTTCTATTTGTCATCTACCAACATACTCAATGTCTTCAGTAAACTATGAAAAACAAATCAGGAAAAGCTTTCAATGTTTTAAATAAAATGTAGATGTCATATAATTTTTTCCTACATGTTAACTGTTTGACCAACTGCTGTCACATTTTTATCAGTGAATATAAATATTAATAAAAATGCTCAATGCTTCTGATATCTGATATTTAACATTTATTGTTAATTTCCAAATGGATTATTTTCTCATGCGAAAATCAGGAGTGTGAATTAGTCATGGGCTAGTTCCTAGCCTATGATTCTTGACAACCGAAGACATTTTTAGTGAAAAGTCCCGAGCATGCCATTTGCTCCCTCTGGTGGTTACAGCTCAAATCTGTCTTTCAGAGAAGATTGCAAAGCCTATTACTGAGGGGAAGGTGGAGGGGTGGGGTAGGGTGTTTCCCAATCGAGACTAGCATTTTATACAATGAAAATAAAAATAATGACTTTTTTTTTATCTGCATTGTTTCTGATTTATTATTATATTCTTAAAAAAAAAAATCAGACTAAAGTGTAGGCTTCTTGGTGCCCAATACAGGAAGAGAGATTAGTAACCAGTAAAATGCTGTAAAAAACCTACCACATTCAAACAGTACTTAACATTAAATTAATCAGGAATATTAGGTAGTTTCACACTGTATCACTGAAAACAGAACAGAGCTATTGTTCAGACGGCTGTTTTAAATTTTTTTCAAATTGCCAAAAATCACCTTTTCAAGATACTTGGTTTACAGTACAGCTTAGCTGTGACTACTTGATCTTCCTTCAATGTAACAATACAATCCACATAAACATCCCTCAAAAATCCACAAATATTTCTTTGGAAAAATCCAAGCCAAATTACTGAATGCAAGTTTTCCCTTTTCAAAAGGGACTCTGCTCTCATCAGCTACACTGTTGCAAATCCATGACTTCCATTCAAAACCAAAACAAGTGCTATTACAGATTTATAATAGCATTGCTATTAACAGACTTTTGTACTTTTAAATTTTCATTTACATCCCCAAAGACTCTTCTTTGATTAAAAAGAATAAAGACTCCACAACTTCAAAGAATGATTCAATTAAAAATGTAAGTGCCCATCTGATGTGTAGTAACTATACAGGAGACTAAAAAAGTGAAGTTATGCTAAAAGAAATATGCAAAAATGAATAGGTATGAACTATCAGTTTGTATTGAAAGCCAAGAGGAATAATGCAATATGAAAAGCATCAGAAACAGCATATGGAAAGCATATTTGTAAGTTTCATAAATGAGGCATCTCAAAAATGCTGTATGAAAGCACTCACTAGGACAAAAGTAAAGAAAGTTTTTGAGGAAATAAGATACAACAGAGCGAAGAAGAACAAACTCAAAATATTTGCTTAAAATATTTAATGTACATCCTTCATGATCCATGTAAATGATACAGTACCAAGTAGACGTCAAAACACATTAATAAACAAATTATGAGGACCAACATTACAGCAGCTGTTTCCCTGTAAATCGCGGTTTAAATTTTCAGGACATGCTTCTAGTACCAACAACCCTTCTGGCTGTCATCCACTGATGAAAACTCAAGAGTAGTGTGTGGGAGTACATGGGAATAATTAAGCAAACCAAACAGCACCACCTAATGAAATTTCAAGGACATTAAAAAGAAAAATTAATTGGCTTAAGCAAGAAAGATGATTAGCTGCTTTTTAAATCTGCACTACTTGCACATCCTTGACTAAGGAGATGGTCTATTTTGAAACATCTAGTTAGAAAAGAATTCGGCACGAGCTCTAGCTGTGAAGGAGATACTCTAATCCATGCTGGTATACTATCTGACACTACACTCAAGTGACAGCAAAGAAAAGCATAAGCTTTGGGAATGTGCCATAATTTCAAAGTACATTTTGTGCTACTACCAGAAAACTGCATCTAAATAAAGTTGACTGATAACGAAAACTTGACTTGAACCTAGATAGCCCCTTCTGACCTACAGATGAAAAGGCTTACTGCACAGACGAATAAAGAAAATATAAAATCTCAAAAACTGCACAGGTGGCAGAACAAAACTGATGTCTTTCTGACAGAACTAAAGCAATGCGTATTTTTCAAGCCACATACACTCATACAAGATACTTTTTAATAACAAGGCTGCTCTATGCAAGAAATGTGCATCACACCCACAAAAGGTAACCTGAAAAAACAGTCACTGTAAAAAATTAACTAGAAGTTAAAAAACAAAAGCAACCCACAGATAAAACCACATGTAAAAGTAAGGCAAAAAGAGCAAGTATAATCTTTGGTTGTAGAAACAGTAACAATGTAAAAGTAGAGGGGAACACCACATCTACATACTACTGACCTAGCCAACACTAACACAACTTAAGGGTCCATATTTTAAAACACAACAGAGGAAAACAAGAAATAATACAGTAAAAGCTGCAAAATAATTATTAGAAGGCTAGAAAAGTTTCTTATAGAGGGATTTGAGAACTGTAATAAATTATGTGGTATTCAAATCATATTTCAATCTTCTTAAGCATATTGAAAGAACTTACCATGTCCGCAATGACCGCTCTTGTACAGAAAGAGAAATAAGAGCCAAGAAACTCAATACAAACTGTAAGTAAAATATGTTAGTAATTAAATATGAGTATAAATAAGACAAGGAAGTGGATTCTCCATCTCCAGAGAGATGCAAATAGAGCAAGATGCTTGCTTGTATTCTAACTTTTAATATAGATGTAAATCAATTAAATTGAGCAAGCTGACATATAAAGAGAGTCATCATGAAAAATAACAAGCTTTCCCCCACACACACCCTTCCACGCATCTATGAAACAAACTTAAAAATAACTCAACGCAACAGAATTTTGCAACCATGTCCCCAGGTTCAGACAAAAAATATTCTTCTTCTTGTCCAAAATAATGACGTTTTACAAGTTTCCAAACAAAAAATTTGTATTACTATAATCCAAATATGACTCAAATTCAAAAGAAACAGAAAATTTAGTATTAACAATTAAGCAAAGCTTGTTTAAAACAAGAATCCAATGACTTTCAACTCCAAGAAAAAGTCATTTTAAAAGCATCCACAAGTATTTTCTTACAAAATATAATTTTTAAAATTTCAGTTCCTTAGAGGATAGTTCTGCTAACAGTAATAAATACACTTTGGTGAGAAAATAGCAGTACTATTGTTTTAGTAAATGAGACTTAAAGCCAACTTTAAATTATAAGACCACTAAGATTTTTTTTTTTTTCCTCTAAATGTTTTAAAACCGCCTAACTACTAGAGAAGAGCAGGGCTGGCTATTCGTACTGTTTATGTAACTGCTGTCATCCACACTGTAGCACAGTAAGGTATTCCAAAACTACATACAGGAATCACAGTATCTTAATTACCTGAGAAATGACAACGATGAAGTATTTTTGCCTTTCAATACAGGACATTTGGTTATACTTACTACATTAAAAGGTAACATTAACAAAGCACTTTTTTTAATCCTGTCCTTAAAGATTTTTTTTTCCCCACACTCTTTCTTCTAATTAAAAATAATGTTGTAGAGATGGATTATATGCTTACTGTTTATAAAATAGCATCACTAGTATAAGACTACAATAAAGCTGATAATAAACTGCTGTAATGCACAAGGTGACAGCTCAGAAGTTCCTGAGATCAATCAGTGCCTTGACATCCTAATTCAACTGTGGAGCTGACGAGTTCTGATTATTGTCTTTGCTTTTCCTTGTTTGCACTACCTGGCTGAATGACTGCTCTGAAAGTATCCTATGCAGAATATTCAGAAGAGACAGAAATGAGAAAACAGGCATTTTCTTTGTTAAAAATTACATGCCAGACCAAATATATCAGCCTTCTTACTCTAGGGCTATGAAGATCATTTTACTTAAATCTTAATACAGGTTCGAAAACGTTTTCCTCTGACCTTGTCTTTGTAAATTATTAGTCAATGAAGTGATTGCATTCACTACATCACACCTTGCTTATAAGGACCTTACTGATGAGCATATGTTTTCTAGCAAAAGAAAGAGGACACTGAACAACTGATACAAGTTATCATTTAAAGTACTAGGTTTTAGGAGGAATACTTTATAATTAAGTTTCAGAAAGTCCAATTCAACTCTTCTTCAAAGATGAAGTGTTATGAGAATTTCAGGAATTTATGGCCCTCTCATAACAAAAGCACCTTATGATTCCACAACATTCTTCTAAACAATTGTGAGTTGGCCTTTGGCTTTCCCTCAGATTAAAATATTTTAAGACTACAGTTTTCTTCCTTGAAGACATAGGATTTTTTTCTGTCCATTTCCAGAAGCAAAAAAGACAGCATAGCACTATCCTTGCATAAACTCTTGAAAATACTGCTATGAAACATTGACGGCTATGTTATACTTGATGGCTAAAATATGAGTAGCTTTCAAAACACTCACAAACCTGAAGAAAATCCAAGATATAATCTGCATTTTAGTATTCTCAGACTAAGCTTTATACTCAAAACCAAAAAAACTTAAGAAGAAAACCTCTTATACTATTGATCAGATTTCACAATAAACTTTTCCAAAATTGTATTGTGATAAGCATGCAAATCATTAGTCATCTCTAAGAAACAAATGCTTTACAGAACCCAGCAATTATCCAACTAATGAAAAGATACAATGCCAATTTAATTTTCTACAAAACACTATTTTAGTCTCAGTAGATACAAATCCAATAACCCTTCAGTACACTTCTTTTTTTGCAGTGCGGTTACAGCACTAATGTCTTTATTGAAGCAGTTCAACCCATTTTCCTACGTAGCATTTTTGGAGAAAAGCAGAGAAGACACCCTATGACCTACTCCACTCTATACTGAATGCTTCAGAGTGCTTGCGAGCCAACTGCTACAATATCATCAAATAGCAGCACAGAAAGCCAGGTGATAAAATACCACGGAATGGCCATCCCCATTTTCTCAGAATAAACCTCACAGGCATGTTCAGATAGCACTTCAGCAAAGAATGAACATGACTGCTCTCACAGAAAACTTACTGTATGAAGATTTGCTTAGTTAAGCTAATAATGCCTCACTGAAGGCATGATCAGGTACTGAAGAACTGTTTTTCTGCACACTCAAATGGATTTCAGTAAGACTGGCCATTCTACATGGAACTATGTCACAATCTCTCAGCTTCAAATTGAGCTTTGGTGTAGGCTGGAAGGATGCTACTTTTTGTTTTAAAGAACATCAAGCTATTTCTATTCTTATACGTATCGAAAAGATTACGACCCTCTTTCTAACCTGCTGAATGTTCAGCTCTAAAGAATTAACTAGAGACCTTCTGCTCTCATTCCACTGATTTAGTGAAATCAGTCGTGAAACATTTCTTACACGCACGTGTAAGAAGGCAGAAAGTGAAGATTTATGGCAAAACAGAACACTTATGGAACTCACACATTTGCTATGTATGTTTCTACTTCTTACTTTACAGTACTGTGAAAGTATTTCCCTTTGTTATTTCATCTGATGACTTTTCATTTTATTTCTGATCAGGATCCATTTGTTTTAAGTGTGTGCATTAAAAACGAAATGTTTTAACATGCATACTGGAAAAAGCAGCACTGCTTCAGAGTACATTCAATTCAGCAAACAAAAAGTTATGTAAACATTGCTTTAAAGCGTGCAATAAAAGAGTGAAAGTGAAAGAAGCAATAAGACACTAACATATATTCAGGAGTTACAGTTCTTTTTTTCCTGCAGTACATTAACTTAAAAATAATCCACACAACTGCTGAAATCTGTCATACTCTAGTCTTAGAAATGTTAAAAGTTTACCATTTTGACAAACAGAAATAAAGTTTTTTTGTTTCTCTAATACCAGCATGATAATTTCAGACTAAACAGCAGCTCTGTAATTAATAAGCAGGCTTATCAATAACGTGGTAAAGAACTTCTGCTCTGAAATTTAACACTGGCAACGTCTGCCTCATATAAAAAGCAAATGGGAAGTTCAAGTATGCTATCATTTCATAGCATTTGTACGTTAATATGCTGCAAGCTACCAACTACTTAAGCTTTTTTAAATGACAAACACTTGGAGGAGTTTCAGAAGTGACTTAAAGGCCAGCATGAAAGTGGAAATTAAAACTAATACTGCAGACTGCACATTAAAGTAAGTGACCTAGCACTGGCTCACGGATTACCTCTCCTTCATCCCCCACCTGCCTTCCAGTCTAAAAGGAGGGCATGCCCTCTCATCCATCCACCTTCTGAACAACAAGACGCGAACAAGATACCGCTGCAAGCCAGAGGCGGCAAGCACGGCACGGGGCGGCAATCTGCAGACAAGAAAAGCAAAGAAAACACGGCGAGAAAGACTCCAAAGTGGCCCCGAGCGCATGAGCTGGCGTCTTTTCCCAGAGTAAAGGTGTGGACAGGGATGTAGCGCAGCTCTCGATGTAAGATGAGGGCAATAAGTCCTTCCCGACCCCCACGCTCCGTGAGCTTCTTCCTCACAGACTCCTTCAGGCCTCCACAGCTCCGCCGACCTTCCGCCAACGGCTCGCTCAGCGCCTCCGCCGGGCCCCAACTCCCGGGCCGCACCTTACACAGCCCCCCCTCAAGCAAGTAACCCGTACCCGTCTTCTTTCACCCATGCAGCCAGCCAGCCGGGAGCTCAGAAGGAGCCAAAGGGCCCCTCGCCGGCCGCCCCCCAGCACCGCTCCGCCTGAGGCGGCCTCGACACCCCTCCCCATCATCCAGCCACCGCGCGCGCGCTCCAGCCCCACCCCGTGGCCCCCTGGGCACGCATGCGCCCCGAGCCTCACCCCTTCACCCACGCGGTTGCCGCGCACGCGCAGGGACACCACCACCCCCGTCCTATTGGCCGGCAGCTTATTGTGCGCCG
>VWZL01004434.1:1024724-1175342 GCA_013396915.1 Stercorarius parasiticus | reverse complement strand
GGAGCAGGCGCAATCTCCCCCGCCCGGCGCGCTGGACGGACGCTGCGCAGGCGCAGTCGAGACCTTTTTCGGGAACGTTCTGTCTCGCAACAACCTTCCTCTGCAAGGGAAATCCTGTCAGGGTGGAGCCTCACGCCAGCCTCAAGCGTCTTCTCTGGAGCGGGCATGGGCCCTCTGCGGAGGGGGGGAGCTCCCCTCGCCCCTGTTCTCCTTGCCCCGGTCCCGCAGAGATCGGCGGGCGTTGACGGTGCCCCACATCCGGCGGGGTCGGGCCCGGCTAGGTTGGGGCGGGGCAGGTGATGGTCCCTCCCTTGCTGAGGTACCGGCCTCGCCTCTTGCAGCTGCCTGGAGTTTCTTCTCATTGAGACAAGAGTTGTAGCTGTGGGAGCACAAGGGCAGAACAGACTGCTCCGAGCCGCAGGAGAGGGACTGCCAGGAAGACCTTCATCCCTGCAGCGCTGTTGCTAAGAGTTAGAAACCTGCTGCCTCTCCTCTCTGTTTCTTTTGATCTCCTGGAGAGGAGAGGTGAGTTGTCTTTCCCTCTTGCCGTACTGTAGCAGTGGAGAAAATAGGCTAGTTTGCAAGCTGCAGAACGTGGTCAGGATGGCTTCAAGTCCCAGCTGACTGGTTTATTTTACTTGAGAGTCAGCCCTGTGGAAGGGCCCACTGATGGAGAAAGAGATTAGCACCGTGTTAACTGCGCGGTTCTCTCTCCTTTGCTGCAGTGCCCACTTTCACCGCTGTCTCCTGCTCTGCCTGCTCCTGCTTTCAGCATGGTAAAGAAGAATACTATCCCCGATGGGTAAGTATCCCTCACACTAAGCAAGAGGCAGGAGCAGGCACAGTCCTGCCCAGAGAGAAGGGGCACTGACTGCCCCGGGCGCTTTCTTGCCACAAGCATCTTCAGCACCTACAGCCAGGTAAGGTAGGTATGTTCTCCAAGACAGGAACAACCCAGTCCTTCATCCCCCAGGTGAGTATAATGCTCCAACCTGTCTGTGAACACTTCTCCTTCATCAGCCAAACACAGTCCCTTCTTCCTAACCTTCTTACCCCCAGGTGTTTACTTACTGGGGAAATGGGAGAGTAGTCCATCCTTCTGACTACTTTGATGTTTGCTACCAGGAGTCAGGGAAGAGCTGATAAGATGGGAGCAGGCAGTTGCATGCATGTGATCAAGGAATATTTTCATGACTTCAGGTCCAGAAACATCCCGCGGTTTTGTTTGTAACAAGAGGACAACAAAAATGTTTTATCGGCAAAAATAATAATAAAAAAAACACCAAACGCATGACACAGGCTTTCTGACTTGATTGGGAGTGCATATGGAGACCACAGAATGATCTCATTTAAAACATAGTTCTATTCTCCAGCTCTACTTAAAAAAAAAAAAAAAAAAAGGAAGTCCCAAGTTTAAAAGTTTAGCCAATGTGTTACTGCTGACATCAGTATAAACTTCTTGGATAGGAAACTGTGCTGAGATATAAAGGCACACTGTAATGGGACAATAACTTGCAGTTTGTACATTATTAGAGGTAAGGTTGACATTGTCCTGGTTTCAGGGGGAATGTTAGATAAGTTTATTAGGAACATTTTTAGGAGCAATAAAACACAAAAAGCACGATTTCCTGCAAAATATGTTGGCCTAAAAACAATTAATAGAAACAAAAGATGAACAAAATTTTAAAAATAACTTCAAGAAATTTTGAAGTTTTTTTCATAGCTGACAAACTCAGGGATTAAAATTAGAACTTTAGAAAAGCTGTTAAAGCATGTCTTTCTCTGAAGTTTCTATGAAATTTCAGTTAAAAGTTGGACAAAATTGAGCTAAAGTGAGTTAGGTTTGCAGCAGGAAGCCTGAAAGAATAACTGTCCTTGTTTTCTCCATACTTGAAAAATACTTACTACAAAAGCTTTGGGAATTGGGTGCTCGTTTCTCATTTCTTTTCCCCCCTTGCATTTGAACTGGATCAGCTTTCAGGCTCCATGCATTTCTTCTCTTAAGGATGGAAGAAGCAGTGGACTGTACTTTTGGCTTCTATGATTGGAAGCTAATACCTGTGTGTCTTTCAAGGAAAGAAATATCTACTGTGAAGTAATCGGTTATAAAATTAGTGTTGCCATCTGACAAAACTCATGATACTGAAGTACTTTCAGCTTCTCCAGATACTTACTTTTTGATACTATTAACAAATCAGGCTAGACATCCACAGTATTGGGGTTTTGGCAGTAAAAGAGTTTAAGGAATTGTCAGTCTCCCAACCTCATGCAGCAGTATATTGATGTCATCCTTGTGCTAGCCCAGCACATTGTAGTTCTTCACTATGAATTAGTTGAGTACACCAGGAAGAAAAAGCAGTGAATGCTAGAAGAGGACTTCCGGAAATCTAATTTTAGTCTAGGTGATCCTGCATGTGCAATTTACTGGCCCCAGAAATAGTTGTTGGCAGAAGTGAGATTGTGGTACACTATAGCACAAGGACCAGTCTGGACAGTAGCACACTATGGAAGTAAAATCTCAATCATGTCACTGTATTATTATAGTAGTAATAAATCTAACAGTAACTGTTTTGTTTTTAATGATACTGCAAGAGAAACAGTATCATAGATAAACAAGTCACACTACATACAGACATTTTTTGAGATTGTCTTTCTGTTACTGCCTCAGTTCTTTATACAGTTCTTAACAGTTTTAATCAAAATTACATTATGCTAATTAAAGCAATACAATAAATGAGGTTGCGGTTAAGTTATAAGTAGCTAGGAATAGTGCAACTAAACAAAAGCAGTGAATTTTTTTAACTGGTCAGCTAATTGCTAACACCTTTTACAATACTGTGTCTGCAGTATAATTAAAGTTGGCTTTACGTAAGGGTTGTGCTATAGCACTGCACAACCTTGCTAATACCAGCACTTTGAGTGTACTTAGCACCTGAAGTAATATTAAAATGGTAGTAATAGCCAGTGTTGCCACTGGATCTGCACTGCTGGTCTTGTACCTTGTTCTTCTTGGCTCACTCTTGTTCTTGTGTCCCTGTTGCTCAGCCCTAGCCCTCAATGTTTGATCTGATGCTATTTTCACAGTCTTTGCTCCAGCAGTGAGAGGAGGAGGTGGACTGGAAGTAAGACTTTCTGTATTTCTTCACAGCAAAAAGCATTTCTCCCTTTTCCCAGTAATGGCTTGGAGGAGAGCTAAGGTGTACAGGGTCCATTGCAGTCTCAATCCTAGCAAGTAGTGCTGGGGAAGTAATTTTGTAATGAACTGAGACATAAGAGAGGGATTCATGTGACCCTCTCTCTGCACTGCAGTTTCCACTGTGTAGTCAAGTTCTGTTTCTTCACAGTGTGAAATGCTATTGTCCTTTAGTAGTTGTATACTGCAATCTTTTAGTGGAGAACCAGCTAGTAAAAAGAGTTCAAGTTACATTAACAAAGTCATAAAATACTATGATGTTTTTACAGATTTATATGTGTTTGTGCATCCAGAATCTTACTGTCAGTATAATTTCATAAACTCGGTTTCAGTTCTGAAATGCATCTGCAGAGATGTCACCTTCTTGCATGTTTCCCTTAAATGGTATTTAAAAAATACTAGGAGTGGGATTTTTTTTATTATAAGGGCAAAGCCAAATTATTTCTGCCTATACACCATAAACGTACTTGTTTAACTGAATTGTTTCTGTGCAGACTTAAAAGCATCAGCATTTTCATTTAGACAGGAATGTTGAAGTCTGTGGCATCACTGATTGTGCATGTTCAAGGGTGGATGGGAGAGAAGGGTTCCTGTCAGTGTTTATTTGTAAAGTAAAAGTGCTTTGTACTATCAGGTATAGAATGTTTGCATTTAAAAATGCGGGATGGCGAGAACTTACTTCTTATGATACCTGAGTAAGGATAACGTTGCTATAAGACTTGAAGGCCCATATTTTGTGTTACAGTACACTACAACAAGTACAAAGCTATGTGATCACTTACTGACATGATAAGGAGACTTTTCTCCTATGCTTTACATCCACACTGTATTTTTTATAAGCTATAATTTATTTGTATCCACACTGAAGAAAAGCAAAGTGAGAAATATATGTAGTAACAGATGGTTAAGAGCTATGTTCCTTCCTTTCTGCTTTGGACCTGTTCAGTATGTGTTCTGTCTTGACAGTGTGTCATGGTCTTTGTAGGGCTATATTTGCTTCAACAGAATAGGATTGAATCTGGTGTCCGTAGAGGTATGCCTCTTGGAAAATAAAGCTGTGTGTCTATCATGCAGTACCAGTAGCCAAAAAAAGGAGAAGAGGTTCCAAGTAGTATTTTCTAAATGATCTTGCCATAGCTGACAGTATTTCAGACTTCAGTTTCTTTACAGTTACAATAATTACCCTTTTTGAGTGTTTTGGCATTTAGTTTCCCAGGTAAGTTCTAAACTTGTAACTGCTTCGTAATCATAGATGTTCATCAGGTGCTCCAGAATTGTAGAAACTCTTGAATTGTTAAGCATGGCTTTAGATACTGCTCTCTGAACTTACTTCTTCACCCACTGTAGCTTTTGAGTAATGTATACCTGTTTACACTGTTTTACAAACAGTGATTTTTAACTATTAGATGAAAATCATTCTGAATTGATGCCTTGAGTTCAATACTAGTTTCTCTTACCCTGGAAGACTGGAAACGTTTCTGCTGAACTGAATGTTACACATGGAAATGTAAGATAAGAGAGCTTACTTCTTTTTATACTTAAGTTTTTTTCCTGTCAAAAATACCATAATTACTTTGTAGAGGTATTATAGTATAGAGATTTTATTTCTACATATATAAAAATAAATATTTTTTTAGCATATGCTAATGTAAGCATCAGTTTCATAGGCAATCTAAAGTGGACTTAGGCTTCAGAAAAGACTGAGTTCTAACTGTTTTGCCATAAAGAACTTGTAGGGTATCTGTTGGCAGTTTGTTGTGCTCTGTATTTTTATATAACTCTGTCACTGAGATCTGACGAACAAAAGACATGAAACTTTCAAATTATTTCCAATTCAGTGTTTCCATAGTATTGTACCTATGAATTATTTTGTAACTTTCTTGTCTAGCATGCCATTAAAAATATACATAATATTGTTATATGAAAAATAATGTTTTTCTTTAAAAAAAATCATAGAAGAAAATAAACAATAAGGTAGAAGAAAATAAATAATAAGGTATTGTTAGGGTTTAACCCCCGCCAGCAACTAGGACCGTGCAGCCATTCACTGAGTCCTTCGCCCCACTCAGTGGGAAAGGGAGAAGAGGGAGAAAAAGGGAAAAAGAAAACCCAAACAAAAAACCTTGTAGGTTGAGATAAATACAGTTTAATAGAACAGTAATGTAAGAAAAAAAATAATAATGGTAAAAGAATATACAAGATAAGTAATGCAATACCATTGCTCACCACCCAATGTTTGATTGCCCAGCCCATTCCGAGCAGCTATGCTGCCTCTCAGCTTCTATGAGAAACTGAAAAAGTCCTTGACTTAATAGCAATCACTAAAACAATATGTTATCAACATTATTCTCATACTAAATCCAAACCACAGCAGCTACTAGGAAGAAAATTAACTCTGTCCCAGCTGAAATTAAGACGGGTATCCATCTGTTTAAATGACTGAGTATGAATTACATACAGCCGCATATTTTATCTGCTTCCATTAAAACTTTAGTAGAGCCAGGCATGGAAAACACAGTTTTGTCATATTTCAGTTTAACATTTCTGTTAAGGGGATATAGTAGCTGTAATTTCCAGTAGAATTTTTTAAGTTTTAGAATTGATTCATAGTAAGATTTACTTTAACTACCAATTATGCTTATATCAAATTAATAAAGTTTTCTTAACTAGATTTCAAAATTGGGTTGAATAATTACAGATATTACTGGTATTTGCAATCTATGATGTGTTTTGCAGTTCATTGATACGTAGTTTTGTATGTTTAAAAACTCTGTGTGTATAAACAACTTTGATATCACTTTTTTGTTTTTTAATAGCAAGATTTATGCAAAATATAGCTATTATAATGTTCTTTGCTTGGATTATTATCTTGGTATTCAACATACTTTTGAGCTTAACTAAAGAGGCTTCAGGATGAATACTAAATTTTACTCAAATTTACTCCAAGCTTGTCTTCATCATGGGCATTTCTCTAATGTCTTCTGTTATCCCACTTGAAGCTGGAGGCTGCTGTGCAGGCCCTGTTGATGATCCCCAGTTGATTGCTTGGAGCTGATTGCTTTTTAAAAGTGTTTTTCTAAGTTTGTTGCTGTTTGATTTTGGGTTTTTTTTTGTCCTTCAACAGAGTCCATTTCACTGGTTGCTGCTGCTACAGAGCACATTGCTGCTAGATTCTTGGGTTAATCTAGATCATGTATCTTGTAAACTTTTACTAGGATGTACGAAGTTAATTTGTTTTCAGTTGTTTTACTGAATAGCTCTGGAATTTTTCGATTAAAGTAAAAGACAATAAAACATGCTTGCTTTCCATTTAAATTAAAATGTATAAGCAGAATAATATATCTTAATGTAAACTAGACTTAAAAACCTCTAACATGTTAGCCGAGTGGAGTCTTTAGTATCAGTAATAATTGTGTTTATTTAACTAGAAGCCACTCACACATCACAGAAATTTCAGGGGGAAAGGAGAATGATTTTTTAGTTTGATTTTAGCACTTTTTCTCAACCAAGAAGTGATTCTTTCCTTTAGAATGGCAAGCATAATTCTGCCTGTGTTTTAAGATAATTGATGGTAGTTGGAGAGTGACAAAGACAAAACGTGAGAGGGAAGTGGGAACTGTGAAAGCTAAATAGTTAAATAATTGATTATTTTATATGTTTTGTTGACTTTCAGGTCTTGATCTGCATGTAGTACATCAATTGTTTACCTGTTTGAAAACTTAGAAAAATAAAGCTGTAATTGAAAATGTATCATGTGTGTGTAATATGTCACTTTTTATTTAAGTGCTGTTCTCTCTTAAGTACTTCATTTCAATCTGTAGTTTTTAATTTGGGATAATTTTTAGTTCTGCAGCAGTATGCTGAAATTTCCTTTTAAAATATCATTTTAAAGATAACATGGAATACATACCCTTTTCTGATGAAGAGTGCGTTGTGCTCATTTTCTGCTATAGAGCTGTCAGCAGCTTTTGAGTTTCTTGCTGATTTTGCAGATCTTTTTGTGGTAGGATTTAAGCGTCTTTAAAAACAGGAGAATAAAAAGCCAAGTTTATTAAGGTCTAACAACAAACTGTGTAATCCTCGTGCATTGTTCTGTCAATCCCTTAATCTGAAAAAAAGTTCAGAGTTTTTACAGTCTTTGTTACATTGCTAATTAAAGAAACTAAGATATTTAAGCCCTTTTTTTGATTATTTCTTGTTGGCTCGTAATTGCTTGTATTTATGATAATCATGGTAGATTTCCACTCAGTTTTCCAAGAGAAAGAAGGTTTAAAAAGATATGAATTTCTAATTTATGGTATCTTTTAAATTGTTTTACTACATAAGGTAATTGGTCTTTCGTGGTTGTGACTTTTTTACTTCTGCCTTCCTCCAAAATGTTTCTAAACACGTCTATGTGAATATGGCTGGCTATCACATTAAATCCTACTTTTGTAAAGTATTTTGTATTTTGTACATTTTATTGGTAGAGGTAACACCAAAGAGTAATTGAACTAGGTTGAAGAAAAAATACTGTATTCTTGATTATTTTATCTCTATGACAGCATTTGCGGCACTAGTTTCTATATCTCTAGGTACAGCCCATTTTCTAATTCTATTTGGAAGTTTAAGAGCAAAAGCAGGAAGAATATTTCCTTGTTTTAAATAAAGACATGCAATTTCCAGAGTTATTGAAATTAACAAGAGGCAGGAACTTATATTAAACCTGACTTTTTCATTAATTTTAACAGTAGTTCAGATTAAATATACATCTAAATATGGTTCACAGCATTTAGTACCTTTCTGAGATGAAGTGAATGAGATAAACTATGCAGAATGAGATAAACAGGGCGGATTTCATAGTTTTTCTGTAGATTGTTTTTTTTTTTAACTGAGCACTTCTTGCAACTAAGATGTTTCTTAGTTGCTGGGTTTTGTTAGCTTTGGTAATATTTTCAGTCCATTTACACTGTTTACGATCTTAATTGATTCATTTATCTTAAACTAGGATAAACACAGTCTCAGATTTTTGTTTTCATATTTTACAACTAGTGTACAACTACCAGACTCCAAAGTTTACAAGCTTGAAAATTAACTTGGGAAGGCTTCTCAAGTTAGAACACTTCTATAGTACGCGATACATACTTTTTTGAGCAATGCTTGTCAGACTACAGTGATTGAGAACATGCTCCTTTTTCCCCGTATGCAACTATGCTAAGATAAGGGAATATATGAAGTAGGAGATTGGTTTTGTTCCCTCGTTGCTATTGCAAGGTACAAAGTTCCTACAATAATTTAGAATTTAGTTAAATGTTTTACTGCAAACACCTCTCAGTGATTTAATCTCTAGCTTGCCCTTGTACCTTCTCACCTTGTATGTCTTCTACGTGACAGCTGTTTGCAACAGCTTTCCTAATGATGAGTTATTACTACTTTTTTTTATTGTTATCCATCAAACTAAGCATCTGTATGTCTACATTGTGAGCCTCAATCTGTTCTTTAGTTCATGATGAAGATGAAAAAGATAAGTTAGTGCTAAGGACATTGATGTAGTAGATTGTTACATGATTTGTTAGTATCAATTACGCTTCTGGTCACCATGCTATAAGTGTTTCCTTTGTTACTTCCAGGCATCTATGAATGGTAATGTTACTATTTATATACTGTGACCAGATTACAGATATTTCATTGAGAGTTTTGCCAGCCAACATGTAGTTTTTGTTATGGTCCCATACGAGAATTGTGAACAAAGCAAAATACTCAGTGCTTAGAATATTTTAAAATAGAGTGTTCCATTTATTTCATAGATGATGTGGTTTGATGGAAATCAGAAAGGAATCTAGAAGTTGTTGCATGCTCCCTTTAAGGCGAAAGATTAATGTAAACATTAATTCAGAAAATTGTAAGTGAATGGGCACCAGCGTCAAAATGTTATGAAAATGTTTTGTATTTTAATAGTTGAGGTACAAGCTAAAAATGCAAAAAGGCCATGTCGATTTTAAGTCATCCAGCTGCAGCTTCTGAGGTCACAAAGATAATCTGTCCTCACATGAGGAGAGGAAATAAAAGTCCTAAATTTATTAAGTTACGTTTTTGAAGGCAAAATTGATCTGCTAACTTGTTTTCTTCTTCAGATAAAGCTTTTCATACTTTTTTTAAAAAATGAAATCTCTGAAATGTGATACATCAAGAGTTTTTTCAGTACAGTGTAGAATTTGTGAGTACTAGTTCTTTGTGGTTTTGGAATTACTAGTATTTTGAGTATTGTAATAAATCTTCATATTAGTAGGTGATTTTTGCTAAGTTTTGGTGTGATGGAATATTCTCTGCTTTTTTTCCAAAGTACCAAGAGAAAGTACAGTCAAGAATGTTTCTTTGAAAAAGAAGCATATTACAAAGTAAACACACTTGCAAAATCTAGTTGTTTTACATTTTTAATAAAGGTAAACTTTGCATTTCATTGTCAATTAAATGATTGATGTGACCATATGACAACATTTTAAAGGTGTTTGATTCAGCCAAGTTGAAAAATTTCCACCTACTATAAGAACACTTTTTTACCTGTTGAATGTTGCCCATCTGCTTTGCTTTATATTGGTGCTACTTGTTTGTAAATGCTGTCCTACCACTTTGAGGGGAGACATTTTTTTTGGAAGTTGAAAAAGAAAGAAGGAAAAATACTGTTTTCAAATATCCTCACGATACCTTGAAACCACTTCATGGAATAATTGCAGATTTGGGGACATAATTCTACTGTATGATAAGAGCAATCATGCATGTTATCTCTAAGAAGTATTTTCTTTGTGGTAGTGCTCTATGGAGAATAAAGATTCATTTTATTATGGCTCCTGACTTTAGACTTGCAAACAATAAAAATTTCTTTATTTAAGCTCTGTATCTTCTGCTCTGATCAGTGCTGTAGCAGTATTCGGTTGATATTCTTCCGGCATCTTTTAGGCAGCTCCCTGTTTCTTTTATCCCAAAATAATGCTAAGCTATTAGCTTTATTTAAATATTTAGTAAATTTTTATAGTTACTCTAAAAAGATTTTTGTTTCTTGGTGAAACAGGCTGGTTACTAATAGAAGAGGGATTTTTTAAGAAGATTTTACTTCCGTATCAAGATTTGATGGGTCATTTTTTTCAAACTTGTGCACATCAGTTATGATTTCTTGCTTATGTATTCAAAGAATTTTAGGAATTATTGTATCCTGCGGTTTGGAAATCTAAATCTTAATATATTATGCTAGTAGCTGCATGGGCCATCATAGAAAAAAGATAACCCTCATACATTTCTGCTTGTAGAAGTTTGAAATAACTATTATGTTCAAACTGTGTGAAATATGGCACCGGATTTGCCTGATACTTGTAAGATACTTCACATAACTTGCAATAACTGTTATTATAATTTTAAAGGAACATAATTTTTATCTGCTTTGTTTTACCAAAGTTTTTGAAAATATTTAAAAATAGCTATTTGTTTCGTTACAGATGGCGGAGTTTGACACCAGTTGGACAGCCTATACCAGGAACTAGATTTATTGCATTCAAAGTACCTTTAAAAGGGGTATGTATAAAAAGTAACTACAGATTGTCTCTATTAGATATAGTGCAAAAGTAATGAAGAACAGCATGAATATTCATTCAAACTTCAGGAAAGTTTTATGAAAAAATAATTTATTCAGATTTAGCCCTTCCAGTCATCTACTGGATGACTTTTAACATAATATTCTATATTTTTAACATAATATTCTATATTTGTTCTCTTTCCTTTAAAATTTCTATTTGGTGTTACTCTTTTTATTTATCTTTTAAAAATCATAAATTCTCTAACCAATCAGCACGATTTATTTGATCACTATTAAGTGGCCTAAATTCATTATCTTATTTAACATATTTTCATTACTGTTGTAAGAAAATCATATGGAAGGGGTTATGATATGAATAACAATCTAGGCAGTGTAAGCCAAAATATAATTTTATGGAAATCAAACACTCATTAAAGGATACCAGCCACTGCAGTACTTTTTAAATTGTAGATTCATATTACCAATTTCCTAAGTAAAAAGCTTCAGTGATCTGGAGGAATGCAGTATATTTAAAAAAAAGTCTTCATAGATTTATTAGTGTGTCAGTACTTCATTTAGAGTGCCATCTTAATGTATTAAATACACTGCATCAGATCTTTTAATTCTGTGTGACAATACAAAATGTGGAGGCTGTATTCTTTAGACTTCAGTTCTTTGGTGGATTGAGGTGTAGGGCAGATATGGCAAATTTACCCTTCTGTATAAAATAACAAAAGTGCTATATAAATTAACTCTTAGAATCCTTGCTTCAGATACATGGGAAATAAAAGTTTCTAAGCCCTTTAAAAGGTCAGTGGGTAGACATGACCTTAGCAGTTAAGAGTAAATATTCTGTCTAAGCTGTAGTTGACAGATTTCACTCTAGTGCTCATATACAAAAATTTGGTTCTTTGGATATATTAGTGCCCATTGCGGTTTCAATCACCATTCAGTTCACTTTTTTTAGCAATGACCGAAGTGGAATGCTTCCAGGGTTTGCTTCCTGCAGCGGGTTTTACAGCTTTAGTATGATGGTTTGGTACCTTTGACACCAAGGATCATATCCTCCTCGGTACTGATGGATAGTACAGTAGCCGTGTGTCTTTCTACCAAAGACAGCCAATGGACAGACCTAGCAGTGAATATAAAAGTCAGCAGATTTATAATTAAGTTTCTTTGCTATTGAGGTATGTGAGAGAGGATTTTTTGCATCATCAGCTCCTGTAATTCCACTTGATCCAGCTCTGTTTTTTTGCATAGATGCACTGTTCTAGGCAGGATTTGTTCAGTGCGTGTATTTCCAGTTCCCTGTCACTCCAGATTTCAGAGGAAGATACTTCGTTGCTAAATTTACTCTTCCCCTGTAGCTTCTGTGATAGTCTGTAAGGAGCTCCAGCAGAGATGATAAAAACAGCATATATTCTCAGAGAACATTTATAGCAATACATCACAAGTAGGCACTCCGCTTCGAGTCCTACTGATCTCACTGGGGCACAGATCCCTGTTCTGTGAAGCTGTCTTTGAACTTGGCCAGATATGAAGTCTGGTACCCAAGAAAGCAAAATCTGTAATGTTTCTGTTCCTTCAGTTTGTTCAGTGTCAACTATGGAAGATACAGAACTGGCAAGTCTGCCAGAGACTCTGTGCTTGAAGCTCACGGAGTTTGTGGCAGAATACACCTAAAATGCATAACTGGCTAAACTGTGATGTCTTTGCGAAGAAGGTGGAGGTCAGTAAATCTGTCTGGAAAAGCTGAAGATCTGCTTGGTCATAGTCTTGTCAGAAGTCCTATTATTAAATTGGTGGAACAGACCTCTTAAATATGCAGCAGTTTTCTTCTTTACTGCCTATTAGGAAATTGATGATTGGTGATTTCACCCAAAGGGAGAAAGCGTGTTTTCAGTATTTCAGGGCTCAAGGGTAATTGTTTTAGCAGAAGATGTGCTGCTAGTAAAGGCTTTAAGGTCATGGGTTTACTTGGAAGGTTTACTTGGAAGGATTTTCTGTGCCTTCCTTTTAGATCATCATTGTAATGCTAACAGTAATATTGCAGTATAGTAAGGACTGGGCAGGCTTTTTCCCATGCCATAGAAGGACTTTAGAATTGATACAGATTTCTCACATTTTCAGAGCCCAATTAAACACCGAAACTACTGAATACTCAACAGGAGTTTTTCAGAAAATTCAAAATAGTCTATCATAACATGTTTAACTGTTTACTCAATCGAGCAATATGTTTAGAGACATATTATTTTTGAAAATTGTGTTCCACCTCAGTTTGTGTGACTTCACGTGGTAAAAGAAAAATATCTTTAAGGTTCTCCACCATAGACCTTTTGCAGATTCACTGTTGTCACCTCAAAGTTAGTAAGTTCAATTTCAGATTTTACTAAAAGTCACTGCTGAATAGTGGTGAAATAACTGACTTGTTCATTTTGTTTGAACTTCAACAACCTCCGCTGTTTTTTCAGCAGTGCTCCAGTATCTGAAATACACAGGACTGAATACTTCTATATGCTTTCTACCCTACTCTTTTTAGCTTAATCTTCATGATCACATACCAGCTTTGTTAGGACTGTCCTGCTCTTTATTCTTTAATTTGGTTTACTGTCCCTGTTTCCAGGGACAGGATAAGTGCTTGTTAGCATTTTAGATTATAATCCTTACAGTCAAAAGAAGGAATGGTTAGTTACCCTATAGCATGTGTGGTTCTGAGGGGTATGTGGTCTGTGACTGCCTTCCTTTCCATCAGTTCTGAGTCCTGTCTGCTTGAATATCTTGTCAACAAAGGAACTGAGAGGCGGTTGAGGCTGGTACATCTTTTGCCACTGTATTTATCGGTTATGGCTGAGCCTGTGTCAAAAGGCTCTCACAATGGACAAGCGTGCTATTCAGAGAAAATCCAGTCTTGCATATATGAGGCATTTTCATACCTAGAGTGAAGAACACATTTCAAAAAACACAGCTACAATAGGGTGAGTAAACATTTTTCCCCACTGGTTGTGTCCAATGAAATTAATTGTTCATTACCCACCAACATGCAGCTTTCTTAGTCACTATATTTTAGTCTTATTTAATATTTCCCAGTGCTAAATGAAATGCAAGTACACTCTGCCAAGAGATGAAGCAAGAATAAAAATGTCTGCACAACATTTGTGGGGAGAAAGTTAAAACCTTTAGAAGAAATGAACTCTTGTGTCACAACTTCTAATGTTTTATGTGAAATACACTTAATTTTGTGTTATTGTGCAGGACAAAGTATGCTTGGGGGACAGGGGACGGGGGTGTTTTACTTTTTGATGATGGTTAGTTATGGCACATGCTGCATTTTGCAGGATTTTTGTGTCTATCAAATTAGTGCTTATTTTAATCATGTTTATTAACATTGTACTAGTGGAAATTCTCATTTTCTTGCATTTTCATCTGAATAGAAATACACAACAAATTCTTGCTTTTTATTTGGTTCCTTTTCATTTTTTTCTGTACAATACATGGACATGGCTCTGATGCTGTATAAACATACCCTTTTGAATACTAATGCTTCTTAGTTCTAATTAAAACAGATGAATATTACAAATGTCATGTTATTAGAACTTAAAAAGAAAATCTTTCTTTTCCATTTTCATTGTAGGCAATTAACCAGAGGCTTACCCCAACACAGAAATTTACACCAAAAGACTTAATTGCTGCAATGAAAGCCTTAAATGTGGAGCTTGGATTAATTATTGATTTAACATATACCACACGATACTATGAAGTTAAGGTAATACAAGCATAATAACAAAATAAATTAGTTACTTCAACCTTTGTTTTAAAGTATTTATGCATTTGCTTACCTTGAATTGGAATAGACAAGTGACCCATCTAGACTTGCGTTGTGTCTCCAATGGAAACTAAATGCTTTATCACAGAAGAAATAACTCCTCCCAGCTAGTTGCATTTGTGGCTCATTTGCATTATGGTAACTCAGAGTAATGGATAAAGACTTCAGTGCCAGGCCCCACAGAAAAGATGCAGGAGGCTAACAGGCTGTGCCCTGAAGACATTCTTGTTTATTCCNTTTAGTGGAATCCACTAAGAAAGCATACATTTTTAAACTACTTTATTAAGTTCAAATTTTTTACCAGTATGGTCCAAACAATTGGGATTAATCAGCCTCCTATTGAAAAGGAGAATACATATCAGTGTTATAACTGAATGTTAATCTTTGAATGTACATGGGCTGTAAGCATTAAGGGGATGAATATGTGAGTATATATATGACTGTGGGTGGGAGGGACAAACATTGCTTATAATTGCAAAATGCGTTCAAATGGAATTACAAGAATCTGGTCTCCTTAGTTAACGTGCTGCCTTATTAGCAGGGATAAATAAGTCTTCTGTAAAAACTGTTCTTTGTTTGAGATCAGTGGAAATGTAAATGTTAGTTTCTGAGAGTGTATCTATAGAATTGTGTCAAGATTGTTTTCAGTTTCTACTCAGGATTTGAATGACTGTTTTACATTGTCATTATGTTAGATAATACTTAAGGGTTTTCATTGGTGCAAGACTTCAATAATTTTAATTTTTTCCTTTTTTTTTTCTTGCTCCTAGGATTTACCTAAAAGTGTGCAGTATAAGAAACTTTATACAGTTGGACTTGAAGTTCCTGATAATGCTACTATTCTACAGTTCAAAAAATGGGTCAGAAAATTCCTATGGGAAAATGCAGGAAATGGTAAATATCGGCATCTTATGCTGTAAAAAAACAAAAGTTTTATTTCAGTGCTAGCTGTATCATTTATTAATTTCAACAGATATTGAAGGCACCGAGGATCTCAGACTTTCCATAGCACTTTCCACTTTGCTATTACAATAAGATACATTATGTGAAACACTACATATCTTTTTTTACATCCAAAGCATGTCTTTTTCAAAAGTGACTAGTAACTTAAATGCCCTTCCTAATACTTACATTCTCAGTATACGTCAAAGCAACTGCAACAAGGCTTTCATCTGTCTGACCCAAGTTGTCTACCATCAGCTTAGTGTTGTAGCTGCCAGCCTTTTATGGATGTTCTAAATAGCACAGGGTTTCTCTGATGGCACTAGATGCTGATACGTGTGAGCAACTTAAGTCTGTTTAGTCTGACATAGCAGTTTTTTGATTTATGAGTCCATTATTGCCCTCATATCCTAGCAATTAAACATCATATTACAGACACAGTGCCAGTGTTTCGACAGTGTGGATCTGCTGTTGTGTTAGTGTTTATGCAATAGCACAGTTCTTGCTGAGATGGTGTAAGGTACTTTTTGGAGAAATAAATTTGCATGTATTTTGCCACAGCCTGTGTGCAGCTTTTACCTTCTCACTTTTTTTGCTAGTGATTCTTTGTAGGTAGATTTTAACTGTTTGTCTGTCCAATATTGAAGGACCATTCTTTCAAGCTTTTTCATGCTATTTGCTGTGATTACTTTGGCATTTTCTGTGAGAAAGTAGAGATACTAACTGCCCAAGTGCATACAGTTTTTGCTGCAGAGCATAACCATGGTTTTGCTGTGGATTGTCAACTCTGTTTTGTGAAAGAGCTCTGACCTAAATCTCAGGTATGAGAGCCTGAATTAGAGTGCTGGGAAAATTAAAAGGTATAAGAGGCAGCCTTTGTCCTTGCTCAGGAAATTACTGTGTAAGTTCTTCCTTTCCTCTTCTTTGGGTTAGGGAAAATACTTGGAGATTATTAGTTTTCTTCTGGTTTTGATCTAGTGATTTTTTTGTGTGCGACAAAGAGTAGTCTGTATTTGAATCTAATTATTTCTGATTCTCAGAATTGAGAGAATGAATTCCTAATTTGTTCGTGAATGAAGACCTGCAGTTCCAGCTAGTAAGACCATTTTGGCAGGGCTTATGTAACTTAAGAGTTGGGAGAACTTTCATTTTTCTGTTAACTTACTCATTGCAACTGTACCTCTGTTTTGATTACCCCTAAAATTTCTCAGGATTCTTCTTACAAATAATTTTTGAGAAGTTAGGGCTTTTTAGTGTCTGAATTGTTAGGACACCAATTTAAAATAAACTTATATGGCAATATGACTGTTCTGTGGCAAACAGTTATATTTTATCTCATTCAAAAATTTATCAAAGTCCCATTTCAAAGACCGTCTGTCAGTACTTCGTCTCTGCCACAACTTTGTTTAGTTCAGTTAAATTAATTATTCTAGTAATGTATTTCATACTCCAAGACACTAGGAGTATTATGGTTGTTCTCCTTTTTGTAAGTTTTACGAGAATCTGTAAGTTAAGTTCCTGAATTTTATATCTGCTTGTTTAGATTTGCTTTCAAAACCATATTTTATTCTTTTTCTCCTGTTACTGCAGTTCTGGCTGAGGCCAGCCACTTTACGTGTCATCGCTCCTCTTTCTTTTTTCCTGCATTCTGCAGCATTAATCTCAGTCTTCACAGGTTTGGAAGTAGTGAGGTAACTGCTGCTAGAGATCCAGCATGAAGAGGACAAAGTCTGGATGTGTCTGTTCTTTTACAGGCGTGACAGTATAATTTTGTAAATAGCAATTATTTCTCATTACTTTGCTAGAAAAGTACAGCTTTTTTTTTTTTGTCTTGCACTGTCTTTTAGTAATTTCCCTTTCTGAACTACTAAAGACTATGTTTTCCTTTTTAATAGAGAAACTCATTGGCGTTCACTGTACTAATGGAATTAATAGAACTGGCTACCTTATATGTAGGTAAGGGTTGTATTAAATCAGAAATCGTTGTTCACGAAAGATAGTGTCCTTATCTTAACCTGTAATCCATTTGGGACAATAATCCAATCATATTTTTCTTCAGATACCTTATAGATGTTGAAGGCTGGGATCCAGAGGCAGCAATTCAAGGTATTTATACAGTTTGAACTAAGGCATATGTTGGGCTGTAACTCACAATTACTACAATTGTATTCACAAATACTACAATTCTATTTTAGTATCCTTAGAGTTATTTAAAATGCTGGCTTCCATAGAAGATTTTCTCTGACTGTTGATGCTATTCCAGGCAAGGATTGAGCATTAGGAAGCTGACAGCATAGCAGGAGTATGTTTCAGCTGCTTAAAATCCTTTTTTTTTTTTTCTTCCTTGGAAGGGTTTTCAGTCATAGGTTGCTACCACTACTAGTTTCAGTTGTTTAAAAAAAATGCTGCAATATTGCCAGCTTGCTGAAGTATTTAGTTTCAAGTTATAATTTTTTCAAAGTCAGCATCTCATGGTGAAGAGAAACTTGCCTTTCACATTTTTGTGGCTCAGTTTGAGCATGTTTCATTAGACTTGTATCATTTTTGTTTTAGCTTTTGGTGATGCTAGAGGTCATCGCATGGATGGTCTTGTGTATCTCACAGATCTCAGAACACAACCAATGAGAAGGTAAACAAAAGCTTTTAGTTGTATGGTTAAGTATGTCTACTGGTATTTTGAAAAGTTCACTTCCAGTCATAAGCCACAATTAACCTCCTCTTAAACCTTTAATATGCAACTACACATGTATTCTAAGACTTCTGATATGAATAACATGAGGTGCAATGTACTTCATTCATCTTTTGAATTTATATGGTTCAAAAGATTTCTTTAATCTGACCTACTATTGAACATCAGTGGGGTTTTATCATACCACGACAAGTGTATTGAGTCTGTATTCTCTTATTATAAGCTGAAAAGAGCCACTGCAAAGATTTCTTTATAAGCTCTATGATCTGCCTGCTGTTGTTGGCATGGTAGAACCAGATACTTTTAAAAAAAAGTACAACAGTTTTAGGAGTAAAAAAGTATGGGAAAATGGAAGATTGTTCTTAACTCCTATGTTCATGGTAGTTGTATCCCTGGTGAGTAAGAATTTTAAGCTTATGGCATTCACCTAAGAATAGCTAACATTTAGATATTCCGCGGTTATTTGTGCCGATGATATCTTGTAGCAGTAAATTGATTTTAAAATAATACCTGACTGATTTGCATCTTTTTAGTTTAACTGAATGTCCTTTGGTTTACTGCTATCATTGTTTTATAGCCCGTGCATGACTAGTTAGTCCTGTGTCGGATTTTTGAATAGGTATGGTGCTTGGCTCACATCCTTTAGGATGTTGTTCCAAGCTTCTGAAGTTTAGGTATTCTCTTTGCTTTCCCTGCAGCCCTTCCCCTAATAAATTTGCAAGATTAAAATTTGCTAAGTTATGTATGTCTGTAAATTTAACTTAACATACAAAAATTTCTGTCATTCTAAACTGAAGAATTTTATGTGGTTTTTTTTCCGCTCTCAATGGTATGTTTTAAAAAAGGAAACCTATGTGAGATGTTCTTATTCTTCTTAGTAACCTTGGAATGGATGTGTGGGATTCAGATGAAGAAATTATTCCACCACCACATGCAATGGAAGGACCTGCAGAGCGGTTCCCAAATGAAGATTTTCAGGGGTAACAGTCTGAAACATGGAATTAAAAGACAAAAAAACCAACACTGTGGGAAAGAAAATTGTTTCTTATTGTAAATACTATAGATACTCTCATTTAAAAGAAATTTTATGAATATAGCCTACTTGTGAAAAATATATTTACAGAATTTGCTGAAACAGTGAAAAGATAAAGGAAAGGAAGGGAATGTGTGTTATTTGAAGTCTGTAAGTAATTAGTTCACTGGGAAAAATTTAGAGTTTTACTCTGTCAGTCCTTCTTTATTATTCAACAGTTGTTTTTAATTGGAATCACTGGTTTTGCCTGTTTAACAAGTGCTGTAGAATTACAATTGAATATTTGTCACAACTTCTACTATGACATTGCAAGTTTTATGATCTTTCTTACAGTTTGGATTCTTAGTAGCTTTGATACCTATATATTTGCAATATCTTTCATATCAATTCTTAGTTAAAAAAACTTTTTTTCATTAATGACTTTGTAACACTTAGAAGTATGACGTTCTGTTTAAGACAAAAACTTCTTTACAGGTCTGGGAAAAGATTAAGAATTTATGATGACCACTCTCACAATGATTTGCAAGGACAGATGCAGTTGAGAGATTTTGATTTCATTAATAAGGGACCTGGACAAAGACGAAGACCATTTCATGACCATCAGACTCAGGATGATTTAAGAGCACCAATGCAGATGAGAAATTGGGACTACAATAGGGGACCAGGACAGAGGCGAAGACCCTTTCCTGATCATCAGTTTTATGATGATTATCAAGAAGACATGCAGCTGAAGGACCTAGACTTCAGTAACAAGGGACCTGGGCAAAGGTTGAGACCTTTTCATGGACACCAGTTTCATGATGATATACAGGCAGAGAGACAATCAAGGGGCACTGAATTTAACAGAGGCCGTGGACAAAGGCAGAGATCTTTTCCTGACCATCCACCTCGCAATGATTTGCAGGAAGACAGGCAGTCAAAGGATTTTGATTTTGGTAGCAGGGGCCGTGGCCAGAGACGAAGACCGTTCCATGACCACCACTCTCGTGATGAATTTCAGACTCAGATGCAGTTGAAAGAGTTAGATTGTGTTAACAAAGGTCCTGGCCAAAGACTAAGATCTTTCCATGACTATCAGTCACATGATGACTTACAGCCACAGATGCAATTGGGAGATTTTGAATTTGGTAACAGGGGTCGTGGACAGAGGCCGAGACCTTTCAATGATCATCAGCCTCGTAATGACTTACAAACAGAGATGCAACTAAAAGATTATGATAATAAAGGTCCTGGACAAAGGCGCAGACCTTTTTATGACCATCAGCCTTATGATGACTTACAGGAGCAGGCTCAGTTAAAAGACTTTGATTATGTTAATAAAGGGCGTGGACAAAGGCCAAGACCTTTTCATGATCATCCAGGTCACGATGACTTGCCACGTGAATGGTGTTCAGACAGGTAAAGCATCCTTGAGCTGTAAGACCAGAATTAGACAATAAAAGTGTAAACCTCAGCACTTTTAAATTACATTTCAAATTAATTAGTTTTTAAAAATAAGGTAATTTGAAAACAACTAATCATCCTGTTAAAATCATATATAAATGAATGGTTAATTAACTCTTTTTATTTTGACTTATGGAAGAGTTTGATGTAAGCTGGAGTGTTGCAGCTTCGAAAGCCAGTGTTTCCTAAATTAAAAGGTCGCGCTTCTTTAAAGCTTACGTGTTTCCTTTACCTTTTTAGAGTCAGCCTGAAATAAAACTCTTTGTCCCACTTTGTTTTGTATAGATACTTAATTTAAAAAGCAATCCTCAAGACAGAAGAGGGTATGAACTTTTATTTATGCCCTCAGCCAAACAGAGATAAACAGCAATGCTACAAGGAAGTTTGACTTGCATTTGTTTATTCCATGAGTTAATAATTTGTTAGAAATTCCTTTGCTTCTGAACTTGTATGATATTTTCCCAAATACATATATCAATTATTATTAAACCTATTGGATTCTGACATAATATTTCAAAATATTTTTAATATTTCAGAACATATTTCAGATATTTGTTGGGCTAATAAAGTTTGATTTAATTTCTTCTGTTGTGCAGCTGAAACAGAGGATATCATTACAATGAAGCATACCATTTTGAAGTGTCAAATCAATACAATTAAGATAGTTTTAATTAAAATATTAAGTAAATTTAAATTAAAAGTAAGAAGATTTTTATTTCATTTGATAAACACATATTCTTCAAAAGCTTACAACCCTTGGTACTCTTCTTACCATGTGATTCTTGTGGTTATTTGCAGAAGTCAGTCTTTTTCTTCCCATGAAAATGCACCAGAACCTCATTTCTCCTCATCTCCTTCACTTCACAGAGATTATGGGTCTGATAATGATGACTTCAACAGAAGTTATAGGTAAATATCAGATTTCATAAGTTGTTTTATGACTTACCTTTATACTGTTACTCCCTCAGTTTTCCAGCTAAAAAATACAAATTAACCACTCTGTAAAAATTTATGTTAATATTTTTGCTTCAATGCAGTTTAAACCATTGAATCTGAACACTGAGCAAATTATGTGACTAATTTGTGGTCCATTTATATTGAGTTTGAGTGTGATTATGAAATGGTTTGAGAATCCCTGGCGTAAGTCATTGACATGACAAGCACGGTTCAAGCTAATGTACTACAAAATATGAAAAAGCTATTGTCAGTAAGCGAAAAAGTGAAATACAGGTGCTATATTTAACTCTTAACTGCTGTCTACAACAAGTTAAAGAGTTTTACTGTGGGGGTTGATCAGACACTGAAACAAGTTGCCCAGAGCAGCTGTGAAATCCCCATCCTTTGAGATACTCAGAACTCAGCTGGACATGGCCCCTGCACAAACTCATATAATTAGACCTACTTTGAGTGGGTGACCCTGAGTACTTCCAGAGATCCTTTCTGGTCTACATTAATCTATGGTTCAGTGAGGGAGAAGATTTTAAAATTACAAAGATTGTTCTGAATTGGCTTTATACACCACTTATTTTACAAAGTAAGGAAGGTACTGGAGAGTAAAAAGAATCCAAAACAAAAAGTGTATGTAATGTATATGCATTTTTAGATCCTTCCGTATGTATTTTGTAGGAGAGTGAATCTTTCATTGCAGAGTAATTAAGAATTAAAATATTTGGAGCTATAAATCCAAACTATATTATTGCCTGCTAGACTATGTGCCAGAGAGCTACTATTACATATTATTCACAAAAATGAAAAGATGGGCTTAGGAACAAAAATGGCCCCTAAGTAGAGGAACCCTCAGTAAACAGGGAATTTTAATTAGAAACAGCACTTGAAACAAAACATCTCGTAGTAGAATTGCTTAATATAAAGAGCTGTAATTTTAATCACTAGAATTGAAAAATTAATATAAACAGGTTTGCAACATCTGGTAGAGAGAATTTTAATTTTAGGGGGTAAAAACATGATTGATGGTCTGAATTGTTCTTTCAAGGTTACACAAGTTGAATTTCTAATGGTGGCCAACAACAACAAATCAACTGTGTTATTTCTAAGGATTTCACTGTTCATATTTGTTCTTCTTACAGTAATCGACCAAATTGCCCTGAAGACAACAGAAGAATGCATCCCTCAGATGAATTTAATAGAGGAAAAAACAGATTTGCACCATATTCTTCACGAACAATGCATCCATCTTCATCTGTACACCAAGAAGATAGTTCAGTAGACTATGAAAGAAAACCTTTTCAAGGTGAAACTGCCAGAGAGATGGAACAAAGCAAAAGATTACCAGTTGTAACAGTTGATTACAATTATGGTCTGCCACTAGATTATGGACCTGAAGAGGAAGAGAGAACACATTATGATTTAGCTCCAAGAGACCGCTACCACTGGAACTGAATAAAACAGGCAATGTTTGCTCAGCTTAGACTTACTTTTACCCATTTTACTTTGTATGTGGACCAGTTTGGGGTTTTTTTAACAAATTAGGAAAATGCAAATTTCAGTAGTAGAGAACTGGTCTCTATTTTAAGATTAGCTTCTACTGATGTTTTGTTCTTTAAATTTATTTGGGTGTATTTGTTAAGTGTAGTTGGAGACAAGGTCTCCGTACACATGGAATAAAAGTAGTTCTTCCTTTAAGTGAAATTGGAACCCTGTACCTTAAAACAAACAACTTTCGGAGCAATTGTAGTTGTGTCTTTTGTTTTACATTTCTTGAAAATGTATGTAATTTTCCGATGCAGAAGTCATAATAAAATACTGCACTATCAGGTAAACTAGCATTGAGATTATACAAAAAATACTATGAAATGAATGAAGCAAAGTTATGTCTGCTTGATCCTTTAATTTGAAAATAGCAGTTTGAATTATTGCTAACAACCTTCAGTATTGCAATTTAATTCCAGATTTTCTGTACCATCAACTGAACTGACCTAGTTGCACTCTTTTTCATAGCACAATTTTTCGCAGATTGCCAAGAATGCAGAACCAAATGGAGTTTGAATACTCTAAATGTCAGACTTGCTTTCCGATAATCTGAATACCCCGTCTTGATTGTATATTTTTTATTTTTTCCTGATACCATAGGTTATATATGTTTGAGAATAGCCCAGTGCAGGTAAATGTCACAATTTTCTCAGGAACACGTCCAAATGAGGTAGCTCATGTATCATCAGCTTACCTGTTTCAGCTGGCCAAGATCACTGGTGCCTATATAGTTGCATGCCCTGTTTGTCAGTCCAGTTTTGTTTTTTACTACTTTCTTTTTACAGCACAGCAGAGTAATGTAATCACAATAGAAGAATAACCTCTTCAGGTAGGTTTATTTTAAGAGCCATATATTGGACAGGACAGTCTCCCCTGAACTGCCACTTCAGTGGGTCTCAGGAAGGTAGTGTAACAAACAGTAACTAAATTCATGCAGGCAGCTGCACAGTAGCACCAACAGCTCCTACTGTGGATCCATCATAGGATGGAAAACAGCATTAATGTAGTAGTTGAGTAAATTTAAAAATTTATATTTTTCATTATTATTACATTTTCATAAATTAATATTTTTAAAAGGCATCACAGTGAATAAGGATAAAGCTAGACCATGATATTAAAATAACCAATTAAACTGAATGTTAGATACTTCAGTCATGCAGTTAAGAAACTGCCTCAAGAGCAGCCAGCTGTAAAGCATAAAGCAAGAGGGTGCAGGTGTACACTAGAAAACTTTAAAAAAAAAAAGTGTTCATAGTCAGAACCCACAGAGCTTTTTTGCCTTTCAACTAGCAGCATAAACCCCAGATTTCTGAATTCATGGTTCTATAGCTACTAAATAAGGACTAGATACGAAAATTGTGGAACAACTGGCAGCTCCTGTTGTTTTTTAACACATGCAAAAAGTTCCAAAAATCAAAGGATTCTGTGGATATAAATTTAAACTGCAAAAGCTTCATTGCCATTCAACTGGTAGAACAACTTTGGCTTTGTTCGCTGTACAAAGTAAATAGTTTCCTCGTTTTCACAGCAGCTAGTCAATTGTATTTCCCATTAAATCTCGGATTGTGAGCCTCATTCATGTGGTCTCAGGAATGAAGCTCTCGATATATAAACTGGTTGTGGAACTGAGCGCTAAATGTTAAGAAAAGGCATTTGTTCCTTCACTTGCCTTTTTTCATTTTTCAAATGAGGGGTAAACTGAGAATCTTTATCTAGGCTGCTTTATTTGGAGGCACGGAAGATCTGCAACATGGGCTTCTATATTGCCAGATTCCTTAAAAAAAAAACACAACAGAAAACCCCTTCCTGGTATTCTCCAGCAGGGAGCTAAGAATTAGGGACTGGTATTACAAGCATGTGGGGGTTTTTTTACACTATGGATGCAGTATTCATAAAGTGAATAAAGAGCAAACAATTTGCCCTTCATATTTTTGTTTTGGGGTTTGAATTATGTTTTTTAGGATTGAAGTGACACTACAGTCAATCCTTTGTTACTTCAGACTGGGGGTGCTGGGACTCCCTGGAGTGCTGAAAAGCTGGTGCACTGGGAAGTTCAGTGCGAAGAGAAATGTGGCATTAGGAGTTAGAATCAGCACTCCCTGTTACCAGTCCTCGGTCAGTTCCTGCAGGACCCTTTGAGGGTTTAGATACAAACAGTCAGAGATGGTAGAATTCTTGTTATCTGACAAAATAAACCTCACTTCCGTAAACATGTTGGATTTCTCTTCTCAAGCAAAATTAATAGACGCAATGTTTCCACAAATGGCTTTGAGATGCCTAAATGAAAATAGCCAAAGTTGGGTTTGCGTGTGTTTATTTTTTTTTAGCATTTAAGATAAGGCTTTCCATGCTATTGTTCCTAATGGAATTAGGCAGAGCTAAGCCCACATAATACATTGCAAACTGTTACTGACATTTATCTCAAATTACACAGCTGAGTCATCACTGCATATTCACATCTGTAGTATTCAATTACTAATTGATCCACATGGTGGAGAATGAAATCAAATGAAATAAAATGCTTCTTGTTTTTTAGCGGAATATTGTATTACAGTGACACTGATAAAAAAATCACACAAAAATAACCCCAACACTTCTCTTATTTATTTCACAGTTTACAAAAATGTCATAAAATCTTGCTGGCCTCTTTTGTGTATGTTCTCAGCAAACCTAGAAAGAGCTGCTGTTCTATCACAGAGCAATAAAAAGCAAGACTTGGATGAACAGCATTGGTTTCTCACGGCCCTGAGTGTGAAATCTTGAAGAAGAGCACAAGGATACAGAAAATCCAGAGGTAGCACAAAAGTGTTTGAAGGCGTTGTAAGGGGTTTAATACGTGTAACTATTGAACTCTGAATTCACAGAAAGCTTCTTTCTTTGTTGCTGCCTGAAGTCATGATTTAATTGCAGGCCTGATTTTTATCGGGTGGTAAAGCCATGGGGCCAGCTCGCCCTGAGGTACGATCATTCTGAGTTAGGAAAGGTTCAGGTGGTTCCTGGAAAGTGCTGGGAGGAAGTTTAGATGAGCTCTATGCAGAAGGCCAATTCCCAAGAAGGGCTTGGGAAAATGAGGTTTCCAACGGAAAACTAGAACGACTAAATTTATATGTAGGGGATACGACCAAATTTATACATAGAAATCTGCATTACATGTACAGCAAATTTAGTTTTGTGTGTGAAGAATAAACAGTTATGTAAAAAAAGGGCTAGAAAGATTTGCATGTGACTCTCTCAGCTGGGGCAAAAGGTAAATGACCTACAAGGAGCCACAAGTACAATTAGAATCCATTCACATTTTATTTCCATCTAAAGTAACTGCTAGCAAGCTGCAGGCTTTTTTTTCATGTGCAAAAGTGATCAATGATGTATTAAAATTCAAATTTGGGGTGCACTACTACAACCAGTGGGCCAGGACCAGTGGTTAAATGACCTGAGCACTAGCTTCTGAAGATTAGTTCCTTCTTAAGATGTCTCACAGGAGGCATCCGGAAATGCAGACACCCAAAGATCATCTGGTTTAGAATCTGCTCAGTGCTGGGGAAAGGAGGAATGTATTCCCCATCTGGTTTCAGCAAGGGGAGATGAATCCCCGGCTGCTGTGAACAGCGGTTTATTTAAAACATGTGCGCAACCAAAAAGCAATAGCTTCCATGCTGTTATCAACCATCAGCGTTTGCTTCCTCTCCAGGATGACTCTTATTTGCTCCAGTTGTCAGCAGACTGTGCTTTACTGGTTCCAGTGACAGCAATTACCAAACCTACAGATCCCTTTCTTCTTCTTGCAGTGAGTCAGAACAAAACATGACAAAAAGGAAGCAGGTGAGGAGGCAACCTGGTTCTCCTTCCTCCTGAGGTGAGAAGACAATGGTGGGGTGGGGGGCGAAGGGCAGGAAAAAAAATATTTGAAAAGAGGAAAATGAAGAGAGGAGGGAAAATGCAAATGAAAACATCGGGGGAGAGAGTTATTAATGTGAGGGAAGAAATGTGCAAGAGATGTATGTATAAGAAGCTGGTGAAAGATTACTGGGTATAAAAAGAGGGCACATGCTGGAGGAGGAGTTCCTGGCAACTTCTTATCTGGGTCTTCTAAGCTGTGCCTGTGGCTCTGTGCGAGCACCATGCTGATGTAAATAACAGTTATCAAAAAAATACAGGAGCACTCAGACCTCTAATCCTAATAAAGTCACATGGGAGCTTAAAACTAATTAAGGCTTCCCTTTAAGCTTTAAATGTAGTCTATGTGTAGTATAATATCCTGAAGATATTCCCTCCAGAATCCAGAGAGAATTTCAGACAATCAAGTAAGAAACTACTCCACAAATCTGTTTCACACATGGAAAACAAGCTAGGTTTTTACTGGATATCAGGAATCCCATCATTTGAAGAATCTGAGAAGCAAAGCCCATTTGTTTATTACAAGTACATACCTCTCTTATTGCAGACTTTCAGGACAGTATCAAAACACATGAGAATGTTGCTATTACTGTACCCATCACACAAAACATACAGTGTAACAAACAAATCTGAAGTAACTGCCTCTATAAGTACAACAAGCAAGTCAATGTGGAGTTGTACTGAAAGCAGGAGGCATTTTCTTCCTTCATGAGGAATGTTCAGGACTGGATGTTCCACAACGGAAGATGAAAGGGCTGCCAAGATAGATAAACTTAAAAGTTGACAGAGACGAGGATTATCTTTATGCGGTTCTTCAAAGGACCTCTTCTAACATAAACAGAAGTTTTTATGTTGCAAGTTATACTACTAAACAAAAGTCTATACAGCAAAATTGAGAACATAAGGCAGTACAAGCTATTGTTAGTATCTGTTAATCACATCTCAATACATCTTTGGGATGCACGTAGTAAATAGAAGAAAATAGAAGAAAGAAAGTATTAACTGGCATTGCAAAGCGAATCCTACAGCTGATTCATCCTTGCCTGCACATCCCAGATGAAAACTGGGGCCACAGTATTCTGGTATCTTCATCACGTTGGAGCTATTTAATAGCAATTCTGGTACATGGTGAATGGCAAATTCTGATTTTCAAAAATTACACACCAGAAATCTTTAATACTCCTAAAATATATTTAGGGTTTACAAACTAAAAGAAAAACTTTAACTGTTTTCTCTCATTTAATATACTAGTTATAATAAAATATATAGAGAGGGCAAAGGATATGTTCACCTGCCTTGTTTTTAAATCGAATTTAAACTCATTAACTGTAGCAGAACTTGTGACGATGGCCACAGATTAGCCTTCTTTTCTATCTTTGAAAAGCAACAGCATTTGGAAAGAGCTGGACTAGATGTGAAACCTCTGGCCCTGTTTATTCAGCATTATAGTGCGTTTCTGAATCCTTATGTCCCTGATGACAGAGGTGCTTTTCTATTTATGCTCTTTCTATTCAGTTTGTGCAGTGGAATTATATGCATTTTTTTTAACTGCATAGGCTAGTGTCCCTCTTGCCTTAGCTCACGAAAAAAGAACAATCTGACTACTGAAATTAAATAAAGAAAAAAAAAACCTTGCAGCCACAAAGGCTTAAATAACAGAAGAACTTAATAAAAGGTCTCTACTTGTTTCTCTCATATTATTTTCATGTTGTGTTTTTCCCCAGGCCTATGTAGAAAGACCTGCAGATCTATAGGAAGAGTCTGACCTCATTATTTCCATTTAACTTTGTGGCTCATTTTTGCCTATTACCTTGATCCAAAAAAATCCCACTTAGATACTTGACAGGAGCATTTCTCCCCTATCTAGTCTTCTTTCTGGATATGGAATATTAAATTCATTTTAATATATGTATGTGCATCTATGTATAAATGTATGTATATGTGCATTATAAACATATATATAAATTTCTGTCTATAAACGGAGATCTCTGCTCTGCTAAATGTCAGTGAAAGATCAGTTGTGAAGATACAATTGTCCATGTGAGTTACTATTGTTAATCTCCTAATACTTCAGAGTTCATAAACTAGATTTTGAATGTACGTATACTTTAGTCACTTTCTTAACATAGGAGTGGTTTAGTTACTAATAACACCTTCCAGAGAGAGGTGAAAAGAGGGAGGATTTAAATGTAAACATAAAAGTTTGTTTGGAAAAAAGAATAACTGTATCAAGTTGATAGATTATAGCATTTCCTATGAAACATGCCACAGGAACAACAGACTACCCAAATAATAAAATATTTATTTAAACCAGGAGCATGGATAACAGCTAGATAAAACTAAGGAACTTCCAGTGTTTATATGTAAAGTGTGTCCCAAGAATATCAGTAATTTAAGTTTTCATCTGTTATAAAATCGTGCAGAAAGTGGAGCTGAGTTAGAAAATGAGAAGTTTGAGATCATGGAACTGAATGCTGGAGAAATTACAGACCACGGTTAACAAAAACAAGGTTGTTCAGTTGTACAGAATATCTGTTTATAATGGAGATAATGGGGATGGGCAAGAAGCACTACTTCTGAACAAGTCCGTGCAATCTCTTGAGATAAAGTCCCTGGGAACAGAAGATCACAAAAGAGAACCTCAAGTTTTCTCTCTCTGTTTGTTATATCAGGAACCTCTCATTCAGGAAAATTGTCCTGAATGTACAATGTTAAATATGATCAGAGGTAATGAAATGTAATGAGATAATTATACAGCATTGGTGACATTTTGCACCTTTTAGATGTTGGTGATTTTCACTAACTGATTGTTATCACAATCCTGTTTGATGTTGAGAAGTTGGACCCCATAAAATTTTTTCTAAATGTTGCTGTGTTGTGGGTGGCAGTGACTTCACCCTGATTTATCTCAGAATACAGCATTTCATTGGTATCTCTGAGGTGCTTTTTGGTCTACAGAAGCTATCAGTCAGCCTCCAGCCACCATCACTTATGGTGAAGAACTTAAAAGGAAGACCATGTACAAGTTGCCATTTTTTAAGGAGGCTTTCAAGAAGGTTATGCAGCTAGTCAAAAATTTTCTTGGAGTAGAAATGAGACAATTAAAAGCATGAGAGTTGGCATGGAAACTAATGAAGCTTGGATGATAAAAAATAAATACACCTTTAAATAAAAAATAAGCAGAATAGCAATAAAAAGTATTAATTAGCAAGAAACAAAAGATTATTAAAGAAAAAATATATCCTTCAGCAATCAGAAATATGATTTTAGTGACACCAGTAAAAAGGGGCCTAACCTACAAAGATAAAATGTAAAATAAAAACTAGGAAGGTTAAATAATACTTGAAGAAGAAACAATTAAATATATAAAAATAAATAAGAATTTTAAAGTATGTTAGAAATACCCTACAAAATAACTGGTTAGGTTGCAGACCTCAGAACAGAAAGCATCATAAAGAAATACATGTTGCAAAGAACCTGCATAATTTAGCTGTGAAAGATCATAATACATAAATTCATCTCAGAGAAATATTTCCCCAGATAATCAAAATAATGATAGTGATTAAGACACCAGCAGAGAAGATGTCTTGACAAACTGCTGGGCAGGGACAAGCTTCTAAGACAAGCTTCTCTTCAGACAAGATTTCCAAGAGAATTCAGAAATCAAATAAGACAGACATTAAAATATATGCAAACTATTATGAAAATAATCTTTTTTACCAGACTAGGAGCTATCAAACGTTATACTTACACTTACAGAGAGGCTGGTGTGATCCTAAGCAATACAAATCTACAAACCTTCAGGACACGAAAAACTAACTGGAAAAATAGAACTAGAAGACTAGAACACGTAGAAGATTATGGTATGTCAGGTCTAATCAGGAGGGATTCCACCAGGAAAACTGTGCCTCTGTCATCCACTATTGGCACAGCACTTGGAGACTGCACCAATTTTCCCCTAGGCTCTGTAGGCACACGTAGCAAGAAAGCTGCAGTTGCTACGAATCTGCAGACTGAGCAATAAGAGTTCACAGGTGGACACAGCTGGCAGGAGGAGGAAAACAAAATAAAGATTGACATCAATGCAGGAAGTAATCATCATAACATACCAACTGACTGGAAATTATTGAGTTTTATCTAATTTGGGAACAGGTTTGAGAGAGTATACTGGCACACATCAGATTTGCAAGGGAGATTCTTGTAACATATGCGAAAAGAAACAGGAGAAAATGTATGGCTACTCCTTGAAAAATGGGTCAAAAGAAAACAAATGTGCAAAAAGGTATGACCTATGGAGCAGGTGAACAGATGCATGGAAAAAGAAGAACTGGTTTTCAGAGGGTGTAGGAAAAGGATTGAGCAGAAGATACAGGTGAATAGTTAAGTAATGATGTGCTTTACATAAACATCGTATCAAAATACAAAAATACATGGTGTGAAACTTGAATGAATTGTGTTTCAGTCCAGAATGCCTGCTATTAGGTAAATAACAGATCACCCTTTCTCTCTTTTGCAGATTGTTTTGCTTGGACTGCAGTTTATCATCATTTCAGCCAGTACTCAGTGCATATGACCCACCACCAATATTTTCCCTGCCCTTATTTGTGTCAGGTAGGATAAGCCCTGTGGAGCTGTTCAAAACAAATTTTATTGCATGTTTGATATGCCCTCTGCCTTGACTGCTATTAAAACAATGCACAAAATGTTTTCAAGGGACCTACGAGGAAATAAGGTGTTAGAGTTGGAAACAGCCCCTGAGGGTCATTTCAATAAAGCCCAGAGCAGGACAGGATGGCTGCTCATTCCTGCCCAAACAAATGCAGAAATGTTATTGGGGATGTTTGCTATACATCCGTGCCAACAGCGTTGAACACGCAAGAAAAATATATCCACCCTCAGCTGCTCCTTACCCCAACTCCCTACAGTTCCTGCCCATCATGTGGCTGAACAGTAGGCAGCCCATCATGTGAAAACACCTACAGACATGGGACGGGAGCCAACATGTGCCTTGGATCATGGGTCAGGGACCCAGGCAGATGCACTTGCAACACATGATGGCATATGATGGCAGAAAGGAAGGTGCACGTAGTTTTGGAGTACTTCAGTAAGAAGCTTTTGGCCTCCAACTAAACCCACTGCATTTTTTGTGTATTATGCTACAGGAGGCATATTGAGCTGCCTAAGGGTAGTTCCTACATCAGAGCCATGACAAGGAAGAGAAAATGCATTATCTGGGCCATTGAGTGTATCACTGTGACAAAAACCATCTCTACCACCAAAAATGAAGTCTGTGGTCTGTTCTGGCTGCGTGCAGAGGCCTTGGGCTGACTCATATTGTGGGTATTCCGTGTTCCTGAAGCTGCGGCTTCAACACGAACTAGTCACCACAGAGCTCCCACCAAAGGACAGGAAACAGACAGGAAAGAGGCACCCAGGGCAAACCTTATAGAGAACTCAAGTATAGGCCAGATCCACATGGATAAGAATAGATTGAGTTATGATGTACCACTGTCTTGTTTCTAGAACTATAAAAAGACAGTGAACACACAGATGACATTAGTATGTCTATTTGGAATACACCTGTGTTAGTGGGGAATGAATTAGCAAACCTGAGGAGTTAACTACAACAGGGAAAGGGGAAACATCCTGTAGAAACACTGGGGGCAAGCAGAAATCCCTTTAGAAAGATTTGGTATGAAATATACACAATGGGCTTCAGAGTAAAACTTTATCATACATTATTATGCAAATTCATGTATTTATGCAAGTTTATGCATCACTTACAGGAATAAAAAATATATTATTGTGTTTTCAACTTACCACATGAAAGGTTACATACATCAGCTAAATTTACACCCCGTCTGGGATCATTAATTTAAACAAGTAGTCGAAAGCTAATTTCTCAATTTGTATTTCTTTGGATCTGACCGAAGCCGACAGCGCACACTTGGAAAGCTCGGTATTCCTTCCCCAGAGTTAGAGGACACTGCGACCAACTGCCCAGGGCGCTCGCCCAGCGGAGGAGGCTGCCGGCTGGGATCCCGGAGATCTTTAAGCCCCGTTCTGCTTTGCAGGCCGCCCGGAGCCCAGCCGGCCTGGGCTGGCTGCCTCAGAGCAGAAGGAGACGGCGGGAAGTGGAAGAAAGGCCACCGTCACAGGACCGGGCCGCACCGCAACCCAGACGCCCCCCGGTGCCTGTGGGGGCTGGTGCCGGTTAATAAACCCTCGCGACTACCAAATGGAAGCGTAGCGCGGCCACCCGCCCCCGAGTGCCCACCTGCCAGCGGGCGGGGCCGCAGACCGCCGCCCGCTCGGCCAGGCCCGGCCCCTGGTGGCGGCGGGGCCGCGTCCCCGCGCAGGGTCCGAGGCGCTGGGCGCGCTGCACGCCGGGAGCCGTAGTCTCCGCGGGCCGAGCGGCCGCGCTGCAGCACCGGGCGTCAGCCGAGGAGCAGCGCACNGTTCCGGTGCCCCTCTTCTCCCCTCGGGGTGAGGAACTGGGGCGCCCTCCTTTGAGCCTCCCCCCTCCACCCGTGCAGATAGTACGCCCCGCCGGAGGCCGGCGCCCCGCCCCAGCCGGCTCGGCAGGCTCCATGGCCTGTCCTGCTCAGTCCGGCCGCTGCGTGTGCCCGCCCTCCTTCCTCTTAGAAGCGCTGTCTCCATTGGCTGAGGCCGGGCGCTCTTGCCAATCAGGAAGCGGCTATCATGGAGGAAGGGAATAAATACAAGATGGCTGCTCATATAAAACCAGGCATTGGGCTTCGCCCCGGCGATGGGGGAATAGAAGCTTTAACTCGCGCTCCGAGGGTTGTGCACCGCTCCCGCTCGCGCCGCTGCCGCCCCCCCGGGGGGAGCGAGACTCTCATCGTTGCCGGCCACAGCTGCGCTCAGCCGCTCCCCGCGGATCCCCGGCGGGGCCGAGGCCGGGTGCGGCGTCCGAGAGGCCCGAGCTAGGCCCTGCGCCCTCCTCCCTGGGAGAGCAGCGCCGGTTCCCACCCCGCCGCCTGCCGTCCCGCCGCTCGCCTCCAGCGAGGCCCAACTCCGGGCGGTCATGGCCGTCTCCAGGTCGGTAGGAGCTGGGAAGGGTGGGGGAAGGAGGGCTGAAAGCGGCAGCCTGGAGTCCCCGGCCCTCCGTGTGACCTGGCTTCGGGGGGTGCGGGGGTGGAGAGGGGTACCCGGTTTCCACGCACACACCCCGCTCTCGGGAGACTGCGGAGCCCTCGCCGGGGCCTCCGCGCTGCTTGGCGGCGTGGGCCGCCTCGGTGGGGTTTGGGGGTGGCTGCGTGCCCTGGCGTCTGGGCTTGCTTCCTGGCCCCGGGTGACTCCCGCCGCTGTGCGCGGAGAAGCCCCCTCCTGCCCTCAGGCTGTGGGGGCTCTGCCGGGGGCGTCTCGGGCGTGCTCCTGAATTCGACGCCTTGGTTTTGTTGGCCATTTTTTCCTCGGGTTAAAGTGCTAGGGAAGAGGAGATGTTGATGTTGAGTCTCAAAAAAAACTGACAACAAACCGTTTTGTCTTTTGGAGCCCATAGTTGTAAAGTAACCGAAATAAAACAGGCTTCCATGGAGAAAAGTGATTAGTGTGATCTGGCTCTGCCTCAAGATGTTGGGTAGTATCTGCTTACACACATGTGTGCTGGGGTGTGCCAGCGTTTAAGGTATTCACAGATACAGAGGTATGTCTTAATAGAGCTGTTCTATAAAAAATGCTGAGCACAAATTCCTGTCATCTTTTTTTTTGTGTGTGAAATGGGCATGTTAAGCTTCCTAACAGGATAGTTGAAAGGAAACCATAAATCCAAATTAACCTTGTGATAGATTAGCCTCAAGTCACGTGTTGGTAGTACCTCTGTACTTCCGAAGTGCTATAACAAAAGTAAATTCTGTTTCTGAAGCTGTATATGAATAAGTTTACAATTCTATGTAGCAAAGTAAAGGTGTGCACATTTATAATGGAAATCCATTTTTAGTCGAAATTTGTAGCTGCAATACACCTTATAAGACTTCTACAGCAGGTGTTTTAGTTTGAGCTTTCTAGTTTCTACAAAGTATCCCTTTATCTTATTCTACTCTTATTTTTTATCAGGCTTGTTATGTATTAGTTTTGATTTTTTCTAAAGCTGTCCATAAAATCTGGAAGTAGTAAGGATTGCTGTAACAAGATTACTATGTGCATAAAAATACTACTGTAAGCTATCATGTAAAATAGTAGTATTCTAATTACATTATGTCTGGGGCAGTCTGCTTAAATAACTGTGCTAATGTACATGTGATATGAGGGCTAACTGGAATATCAAGATACAGCTTTTCAGGTGTATGCTGAGGGTGTGTCTGCTATAAAGATTGGTTTCAAATTTGGTTACCAGTGTTTCGGTATTTCTGTAAAACGCTGTGGCTTTAGTGAAAAGCAGTAGTTGTCTATGCAGAGATTTAGTTAACACCTGTTTGGTCTAGTAACTGACATGAAAAAAAAATCTGTTTTGGATAAGGCTCATTCTAAGCTTCAGTGTGGAGCACTAAAAAAGTTGGTGTGTTAATAATGTCACATGTGATACATTGCTTCAGTGTACAGTTTTAAGATCAAAATGTTACAAAAGTTGAACATAAGGCATAGAACTTTAATAAAGATGCTGTAATGCTTTCGAGTGGGTATAGAACTGTTTCAATTCCATACGTAAATTAGGTAAAAGAATTACACATTTTTAAGTGCTGTAACATCTTGGTTATTCCTGGCAAACTCCAATGTTCCAATAATTGTAAGAAGTGGTACTGTGTAAATTTGGCCTCATGCATATTTTTTAATAGATACAGCAAAACCTGTCCATATCTCTTTGAAGTTACACAGCAACTCTTGACCCACGAACCTTTTGGCTGCTGGACCATAGGAACACTGATGGTGTAATGTCAGTGTTGCCTTTATAAATAAAAGAAATCTTGTCTTCACCTTTTACTTCAGAACACTTAATTTCTAAGGTCCTTTCCTTTCAGACATACTACAAATATTTTTGTACGCTTTTATACCACATAGCTATGTTTCTCTAAAGGGTGTAGTTGTTCAAGCTTCTGTACCAGCTCCATTTAATAGTAGAGGTCTGTGCTTTTCCTCTGGGTAGTTGCATTTTATATTTTTGAAGGACCAACATAATTCATTGTTGAATGATTCTCCCTATACAATTGTAGAGACTGAGGGAGATGTTGACTCAAATTAATCTTCCTCCAAGGACCATAGTCTTTGAGTACATACCAAACATTGATATTAACAGAAAACTTCATTATGGTTTTGTCTGTATTGGAACCATATTTAAAAAAAATCACTATTTTTGGAGGTGGGAGGAGGGGGTATTTTTACATTCTCAAAACAATAAATTATCAAGTGATTTTCCCAGTAAAGTATAGTTTCTGCTGTTTGGCCAATCGAAAACCTTTCTCAAAACCCTAGTCAGTTCAGGAAAACCTGAACAAATACAGGGAATGCTTTGAAATATCCCAGAATTAGATGGAGAATTTGCAGCTTTGCTATTAATAAAGGTTACCTTAAAAATAATTGTCACTTATTTGTAATCTATTGGCAAAAGTGATTCTGATATTTTATTCTGCATTATATTTATACATGCTTGTTTTAGCAGATTCTGCTGTTAAATGGACCGAAGACCTGCTTCTGTATAACACTTCTGTGATGATAAACTAGAGAACAGACCTAAAAGCAGAACAGTAGATACCTCATACCAAAAGATGTTGCAGAATAGTTGTTTCATATATGCTCATCTCTTTGGTAGTTTCATGCTGAAAAGACTAGCTAATGAACACCATCCTGCAGAATTATGTATAGGTGGGTGGGAAGGTTAATGTTCTTTCTGTGTATGCACAAGCCAATTTGGTAGGCTTTATCTCCTGTATAAAAGTATATAGGAAGTAATATAATGTTTGCATAACTACTAGAAAAATAAAAATAATTCTTGATAGTGGAACTGAGAAGGAAAAAAGGAAGCGAAAAGTTTTGCTTCAGTTTCATTCCTACAAAGTATATGATCCAAGTCAGTAAATACAATGGCTCACTAGTGATCTTTTGTGATACTTTAGTTGAAAAAGCAATACTGCCAGTTTATGGAAAATGGCAGTGCCTATATGTTACTCAGGGTGATTGAGTTTCAGTAGATAATAGTGTTGGTAGTACCTTTCAATATCTAATAAAACTTTTTTCCAGTTTCTTTAATATGTTCAAAGGGACCTCATATGTCATTATTCCAACACCAAGGCTGTTAATGGCTTTCTCCTATTTTTTCCAGTTTCTTTAATATGTTCAAAGGGACCTCATATGTCATTATTCCAACACCAAGGCTGTTAATGGCCTTCTCCTGTTTTTTCCAGTTTCTTTAATATGTTCGAAGGCACCTCATGTGTCATTATTCCAACACCAAGGCTGTTAATGGCTTTCTCCTGTTTTTGAGGGCCTTCACAGTACGAAGGAGAACAAATATGCGTTTAAAATGTGAAATGCATGAAGCTGGTAAGATGCATTAAGAATATAAACAATTCCATTTTAATAGGTGTATCTTTAAATTCACCCTGAAATACCTTAAAGACAACCTTTTCAGGGTATTTTCAAGATACTTCCTTAAGCAAGTGTGGGAGAACATAACAACTGGCTGCTATTGCAAGCCACTCTTGGTTGAACCCTGTAAGTTTAGTACTAGTTTCTAGAGTTTTTGGTATTTTCATTTACTTGGATTTGTGTATAACTGGTAATATGTAGGTTAGGAACCTAGTTTTTATTTTAAAATAAATAATAATGTCAGAAGACTATGATAGTAAAGCTCCTGGAAAATAAGCAGGCCTCATACGTTGCTCTTAGCTTTTGAAGTGTAGGACTACGACTTCCTGAAAACAAATGACTCCGCTGGCTTGCATCATTACTTACATAACATTTCAAGTTTAATACTGCATCATTGGGAGGCTGAAGTTCTTACAAGAAGATAGCAAAATTATGCACAATCTCTTTTATGGTCCTTGTGTACCTTTTAGAAATGTTCTTTTGGGGTTATCACAAACTTTCTAAAGAAGGAATTTGGCTTCTAGCTTGTTTGGAAGCTGTTACTTCATGGCTGCTCTTGCATGAAAAGCAAGAGTTAAACTGAACAAGAAGTATGTTTCACTGCTGCTTAAAAGCATTTGCCTGTAGCATCAGATTAGGTAGACGCTCTATAACCAATGTGATTACAGGAGTTCTGACTCAAAAGGGGGAGGAAATAGTGTAACTCTTCTCTCATTGATGAAGATTAACTCAAAGACCAGAGCAGTGGGCTGCCTTCCCTGCTGCCGTTTGTGGGAAGGAGTGCCAACATGGTCACAGAGAGGGGGAAGCAGAAGTACCATGTGCACTACTGCCCAAATGAGATAGAGCTGTGAAACTTCTCAGACACCTAACAGACTAAAATGAAAGTCAGGATTGTACTCTGACAAGAATTGTAACCTGCTCCAGCAGCTACAACTTCAATTCTCACAGAGGCATTCCCTATGTAACTTGTTGATATGCTTCTTGTATTAGTATGTCTTTACGGCTCTTTTAATTTCCTATTCTTTCTCACAGTTTGTAATGCAATTTGTCATACACTTTTGGGCTGCATTGTTGGATGTAGATACATATGTAATAGTTTACAAATAAACCTTGTACAGCCTAATGCTACAGATCATATATGAAATAAACATTACATATGGAGTTAATTGTACTAATTGTGGCATTCGGTTGGCTTCCATATGCAGTATATAATACTGTGACCAGTGTGGTCACGGAGCTTTTGTTTCATTCAAGGTGTCCCTTCCACTGCTCTATGGGAAACAACAAGACTTTTCTGTTGTCCACAGACCCACCTTCATAACTATTTACTCCACAGTCTCCAACCTGTGAGAAGTAAAATCACAATCTATTCTTTATGTGTGTCATCACACTTTTTTGTTCTGAATTCTGTTCAGTGGTTTTTTTCTCTTGTTTGCTGTTTGTATATTGGAAAGTTTAGTTCATTATGTTCATGTGTGGTGTAGTAGGGGCTTGAGTTTTTTGAGCTGTGAAGCTGACCAAGCTGGGATTTGACCAAATGATGAAACACCATCAAAGCAATAAGAAAAGCAAAGGCATCTCTGTTAGAACTTAGATTGAATTTCACAGTGTCAACCCTTGTCATGTCTAAATTCTAATGTAGTGATGTTTTCTAGGTTTCTCAGCTATTTATTTACTAAGAAATAGTGCCTGGGGGGAAGCTTCTGGGTGTTGACACATGATTTATAATTTTAACTCCTAAGAGTATTCCGTTCCCTTCTGATGGGTGCTAGCTAGCAGTTTTCCAAAGAGCTCTAGGCAGAGTTTGACAATAGCATGTTCCAGGGACTACGCCACTAAGGTGTTGGGTTTTTTTTGTACAACCACACCATTTTAATGGGTTGGAGGATATGTTGGGATAGCTACTAGCTGTTCTGTACCAGTTGGCTTTTATTACTGGAGACTGCTCCCTGGCCAGTTAAACACACTGGCGCGCACAGAGATAGAGAGTCCAAACAGATCACTTCATTGGCAGCAGTGATCAGTTCACTGTCCCTTTCAAGCCTCAACTCATTGAGATCAACAAATTGGAAGTTTCCCCATCTGAAGTCCTGTGGGGACCCAATCCAGTCAGAATGCTTACACTGGAATGATAAGGATCTTTATACAATTCAGCTGCATGTGTCTTCTTTTGTAAACATTTTGGAGATACTGTTAATAACATCTATCTTGACCTGGTCATTAACTATCCCGCTACTAGCTTTCGAATGCCCCTATAGCTGAAGGGCTTTCAAATCTAGATCATCCAGTTTCCACAGGAGTGTCATGAAGCTCACTTTAAATGTTATGATAGATGTCCCTTCAAATGGAGATCGGCTCTCTGTTTGGAGACATACCTTTAGGCAGCAAAGAGCTGAAGATTAGCATGAAAAACAGAACAGGTCGTTTGTTGCAATATTTGCCTACTGTGCCTGGATGCAGTCATGTCTAACTTAGTTTAATGCTGAATATGCAAAACTGTTTGGAAAGCAGAGTAGAATATGAAATCACCTAGCTACCTGGGGAGTGCCAGTGAGTTGTGGTGACTCTTTTGAAAGTACTTGCTCTTGTGTTTGTCCTTTGTTTTTTTTTTTTTTATTTGTAGTCCTTGCTGCAATAATGCGCTGGAAGAGCAAAAGGCTTGTTACGTTTAGTGACTGGGAGTCAGTAATAGTTTCTATGTATTTTTATTCACAAAACTCGCTTTAGCTAACTGAACTCAGCCTGTATGCGTAATCATTCTGCATAATAGTGTTGTCTAGAGAGATGATGTTCCTCCTCATGACAGCCAACCTTGCTATTCTGATTAATAGCAATGCAAATTAAATTGTTTACTGTTAGAATTCTTGTCTGCAGTCTTTCTCTAAGAATTAATTATTTAATTTTTTTTAGGATTGTTAGATAACATTGAGTGGTAGTAGTCTAGTGGTGGAAGTCTGGTCCAATTTGGGATGGCTGCTCCAGTTGATATCCTGATCACAGACCTGCTGATTATTCTTGAGCATCTCTCAGGTGGTTCTGTTCCGAAAGTAAGAATTCAAGCTTTAGTCTTTCCAAAACTAGTGTGCTTTAACGAAGTGGTCTGGATTTGACTTGCAATATTTATGTGGGGAGGATTCACTTGCCTAATCAAGGTCTGGTGCCACTTTAGATGGTACAGTGTGTCCTTGCAACTTCAGAATGACAAGGATTTCCTGCATCCTATGTCATATCTGCTGACCCCATGTGCATGACTCATTCTGAAGTGCCTCAGATGCTACTAGATGTCTGTTCTTAAGCACCTGAATTGATGTCTTTGCGTCAGAAACATTTTTAATGAACTTTGGTGTCAGTGTAAAAGCTCATGTAGTATTTCTTAGAAGGAAAAAAAATACTTAATTTGAATGCAATGCTCTTCATAAGAACTTTAAATTGCTTCTCCAGGTTCTGCTGTGCTGATAACACTTCAGCAGTGATTAGAAAATCTCAAATTTCTCAAGTGAGGAAAAAGGTATCTATCTCTTTGAACAAGTTAGTGCTTTGTAATGAGCTCATATGTCATGAGTTCACATAGAAGTGGTGTATGGCTGCTGTCCTATTGATGAGATGCAGTTGACTCAGGATTGGAAGATGACAGTCAGAAGTCGTATCTAAACCATTGCTTATGAGTTGAAAGTGAAGGACTTTGTATTTTTAAGCTCTGATTACAGCAGTTAACATGCAGAAGTAGTAGTTTTGGAGATACATTTAATTTTTAGCATTTTTTGGTATTTTGATTTTTCATAGCAATCCATAAATCTCTCTGGTTTTCTTTTTAATTTTTTTTCTTCCCCTAAGTACTCCCTGTATTTCTCTAGTTTGTTCGTGTCTTCCGTATGCTTAGAACAATTTTTCTGACAGCCTGTGTTGAAGTCTTTCATAAAATGATGAAAAATCTTATCTGATTATAGTTTCACTCTGCTGCACTGATTGGGACTCCTATGTTACATTTGTGAATGATGTGAGCCATGCAGTACTTAGCTTACCGCACTGTCTAGTGTGAGAGGCAGAACCACATGCTGTTAGAAAACCGTTAGTTCTCTTTGGCTTTAAGAACTAGTTTAAAGATTGTTAGTTCATTCTGAGAATGAAAACCTTGCCAAAATTTAGGAAACTTCTTTCCAGGCTGCAGGTCCTCAAAATTAATTTGCTTTGAATTTTTACTATTTTTTCCTCCTTAATGAAACTAAGAATGAAAACTTTAACGTAAAAGAAAAAAAAAAGCACTGCTCATCAGTGGCAACTTTCTCAGTGCTACCCTTCTGACTGGAGCAGGAGAATCCAGGCTCTGCCATACTCTGCTGCAGCAACACCAAAACTTAATTTAAGAATCTTAATACTTCCAAAATATTAATTGTTTGGGAATTGTANGGGTGGAGGGGGGGAGAAGAATGGATAGTGTGACCAGGAGTACTGTTAGTCAGATATCACTTGCTGTATTTGCTAATCCTGTTCCTTTTATTTTGCTGGGGTTGAGCACTGAAACCTTCCTGCAGTGGTGTGAGACACTAGAAAGATTTTAATTTTTTTTGTTTGTTTTGCATTTGTGTTGTAAGCTAGGCGTATTACAATTTAAAATCACAAATTACAAACCCAGCATACTGCAGGTTAAAAAAAGCAAAAAACCAAACAAAAACCAAACAATAACAAACAACTGTATTTTTTAGGTAATACAGCTTCAAAAAGTTGTGGGTTTTAGGAGTGAATATCTAGTTAGTGTTGTAACTGATTGGAATAAAAGTTGAGGGTTTTTGAGGGTATGCTGTCATAGTGGTTTCCTCCTGTTTTGACACATGAAGAGTTCTAGCTGAGGAAGTGGTCTAAGTTGCACATTCTGCTTGACTTTGGAGATGAAAAAAAGATACTTTGATAGTTAAAGGAGTGGGTGGTGCAAAATGGCAAAGGTACTGAGTATGGAACGCTGACGTTTCACGGAGAAGTGAAGAATGAAAGGGGCGAGTTTAAGAGTGAGAGAACAAGCAAGTTACAGCAAGCTGTTGTTGCTCTGCAAGCTAGCATATTTTGTACTGAATAGTACTGAGTGCTGCAAATCAGGTTGGGTATTTAGTGTCAAATGTACTAAGGAAAAAATACTGGTAAATAAAGTATTTGGTATGTTCTTCCTCACTAATCCATTATCAAGTGACGTGGAAGAGTTGAATCTATAAAGCTTTTGCTTTCCTCCTTGACTGTCTAATCACACAAAACTACTGGTTTAGATATGTTTGGGTTTTCATTTTTATATAACTCTAAAACGATTTACTACCAAGTAAATCATAGCAATTGAAACTGCAGTTTTATCTACAGAAATTGAAATGGTCTCGCCTATTGTAGTAGTAAGAAGAGAATTATTTCAAAGCTGGCAAATACCAGAAGTGTGTCTAAAATACTGGAATGACTTGAAATACTTTCAGTTAGGATTTTTTTATCTGATAGATATTTAATCTAGTACCTCCCAGTTGTGAGAGCGTTTGTGTTTTGGAACTTTATTTCTGTGGCATTACTGCCTTGGCTCTGTAGCACTTATGTTTCTAATGCACTGAGACACATTATAAGATATTCTCAGGAGTTAGGTGTGGTTTAAGTGTGTCAAAAAAAATACAAAATCCAGTGATGTCGGAAAGAAGATTTTTTTGTTTTTTAAATGGTTGGAACTAAAGTTAAAGGCAATTTTGGTGCAATGTAATTAGTAGCAACACACTAACAGGCAAAACATTTGTCCTGTATTTGCTCTAACTAGGGTACATTTTTTATGAGGAAGGAAATTGTTCAGGGTACCTGTAGCCTTATTTTGTTAGGCTGATCTAGGCGAGCCTCACTGCTGTGTAAATTCCAGCTTCGTATTGTTGCAATATTTGGAGGAGTATTTTTACTACAAAAAGGGGCTAGAAGGGACACTTCTGATTGCACTATGTGGACAGATTGTAGATTCACATTCAGTCAGTAATAACCTGATACAGCCCAGTAACTAATGGATAAACTAGACACCTTGCAAAGAGTTCTAACTGACCCACATATAGTGGAGGGGATAATGAACGCTTGTTAATTCCATCATTGATTTGATTAGGTAATCGCTTGTTTAATATGATGACTTTCTCATTCAGTAACTCTAAAAAAGAAATAAGTGAACTAATCTGAAAATAGATGATCAAGGTCTCTTTCACTAAATACAGAGTTACTGTGAAAACAGATCTGCTGGTTAAATTTCCATATTTCATGGGAAGACCAGAGGTATCAGGTTATTTCAAAACCGCAAATAGAACAACAGGTTTGGTCTAATATATTCCAGGTAGTTAGGGGAAAAAACACATGAAAAGTAAAAAAATTGTAGTATCCTGGAAAAGCAGAGTTTGATATTATAGATCACAGGCTATGTCTTCAAAAGAAATGATAATGCACAATACAAGCAGTTGAGCCCTTTACTTTCTCTATCAGACAGAATTTGCTGAAGATCATTTACAACTTAACAGTATGTATTTTCCAGGATTGAAAATGTTCTACCACAGAACAAAGAAGAGAACAATTTATTTTTTTTCTTGTAACTGCAAATTTTTATTTTAAAAATGTTTCTAACAGTTTCTCTGGTTTTTTTTTTTGCTTACCAAATTAAATGTGCTTTTAAAGAACTATGCTTACTATTAGAAGAAAAAGTATGTTTGTCACCCAGTCAATTGATAGTCTTCAGGCAAACATTTTTTGTTTGCATTAGATAAACTGAAAAATGTGGGGGAATATTAATAGAGACAGGAAGCTGAACTATGAATAGCATAACATTTTCGGTTTTTGTCAATCATATTTAGGCTTGATCGTCTCTTTATTTTACTGGACACCGGTACAACACCAGTAACAAGAAAAGCAGCTGCACAGCAACTTGGGGAAGTAGTGAAACTGCACCCTCACGAACTGAATAATCTCTTATCTAAAGTAAGCATCTCTTTTTTTTTTTTTGAGTACTTTAATGGTGAGAATAAAACTAGTTTAAAGGGTTTCTGTGGGAAGGTTCTGTGGGAAGAAGAAGAGAAAGCATAGTAGTCTTGTGTTCTCTGGAAAAAGGAGGCTGAAGAAAATTAGGAGACTACTTCTGTTAAGCCTGCTGTTTTCTCAGCCTCTGAAATGGTTATGTAGGTGAGGTTTCACTTTGCATTCAGTATTGATATTCAATGTTTGCTGTAAGTTCATATTTTCTTCTATAAAGAGAAGCTTTACTGACTTCTAAAAATTTCTGCTCCTGCCTTTAAAGTTTGTTCCTTGTGCGATACAGCATTAAAAATATAGGAGGCAGCATGTCTTTAAAAGGAATGGAAAGAGGTTTCCATTAGTTTGAGACTTCAATCTAGCCAAGTCTAGTAAAAACACCAAAAATAGTCTGTATCTGACAGCTGGAGATGGCTGAGTGACCTCAAGTCTGCTCTTATTGGGCAGGTGCCCTCACCACAATTAATGGTATCAACAGAGCAGGCAAGGAATCATGAATATCAAACCACTTTCAGAGAAAGAAATAGTTTTTCCAGATTTGAGACATACTGGTAAATTAGTTTAGAAGAGTGTGTGTTGCTTCAAGTGATCCATGTTGTTCCTCTTGTTGGTTTAAATGACTTTAGAGTTTTAAGGACTATTAATCTCTTTTGAACACTTCCTTTTAGAAAGGAAAGAAGTCTCAAGCCTTGTTCAGTACCTTGAGGAAATCAAGGTTGAGTTTGACTCATGGGACTAATATATTGTATAAATTCTGAATGTCTGGCTGTGGCAAGAGCTCTGCCCAGCAGTGAGCAATATAGCGAAGACTGCTTGCATTTCTTCGGTTTATTTTCTTGCCATTTGTTTTTGTTGTTTTGAGTGTTGTCTTAATCCATAGCAGTAAGTGTGTTTTAATAGAGTATAACTGTGGATGGATTTTCTGAAAGTAGATTTTAAGCAAATATTTACTTATTCATCTCTCCTTGAAGGTGTTGGTGTATTTAAGAAGTACAAATTGGGATACTCGTATTGCAGCTGGCCAGGCTGTTGAAGCAATAGTGAAAAATGTACCTGAGTGGAATCCAACTCCCAGAGCAAAACAAGGTGCTTCTTAAATGAATGATGTGGAATTCATTGTTTATCTGATGCAAACTGACTGTGATATGAGACTTTTCAACGCAACTGTGTCATTCTGTTTTTTTTATGAGCATAGACTTTTCTATATGCATGGACTGTAGTAAACCTCTTCAGCTTTAGATATTCATATTCAGTTACAATGATGTGCCTGACCTTTGTTTCTTCTAAGATTCACGTGCTTGTGCTCTGTACCCTAATGAAGCTTTTATAAATAAAAGGAATAACAACTAGTAAAATGGCAAAAATTTTAACCAATCAACTTTGTAATGATATTTTGCAGACATTTTCTTCTCTGTTCCCTTGCTCAAAGCACCTTTCTGAGGGAGGTGAAACGGCAGCTTGCTGAGGTCTTTTCTGTTTGTACTCACTTTGCATCTGAAACTGTCATGTTAGGGATGTTAGAGTTATTTTTATTGTCAACTTATGGACCTCTTGTCAGTGACTTTGTCTAAACCTGTTGGTTCTGTCTATGTTCACAAACTTATGTGGCACAGGTTCCGGAAGTTCACTAACTGTAAAAAAAAAAAAAGGGCAAAAAACAAAAAAACACACACAAAAAACCCCCACCCAAAACAACAAAATTCATGTCTGTTTTGAGGTGACCTCATATTTGTTTAATTCAGCGCCTCCAGGTTCTGTTGCTATAGAATTTGACAAGCAAGTTCTGCATTTGCCTTATCCACTGCCTTTATGATTTTTATAAATCATCATATTTGGTCTCCTCCAACAACTTTTCTCCAGATTGGAGAGTTGCAGTCTCTTCAGTCTTTCCTCCTTTGTCTTTTAGATAACTTTTTTGGTAACTTAGCTGCTTTGTCTTTCAGATAACTTTATTTGTCCTTCTGCTTTTTCTTACTTGTGGCCTCCTTGAGATGCACAGAACTGCACACAGTGTACCTACATCTCTAGAGTACTGATATTTATACATTGTGACAAAATGATGTGCTTTGTCATGTTTTCGGTGTCCTTCCTGATGATGCCCGGTAGTTATTTGGCTGTCACTGCCCAGTAAGCTGGTTGAAGATAGAAAACTGTCAGAAGCGCCTCCAAGATCTTTATTGAATATTAACTGCCAGTTCTGAATTCAGTGTTGCATAGGCATAGTTTGTTACTAATTTTGCACCTTATCTGCCTCTTTGCCCATTTAGTTTGTTCTGAGAGTCCTCCTTGGATTCCTTAGTGCCATTGTGACTTTTGTTTACCCAAAAGAGCTTTGTCATCTACATGCTTGGAGAAGAGTGTGTAGTGAAATCTCCTTCCCATTGCTAAAGACTGATAGAATTGGTTCCAGCACTGATCCCTGAAGGACTCCAAAGCCAACTTTTATCTGTCTTTAACCACCTTTCAAGCTGTAAAAGGATGTTTTCACCAATTCTGTGATGACTTAGTTCCTTCATCATTTTGGTTTGATTTATGAAACCTTGACAAAAGCTTTTGAATATAATATATCTACTGTTAAAGCTCTTCAAGGACATTGATAATCAAGTTAATGAGAGGGTCTTTTTTTCAGGAGCCATTCTGACTTGCCCAGTAATTCGTATTTATCCATATACTTAATAACTTTATAGACTTTACTGTCTTAGCAAGGATAAAAGTTAATTTCACTAGTCTAATTCCAAGAATTACTTAGAGCACTCCTTTTGTATATGGAAATTGGGCAACCTGTCAGTCTTTGAGTACAGCAGCTCTTTCATATGCTTGTCTAGTTCTTGCATATCTGCCTATCAGGTATGAAAAAGTAATTACATGTGTTTGAGAAGGTACCATTTAACAGGGCTAACTGGCTATGCAGACATTTGTTTCTTCTATTTCAGTTAAATTGTTTGATCTAATAGTCAAATACATGTTTTACAGTGGTCTGGTTGCATTTAGGTTCTTAAACTTCCTATAAATAAGTTCTCTTTTTGCATATGTTTAATGAAATGTTAATATCAGGTCCGAAGAGATGTAGGTGGTGTTTATGTTGTACAGTGTTTTGTGCACTTAGACTCATTCTACTGTAAATGAACAAGCTTTCGTAAGTAAGTGTGAGTGTGGGATGAAACAGACTAAACTAAATGCTGTATTTCCTGTAGGCAACAATTGTATTTATATTGCTGGTTGTAATTCAGGATGTGAGCGTGTTGATTATGTAGGAATAGCCAATCTTTTTGATACTAAGTGGCATGCGACTAGGAGCCACAAAATACACTAATCTTTGCGTGTTGAGGGGAGGGAATGCTTAGGAATTCATAACCAGGAAATAGGGCACCTTGTGACGAACAAATCTCTTTATCAGTATTCAACCATGCTGTGTCTGCAGCTGGATTTGAGAAGAGCTGATAACTAGTCTTCATCAGCCCTTGGTAGCTGACTTTCTCCCATACCTGTGAAGACTACTCTCCAGCTTCCATATCAAGGATGTTTGGCTGTTGGTGATATGATACAGTGTTGGCATGATAATTGTTTGAACTATTTTCTGCGACACATGCAGTTCAAATGGCAAGTTGGCCATATGTGTACAAAGTGGTATGTCAATACACTTAGCGGTATGTCAGTGTCGAAGATTTTAAAAAGCTAAATTTATCAAGGGGAAAAATATTAAAAAAAATCTTCAATTAAGCGTGTAAAGTGAGCTTTTTCAGCCTATCTTTGTGAAACGGGTCCTTTATACTTTGTGAATCAAAGTGCTGTATGTCTGATGATTCCTTTGGAGGAGCGAAATTATTTCTTTCTCTTGCTTAATCGTCTGCCAGAACTTTGAACAAAAACTTCATCACGTTGTCATTAATATTACTTTCAATGTCCTATCTAGAACCAGGCTCAGAAAGTCCTATGGAAGATTCACCTTCAACAGATCGGTTGCGTTTTGACAGATTTGATATATGTCGATTGTTAAAACATGGTGCATCTCTTCTTGGATCTGCTGGTGCGGAATTTGAAGTCCAAGATGATAAATCAGGTATATCTTTATATTTTACTTGCAGACAAGAAAACTTATTGATTTGAAAAAGTTTGTTGTGGCAGTATTATGAGCCTAGTCATCCATGGTTTCTCAGAATGCTAGGAAGTAACTGAAGAAAATATTCCTCAACAAAACTGGTTTCTATTATCTTCCTTAAGTTAAACAATTTTTTTAGGGGTTGTGTATTGCTTGTTTTTCTTTCTTTGTTATCAGAATTAGTACTTGTACAGGAGGAAAGAGGAAGCAGAAGAAGCAATATTAAAGACTCCTGTAGAATTTCTGTAGACTTTTAAGAGGTGCAGGAACTGTCACCACTTGTTCTTCATTGAAACGGTGTTCCCAAATATAGGAGTGGGATGTGGCTTATTTAAAAGCTCGAAGGTTTCAAGTATAGAAAGATTGTGTGAAAAATACTGTGTTAAAACTGTCAAAGTGGGACGGTCAAATGTCTGTGCCTATGTGATGTCTCATTTAAGTGACTCGTCTGATATCTTTCTGCAACTTTTTAGCTGAGAGTAGGTTTATATCAGTGTAATGACATGGAATTATTTTAATCTAAGTTGGGGGGATTTGCTATTACTGTACTTTCCCGCTCTAATTCCAGTCCATCTTCCAGTTTCTGCACCAAATGAAGTGATGTTATAGATAAGAATCTGCTCTGATGGTATAGCCCTGATTCACTTGTTTCCTGTGTGTGATGCATTCTGTGCAGTGTACACAGAAGATCACTAGCTCAGCAAGGAACAGAACCTATGGTTGCTGACACTTAAGCAGCATCCTGTCTGTTAAGCCTGGCTGCTATTTTATTGCTTGCTATCTTTTATGTGAGGTTAATAAGGTGTTGTACAAGTTTCATCTCTTCTAATGAAGCCCTACCTGTTCAAAAATCAAATAGATGGAATAGGACACTTTGGTTCATAGAAGTCTCATATTTTTCCCAGTGTCGTATGATTGCCCATAAATAATTTTATGAATTAAAATAAATTAAAAAATGCAGTACCAAAAAATAAGAAAATTAAATGAAAAATAGCTTTTGTTTTGCTGCTTTTTTTATCTGGTGGGAAAATGCACAAAGGCTACTCTGTTTCCATTTTATAGCAGCTTTCCTTTTCAAGTAAATAGCCAGTGTGAATTGGATGTAAAGCAAGCTAAATAATCTTTAGAATTAGCAGTCTTTGGCACTTTTTCCTAAGATGAACTTGTGAAAAGAAAAATATTTTCTAGAGAATGGAAGTTGTTTGTATTTCTCTGCTTGTCAGTTAAATGCAATTAAAAAAAACCCCACGAACTTACTGGTATAGGTATAATTAACTACTAATTACTACTCAACCTGGTGTATACCCCAAAATTCTGCCAATATTGGTCACCTACTTACAAGTTTATGTGCAGATATTTGACAAAAAACCACCAGTCTCCTCACTGGTTTCCATACTGCACATGTGAAAAGAGAGTGAAGTCTGACATCCATACAAGCTATGAGTTTTGGTTTACTTGGAGGGTTATTTTACTTGGGCACTACAATCTTCTAGTTTTGTTTCATGTAAATGTGGGTGGTCCCAAAGTCTAGGTCTTCAGTAGTTAGTGTTGAAGCTTCACAACATTATTGAGGTAGCTTCTGTTAACTTCCTAAATGAGCCTTGCTTGACCCATGAAGATTGAGGGTAGGATTGTTAACAGACTCCAGCACCCTGGGAAAATCACGCTTATGCTTCAGTATATATTGCTGTCAGGAGTTAGTTTGGGCAGAAGGAGAGTAAACACTTGGGTCCGGTGCGCTTTACAAGGAAGAATGTTTCTGAAGAAAACAGGTTCTGGTTCAACCTAGCTTAATACAGGATATTGGCTTGAATATCATTTGAGCGGTTTTGTTGGTGGTCGTTATTTCTTAGGTCTGTTTCCCAACAGAAGATAAAGTTTAGGAGGAAAAGAAACCTTTACAACAAACAAAAACAAAACAACCCAAACTGCCACAATTAACAGATCCTACAAGGATGCACGTGCTCAACAAAAAAGCACTAATTCTTGAATCAGTTGCTAGATTTAGTGTGTTAATTTGCTCCTTTCAAAGTGCACTTTCCTAAAAATTCAGGGAAAAATTGGTTTTTTTTCACTTCTGTAGACCAAGTGTAATTTAATGAATTTCAGGGGAGTTATTTTCTGCTTAAAAATTGATCACAGTTTAAATACTAGTATAGCTTTAGCAGCAGAAAAGGTCTTCCTAGGAATCAGTGTGATTTGGTTTGTAAGATTCTATTGATGTATTAGCCAAGAACAACTTAATTCTGTAACTTTTGGGTTTCTTATGTTACTTCATTGAGCAAATCTTCAATAATACATCTGGTTGGAAATCTGACACGTCTTCCCTTTTTTAAAAACTTCTTTTTTTTAAGGTGAAATTGATCCTAAAGAGAGGATAGCACGACAGAGGAAACTGTTACAAAAGAAACTTGGCTTAGATATGGGTGCTGCAATTGGGATGAATACTGAAGATCTGTTCAATGATGAAGATCTGGACTATTCTCCTCCTTCAGTTTCACTTGTAAATAAACAACCTGTAGGTAAAACCTCGGGCTGTTTGACTGCAAGGAATAATACAGTGGGTTTGCTTTATTTGTGCTTCTGCAATTATAATATCTATATTTTAAGTATGATGATCAACATCTGATATGGTATGCTTTGACTTCCTGAGTTCTTATGCCCCATTAGTTGCATGGTAGTATTTGATGTTATACTGCTGCTCTGAGTTTGAAATGGGAGGTTGGGGAAGTTGAGAGCAATGTGGGTTTGAGAATTTTTCAGGACCCTTATTGTAAGAAGAATTGACAATGAATGACTTCTCTTTCAGACTCTTCAGGCTGCCGAGTTAATTGACTCAGAATTTCGAGCTGGCATGAGCAGTAGACAGAAGAATAAAGCCAAAAGAATGGCTAAGCTGTTTGCAAAGCAAAGATCCAGAGATGCAGTGGAGGCTAATGAGAAGAGGTATAACAGTGAACTGGTTTGCTTTCATTTCAGTTAAGCTGGGATTGTGATTTGATTTGTCTGTTGGAAAAACTGCCTCCTGTCTTTGCATCTTAATCTTTTATGTGCTAATTGTGTTGATGGTAAAAAGCTTGTGTGCCATACTTATTCCCAGTAGAGCGTTGTTAAGGACGTAGCTTCGGAGTGATCTTGAAATAACGGGATGCTACAGTTAAAATTTCTGGTTTGTCCCTGTTATTAAATATGGCTTGAGAATACTGCATGCAAATGGGGGATTTAAGAAGATAAAAGATAACTAAAAATTTAAGATAAAACTTTCTGATGTATGTTGTGTTCCTCACTGTAGTTTATAGTGACATATTATTGTACCTACTGTGTTTATAACAAGCAGTAAAAAAATTATCTTTCCTTGATTTTATTTAAGAATTTCTGTATTTCTTGGAAAAGGCTGAGAAGGATTGCCAGTTTGGGACAGTATTCTACTGTCTGCTCACTGAACTTTTTTTTAACATGTAAACTTATATATTTTGCATATTTCAGTGTTAAAACTCTTTGTTCTGTATTCTTGCCACACTTCATTGTATCTGAAGACTTCAGTTGTAGAAGTAATTACTTCCCCTAAAGCATACTTTCAGTTCATGAACTTGTACTTCTTCCTTCTCAGCAACGATAGCACTGATGGGGAACCAGAAGAAAAGAGAAGAAAAGTTGCAAATGTTGTCATCAACCAGCCTGCCACAGACTCAAAAACTTTGGTAGAAAATGCTCCAGAAGAGGTATGATGTATTGTTCTGCTGTTAGCAGGAATGATTATTCAGTTTTTAGCAGAATAACGTAAAACAAAACTCCTTTATGCTCTCAAATTCTTTAGTCATTTTAGCGTTAAGAGAAATGGAGTAAAGAATGCCATTGCCAGTTTACTTCTGTACATAATAAGAAAATGAATTTCAAACTGTGTATAGCATTGAGGAAGAAAGCAAATTTAATCCACTGGTAGCAGTTTGTGACCCAAATGAACCTGAGTAGGTGGATTACAGGTGTCAGACCTGGGTATTAAAATGTAAAACCGTGCTAAACACTTAGATGTTAGGATTACACTGAGCCATAAATAATTTGATCTAAATGTTTGCGTATACTTTATTTAATCTTCGCCTTACTTTAATTAGGCTTATTTTAGAATTAAGTTTTATATTTAGTAGTTGAAGATTTAAACAATTGCCTTAGTCTTAGAAAAACTTGCATTTGTTTCAATAGACTGAAAAGCTGAAAAATTGTAAGAAATGCTATACCAGAATACAAATGGCACATAGAAGTTTATTTGAAGAGACTTTATATTGATTAGTCTGTATTCTACAAAAATAAAATTTTTACGGGCATAGCTTTGGAATTAAATATTTGCAAAATGATGATTGGAAAATTAATTTGAGATTAATGATAACTGCAGGCTGAATAGCTGCTGGTTGCTAGCCTTGCAAATGCTCTGTGATGGTGTGAATTTACTGATGTTAGTATCATAATCTCCTTTCCACAGCCACGTCAGTTTCCTGGTAGGAAATTTTGAGACCGTGAATATGCTTCTGGTTTTCAAAAATGCAGGATGCGTTTTGAAAAGGGTGGCATTTAGTACTAGATTGATTGACCCAATTTGATTATGTAGTGCAATTTCAAACCGAAACTTGCCTATTATGTTCTTTAAAGGCGAAGTTCATAAATTTAAAGAATCACTGGGGAGAATAAGAAACTTTGCTTAATTTTCTGCCTTGGCATGGTTCCTAGAGGGAGGCTGAATTCCAGAACATCAAAATTAATTACCATAGAGAAGAGGTTACAATACTAACAGACAAACTTCACAAGCCTTTTAAAAGATCCAGTGCCCATCAGCAAAGTTTCTGAAGTGGGGAAGAAGGTTGGTTTTATAAATTTTGTCCAGTAGCAAAAAAAAATACTTAAGCTTTTGGAGGTCTTTGTTATCTTCATGTATCTGTGTACAATATAAGAAGTGTTTGCCTGATCTCTTTCTCTTTTAATCTTGTACTTAATAATTTTTTATGAATTTAGGCAAATGAATGGCCTCTGGAAAGCTTCTGTGAAGAGGTGTGCAATGATCTCTTTAACCCTTCTTGGGAGGTAAGATGTGCAGTATCTAAGGTGTAACTATAGACTACAAAAAGGCTTCAACAGAAGTGCAAAAGTTGTATGTGTAGGACTTGAGAATTTTGCTAGATATCAAAAATTACATCAATAGTAAATACAGATTAGCCAAGACAAATCTGCTTTTAGAGAACTTAAGTGGTTTTTAAGACTTAAAGGGCAAATGAAAACGGATATGTAATGTATACTCAAGTGGAGAGTGTGAAGGATGTGGAAAGCGGTAATTACATGTGAGGATTCTTGAACTATTGAAATTGAATCAAAATAAAAGCACGTGAATCTGTTGTCAAAAAGATGAAGCAATGGATTCATCAAGAGTTTGAATTGTGTGAGTGTTGCTGACCACAGTGGCATATTTGTCTAATGTTAAGCTAGTAGAAGAGGGTGGGGGGATCACTTCTTTGGTAACAGAGAGTAGGCTACAAATTATTAGTTGTTCTCTGAATTTATAAAAAGGAAATTTTAACTTTCTTCAGAAGTATAGTAAATACCAACTACAAAACCTACATGTTTGGTTGCCTAGACAATTTATTTTTAAGATTCAAAACCTGTTCTACTCACTCGTTTATTCAGTCCTTATACTATTTTCCACAAACTTTGGCATCAGTTCCAAGCCAAAATATGAAGTAGCTGACAACGGTCTCTCTTCCTTGAGCAGACAATGAAAATAATTGTTGTCAAGTAACTTCATTTTTTAATCAAAAAAGTTGATCTTTTGAAAGATTAAATGTTAACACCAACTGTAACATACTTGCACATATCTGTAGCACAGTTTCAGTGACAGCAAATTGGCTCTGCCCATACTGACCTCAAACTTGGAAACAAAGAGATAGATCATATGCAGCCAGCACAATTTTGGGCCCAGAAAAAGGGTAATTATATTTGTGTGGCACATCACTGCATCTGAGCTAATAAGCCTCACCTTATTGAAAGCAGGCTGTTTGCAGTTGAATCCAAAGCCCACTTGTCTTCTGGAATGCAGACATTCTCAGAGTTTTCTTGGTATGTTTGATACAGGGTGCACACATCTTTAATTAAAATCATTATTACAGTATGTTCTGGATGAAAAACAGGTTAAACTACCTCAAAATACGTGTTTATAAAATGGCCCTGTGGCCTCTTCTTGCAATGTCTTGAGGCAGTCTGTATGAGTAGTTCATGTTGCTTGCCTAGCTTATAGGCAGCTGAAGTCAGGTGAGATGAATCCTACTGCTGGTATTTCCTTTATACAATTGTCGGTCTTGCTGCCATTTTTGTGTTTGCAGAAGCTGAGCAGTTAACTAGTAGAGTCTTCCTCTTTTGGCTTGTAACAACCAGGTCATAAGCAATCTTGGACCAAATAAATAATTGGTGTATTATGAACAATTAGAATTTTATGACTAGGCTCTCTGGCTGGTATTTATTGGCTTGCTTATAGCTTTTACCACAGCCACTGAGCTGTACATGTGGGGACGTGTATGCTTGCATTTCATCTAAGATATTCTGATCGAGGTAGGACCTACCAACTACTTAGTTCTAGTTGTTACTGTTACAAAATGAAATACAAGAATTTTCTGCTTGCAACAAGCATGTATATCAAGTGCCCTTAAAACAAACAAACAAAAAAACAGTTAAATTTTGCTCTAACCTATGTAAAGGCCTCGCAATGAAAACCCAGTTCAAAACTTAACTTTTGCAACTTTCTGTTTGTCTATTGAGTGGACTTTTCTTGATTAGCCAATAACTAGTCCAGTTAGGTATCAAAAATACCAGGAACAAGTGTGTCTGTAGCACATCTTTCTACTGGTCTTCTGTAACTTCCAAAATTCTTCCTAGTGTTTTCAAGTGTTTCTTTGGTGGGAACATACAAGTGGCTATAATTTGCTTTCCCATATCACTTGTTCACTTATTTTTTTAATATTTAGGCAAGCAAGGCAGGTTTGTAAGCTATGCTGAATAGTGAACATGAGTGAATTCTCGTAAATTTGTTTCACAGACACCAAAATATTCAGTGGGCATCCAAACCCTGTTGAAGAAATACAGAGTTTTAGAGAAATATATACTATAGAGTTTTAGAAATACAAGAATATTGCTTTTCTTTAGCTTATAAACTTACTAAAAACAGTTATATCTTCTAGTTGCTCTTTCTCTGAAAACTAGGTGGTTTATAACATGGTGATATAAAACATAACATAATACGATAACAGTATCTTCCATGTTAGAAAATAGAAGCAATTCTTAATTGCTTCTGTCCACAAGCTGACAAATACTTAGGAAATAAAAGGTTTGTTTTGGTCAGATGAAGTATATGATTTAATCTAATAAAATGCTACCCTTTCCCACAAGTCTAAGTACCGCTAACTCTGCAGCACTTGAAATGTCTATATTAAGGAAAAAGAAGTACTGTTTCAGTTACCCAGTGTGGTTTTTATCTCTGTTCCTAAATATTTAAGAACTTATTTTATTTCACTTTTCTAGGTTCGACATGGTGCAGGTACCGGACTGAGGGAGATACTTAAAGCTCATGGTAAAAGTGGTGGTAAAATAGGAGACAGCTCTTTAGAAGAGGTAAGTTTCCAGTCATGTAGACTTAACATATTTCTTAAATGAAGTTTAGAAAGCTGACTTCTTAAAACACTTAAGCTTTGCAAGACGAGGGTGATTCGGGGAATACAAACCGTGAGATTTGTCTGCTCAGAATAATCTGGATGAAATCACTTTATGCATCCCTGAAATGTTTACGTTCTTTTTAAAAGGCCTGTGCAAAAAACAGTGCTACTGTATAAGCAGCCATTAATATGTAGACTGTGTGTAAAGTTATTAAACACTAGCTTCCGTACCAGGAAGTACTATTTTCAGGTCATGGTAAAGGTACGCTGAAACAAAAGTTACAAGTTCCTTATATAACTCTAGTGAAGTGTCTCAGACCATCTAATTCTATTCGCTTAAATAGTAAGGTGACTCTATTGATCTGCTTGCTTTGTTATTGTGAGAAAAAGTATTTAAATAGTCTACTTAAAAGGAAAACACTTTTTAAAAATATCATGACAGTAATAACTCGATTACTAATAGTGAATCGCATCTGGATTCATACTAACTTCCCCGCTGTAAAAGCAACTGCGAGACCTTGTGGTTTAGGGAGTGTTGAAGAATGAGGAGATATATTTATCAAACGTAAATCAAGCTACTTCAGCATACTTTTTATATAGGGAAAGCAAAAAATGCTCTCCTCCTTGCTTCCATGTGGAGTAGTATTTGTTCCATGGGGATTGCAGGATAGTAATAACACACACTGCAACAGTTCCTTAACTATTTATGGAAAGAGTGTGTGTAGTCCAGACTAGCTTCAAAGGCTGCTGTTCATGCTATAGGCAGGCTATAATTCTTTGACATGTATTGGAATATGAAATCCATAACATGATGGAAGTGTTGTTCATAAAGATCATAGTTTTCAAGGGAAGTGGTGATCTAGCAGGCAAACAGTGGATATGAGAAAGATGATGCCAGAGCAGTTGCTTTTATGGGGCTTCTGCTCTGAGATTCAGAATTGCAGAGCTATTGGGTCTCTAACAAAGGCCAGAGCTTCAAGGCAAGCTTGGTCTAAATTGCTGCTTTGAATCTGGAGGAGACTTGGCTGAAAAGCAAGTTCTTTCACTGGGTCTCCCACAATGGAGAAGTACTGCTTAATAGTTTATGTTTATTTGTAAATATTCTTCAAACACTTATTAATTGATTTGCTAGGACTTGTTGCTATTAGTCAGTCTGAGTTACCTGAATGACCTTACCTTTATGTGCTGTGTAGGGATAAAATTACCTGCCCACCTTATGAGATGCTCTCTAGGCTTTTGATGAAGGTATTATGTGTTTTTTAAAAAAAATACATTATCATGTTTGTAATAATCCAGGTGAGCTGAATTAGCACTGACTATTTTACCATGACTATCTGTGCAAGATGACTATATTCAGTCAGTTTAAACGTATGTTGTCATATCTCTTGTATAAATTCTAGCTAAAGCAAGCATATCAGAAATCCTTTATGAATAAATACAGTTAAGGTTCTCAATTTTTCTCTTTTTACAGATGATTCAGCAGCATCAGGAGTGGCTAGAAGACTTGGTTATTAGACTCCTTTGTGTGTTTGCGTTAGACAGATTTGGAGACTTTGTTTCAGATGAAGTAAGTTGTCTTTGAGTGAAGAGGTAGATCAGCAGGCTTCTGTAGGAGATACTGCAGCACATCAGCTATGCTTTTATACAGTGCTACTGCATGTGCCTGTTCTAATTGCTCACAGATGCTTATTGCAAAGTAGCTGCTACATAACTTTTACCTCATTTGTATAGCAATTTTGGTCATCTGATATTATACTGGTTTCTTTCTAAGTCAAATTTTGTACAGAAATATCTGTGTTATTATTTACCTTATCCTAGGTGGTAGCACCAGTACGTGAGACTTGTGCTCAGACTTTGGGAGTAGTCTTGAAACATATGAATGAGACTGGAGTTCATAAAACTGTGGATGTTCTCCTGAAGCTGCTTACACAGGAACAGTGGGAAGTGAGACATGGTGGTCTCCTAGGAATAAAGTACGCTTTGGCAGTACGTCAGGTAATAACGCTCAGGACAAATTGCAGAGAGTTTTGGAACAAAAAGTTCTGCTCCAAGCTGAGGATGTGGCTGAACATTAAATAGGTATGATAAAGCAAGCTTGCTTGCACTGCAGCCTCATGTGGGTTATAAATGCATGCCTGCATTTTTATATCCAGGCTGCAGAAGTCTACAAGTATGTAGCAAAGTTGTACTGCTGTAACTTGGTAAGTTACATGCACAAAACATGATAAATAGAGACTATGCTTGTCTGGTTTTGATAATACTTTCATGTGCCAGGATAAGAGCTGAGTGCTACAAGAGTTTAGTCTATTTGTGGTGTTACTCTGCAAACAATGAGCTTTGTTTACAACAAAAAAACCCAACCTGAGCTGAGTTACAGTTCACTCAAGTTTATAACCTAGGTTTTGTTTCATGAATGGTAACTTACAATATTTAGATTATAGTCTTGGACCTCTGGCTTCTGTTTTATATAACAAAAAGGTTTATTCACGCACTCAGATTACATCTTAGTTGTTTGGGGCATTATATCCTTTTTAAGTTTAAAAATGCTTGTGATCTTTCTGGCAGGACATGATCAACACTTTATTGCCTAAAGTGTTGCCTGCAATAATTGAAGGTCTCCAAGATCTGGATGATGATGTCCGAGCTGTTGCTGCAGCATCTTTAGTACCAGTAGTGGAAAGCCTCGTCCAACTTCAGTCTCAGAAGGTGACTGAATTGTTTTCCATCAATTCTGGTTGAAAAGTTCACTTTTGGTCTAAGTGAAGAAAAGAATGCTTATAGTCAGCGCTTTGATTTTTCCTTTTTTTGTAAATAACCTCTTCGTATTTGTGTAGGTGCCTTTTATTCTTAATACCTTGTGGGATGCACTTCTGGAGTTGGATGACTTGACAGCTTCCACAAACAGTATCATGATCCTTCTTTCTTCCCTTCTGACTTACCCTCAGGTCCGCAAATGCAGGTAACTTTAATTAGTATTGCTTCAGTATTTGCAGGTTTTACTCTTGCTTTTCCTTAAAGTGAAGGTTAGTACAGTGCTTCTACTTTTGTTACATTAGTAAAAGGCAACAAAATAATTAGATGGTACTAGACATTGTTTGCATGTGATTTATTTTTTTTTTCCTTCTCTCTCTCCATTCATCTTGGGTATTGTAGTAAAGGATATCGGTTCCACTCATGTGGTGGTCCTGCCCACAAACTACTTGTTTCTCTGCTCCTTGTTGACAAACTCCGAACAAGCGAGCAAACTATGTACATCAAAACACATGCATTTACCTGTCGAACTTTACTATTGGAACAGTTCTAAAGAAAGCTACGAAACTGAAAACTCACATCAATAGTACAACCAGTAATTCTATGTGGCTGGTTGAAGACAATGCCTAGTTTCTCACTGTTTGGGACTCTGTCAAATTAAAGGAATTGCAAGTTAGTATGTTAACGTTTTTCATAAACTCACAGCATCTGCACTTAAGGTAGACATACACATCTTATCTTTCTCATCCTATGTGATTGTTACTGCTCAAGCTGGTTTTTGCCCAGATCCAAAATTAGGAATGAAGTTCTGTCACTAATGCCATCTTTAATTCAGCATGTACTACTTGTGTCAACTGACGTGCAAGTTCGTGCACAAAAGATACAAGTTTGTTTTAAATTATTTCTAAACTCATAAATGCCCAATAATAAATTCAAAACAAAACCAAAGCACCTCTTTTCTAAATAGTTGAACAAAGCCCGAAGTATAATCTGGGAAACGACATGGTAAAAACATATGCTTGAATGAACTAGTTCTTTATACCAGTAAGAATAAACAGTATTTTCCTGAAAAAAGATACTGACTCAAACTATTCTAAATGTTTAAGCTGATCATTTGCTTAAAATCACCAAGCATACGCAATAACACTTCTCTCTTTAAAAAAGCTTTGTTTTTGATAAAATATTAACTGAGGATAAGCAAAATTAACTTAGTTCTGTGCGGTGTTTTTTTTTTTTCCCCGTTACTGTCTCCGTCTTCTCTTCATGTACTAGTATTCAGCAATCACTCACAGTTTTGGTCCCACGTGTGTGGCCGTTCTTGCATCATACTATATCTTCTGTGCGAAAAGCAGCACTGGAAACATTATTCACACTGCTGTCTACCCAAGACCAGGTAACAATTAGAGTTATTAGTGTTTTATTATGATGCATCTTGGAATCTTTTTGATGATGATATCCTCGTTTCAGAGCTCTTCAACATGGCTGACTCCAATTCTGCAAGACATGTTGAGGCACATATTTCAATTTTGTATCTTAGAAAGCAACCAAGAAATTCTGGATCTTATTCATAAGGTATTTGCATGACTTACACAAACACCATATATTTAGGTCATATCCTGCTCTTTCATATCTTCTGCACTCTTGTGCAGATAAAGAATAGTTTGTTCATGTTAATTATTTTGAAGTTAGCCTATTGATGCTTTACTGTAGAGTGAAGGAGAATAGGATGGTTCCTACAGTTTATCAGCACACATACAATCTTATGTAGACCGCGTACAAATTTGTCATGATTTCCACTATGTTTCTTTTCCCAGGTATGGCTGGAACTGTTAAACAAGGCGTCTGTACAGTATGTGGTTGCAGCTGCTTGTCCGTGGATGGGAGCCTGGCTCTGCTTAATGATGCAGCCATCTCATTTGCCCATTGACTTAAACATGTTGCTAGAAGTAAAAACCAGATCAAAAGTAAGTGAAATGTGACCTCTCTAACTGCTCTGGGGAAAGTAGGAAATTGATTAGCTGTGTAAAGACATGTTCTAAAGGTGTTAGAGGGGAGCGATGGTGCTTTTCTACAACCCTAAATGTAACCTAACTTATAAACCTCAAGTCTGTACAGCAAAATAGTTCTTGTCAGGTTATCCATGAGAACTTAAAGTTCTGTTGTGTAGCATGCTCCCTGTGAATACTTCATAAAGTCTTTATTTACATGGTTCCAAAACCATCTGTTTGCAGGACTGAGTTAAGTCTAAAAGCATTGTGTAATTTCTGAAAACATGCTGAAAGAGGACCATAGAATACTATTAGCAGAGAGATGATTTGTAATGATTAACTACCTTAAGAAATCCGTTATCCAAGAAGTGTTCTGGCTTTGTCCAATTTTGGCAGGGTATGATGGTTATTGGAAATGTTATGCAATATGAATTAATGTTTTCTATTACAAACACATTTACTTTCAACCTCTCCCAACTTTATTCCATAGGAAAAGGCTGGTGCTAAACTGCGTCAAGGTCAAACCCAGAATAAGGAAGTGATTCAGGAATATATTGCTGGGGCAGACAGCATTGCAGAAGATCCAGCAACCAGAGATTACGTTGTCATGCGAGCTCGGATGATGGCAGCAAAGTCAGTTTACTGAAAATCTGAAAAAATATTTAAAAGCCATTTATCTTTTTTGCTACATAATGTTTTTGCTAAAACCTAATTATGTAGACTTTTTTTGGCATCTTCGTTTTGAATCATAAAATGTAGAGTAATTATAACACTGAAGTGACTGTTCTTTCTACTTTTGTCAGGTTGCTGGGAGCACTTTGTTGTTGTATTTGTGACCCAGGTGTAAATACTGTTACTCAAGAAATAAAGCCAGCTGAATCATTAGCTCAGCTACTGCTCTTCCACTTGAATTCTAAATCTGCCTTGCAGAGGATTAGTGTTGCATTAGTAATCTGTGAGTGGGCAGCCTTGCAAAAGGTAGGATGTTTCTGCAGCAAAAATAAATTTTACATGCTATTTTAATCCACAGCTTGTCACCTGCTACTTAGTTTGAAATAAAATTTCAGTTGATAAGCTAAAGTGGTATTTATACATCTAAATACTAAAAGCTTGATTGGTAGACAATGGAGGAATACATTACTTGGTAGCTAAACGCCAACTGTCAGAACTATGAATCAGTAAATATGTTCACATTTCTTCTACAAATAAGTCTGTTCCCAAGATGCATGTTATCTAAGGTCAATGCTTCCTTTTAACATGACTGTCTTTCCTGTATTCACTATCACTTCAGTTCTAGTGGCGGACTGAAGGTTTTATTCATAATCTTTAATATTGTGGGTTGCAAGTGTTAATGGTCCCTCTGGAAACTGGATTTATGTGTCTAGATTGCAGTGTTTTAGTGGCCAAAACCAAACAAAATAAATTGTGAGTACTCAGAAATACCAATTATGTCTTTTCCTGTTACAGGAGTGTAGAACTGTGGCCATTTGTGTGCAACCTCGTTTGCTTGGGGTCCTTTCTGAACATCTGTATTATGATGAAATTGCTGTTCCTTTTACACGAATGCAGAATGAATGTAAACAACTCATCTCACTGTTAGCTGATGCACACATTGACATTGGAAACAGAGTCAACTGCAGTGTATTTACAATAGATCAAGCTAATGAGCTGGTAAGTAGAGGCATACCTGCCCTTCCTTCAAATCTATTCTTGTCTTGAAATACATCTTCAGCATAATTATTACACAGATAGTAAATTTAAGCAATAATGTGGTGATTTTACACATCCTTTTATATGAAATATGTAATAGATACTTACCAATTCCCCTGTGGTGTTTACAGACTATGCCAAAAATTGAGTAGAATGCAAGGTAGATACTTAACAGGAGGAAAAAATTGACAGTGTTCTGATTCCAGGTGTAGATTCCCTACTGAAATCTACACAGAGGAAACCAAAGCAGGCTGGAACTCCTCCAAAAGCCACTGTCAAAAAACTAGTAAATAAACTGTGTAAATTCTAGGACCTCCCCTCCCCAAGCATGTGTGTTAACATGTTTTTTTCCTGCCTGTTCAATTTTTTTGTCTCTCTAAATCTGAAAACATCAGTGTTAGATGTGCTAATAAAAAGTAACTCTTGACATGAAAAGCTCTGTAAGTAAAAATAGAGCTGATAATGTTGGGGCAACAAATAAAAAAGTTTTTCTTCCAACCCCAAACTGGCTTCTTAATCAGAGAGAAAGATATGAGTATGGACAGATGAGGTAGGATGTAAATTTAGAGCTTGTGGATTTGAAAGCCTGCAAAATAAAATGGGACTGGGGTGGGAGGAGTGTGTAGATCTGGGGGGATGAAGGGATGGTGATGGATGTGGTGCAGCTTGCGGGTAGGACAGGAGGGGGATTAGCATCCTGGATGTATTTGTGTATCCAGCTGGGCTGCTGAGGATAAGAATAAGAGAAGGTTTAAGTTTGTACGATTATGGCCACGATGATTGTAGCATGATGGAGCTTAAAACTCTCAGATGGTAGTATTTGTGTAGTAATATGCAGTAGCTTAACTTGGAAATCTCAACATGTACAGAGTTATGGATAACTTTAAAGATATGGGCGGAAGGGATTTTGGCAGCCAGTCCGATTGTGGCTACCATCTAAAATGAATAAATTCCCAAGGTAAAGCTAGACAGAATCATGTGAGCTCATAGTCTGTGAAGTACAGGAGTTTTCATATACCTCAACTGTTTACTCTTGAGTCTAGTAATAGGGCTGCTTGACCAATGCATGTTTTTTCAAAAGATACCCGTTCTGGATTAGAAGACCTGTTACATAACTACTTGCTATTTTCTGTCTGTCTTCTACACCCTTTTCAACTCCTCCAGAGTTCTTGAAATACAGACACCAAACCTACTCTGCATTGTAGTACGGACCTTCATGCATTAGATGTAAAAATCCTGCACTCCTCCTTGCTGTTTATATTTTTTGCATCTTTTGGTCATTGCAGTCATATCATCAAGGTTATGTGGAGTAGAACTTGAGGTATCTATAGAATGACGCAGTACAAGTCTGATAGTTGAAAGACTTGACCTGAACATTTAAAACTAAAAGACAAAAACCAACAACACCCACCCCAGACCAATCTTGTCAACAGCTGTCATCTTTCCTTTACTTAGGAGCCTAACTATCCCAGCAGTAGACTAAGTTCAGCATTCCATGATTCCACATTGCTTTTAATTGGTTTCCTGTGAAAGATTTAAGCAACAGTAGTCAGTCAATTGTGAGTAAGGGAGGATATGGCAAGTCCTGCAACTATTGTGTTGTGATGACTTTTTCCTTACTCTCTTTCCTCAAAAGAAAATCATCTTAGAAACAGCTGTTTCATGTATGGGACCTTGCACGTCCTTTCTGACCTCTTGTATTCATAGCATGTTCTCCTTCGCTTATCTGTCATGCACCAGAATATACGTATATACCTGGCGGTTATAGGACAACCTAAATTTGGAGGAGTACGTAAACTCCTCTTTTAGCTTTGGGAATCTAGACTTGAAATGTTTGTAATCTGCCTGATTTTCCCCTTGAGCTGCACTTTAAGATGCCAGAAACTACATTTTGGAGCATTTCCTGCTATTTGCTGGGAAAATTGAGATGATGATACCTGGTGAAGTGACTCATATTCTGTCATGAAAACCATGGTTTTCAGAGGATAATTTATTTTACAGTATTCTTTCTTCCTTTTTACTAGGTTACTTCTGTTTTCAATGAGGTGACGTCATCCTTTACTTTGAATCCTAAAATTCTACAGCAGTTGGACAGTAAACGACAACAAGTCCAAATGACTGTTACAGAAACAAATCAAGAATGGCAAGTGTTGCATCTGCGAGTCCATACGTTTGCTGCATGTGCAGTTGTGAACTTGCATCAACTTCCAGAAAAACTAAATCCTGTTATAAAACCCTTAATGGAAGCTATCAAAAAAGAGGAGAATACACTGGTACAAAACTACGTGGCTTCATGCATAGCAAAGTTACTTCAGCAGTGTACAACAAGGTCTCCTTGCCCCAACTCAAAGATCATAAAAAATCTCTGCAACTCCCTCTGTGTGGATCCACATCTTACCCCACTAGCAGCATGTCCTGCACAGCCTCAGAGTAGCCATGAAAACTCAAAGGGTATGATATCTAAGACTGATAGGATTCTTAAAATATGTCTGCTTGTCTCTGAACTGTTAAAATGAGTATTTGAGTGAGTCTTGGTTTCGTTGTTTTTAAAATGCCAGCAACTGAGTCTTCATTTCTTAGTAATTATTTCATTTAGGTATCTTAAATTACACACTGTGTGCAACTAATGATTTGTATAGTTTTCAGAAACTTTATGTATAAAAGACTTTTGTTCCAATTTTTGATTATTTACTGTTGTTCAATTATTATCCACTTACGATCACATTTCATTTACATGTGTTATGAAGCTTTTCATTGAAATTGAATCAGTATAGAAATTAGAGTAGCTGGTTAAAGTCTGACTTGTGTTATGTTCCATAGGCTAACAGTAAGATAACAAAAGATGAGGACGGTGTTGGAAAGGAACAAATCGAGGCCAGGCTGGATGGAGCTCTGAGCAACCTGGTCTAGTAGGAGGTAGCAGGGGGGTTGGAACAAAAGGATCTTCAGGGTCCCTTCCAACCTAAACCATTCTCTGACTCTGTGGATTTTCTTTAAACGACTATTGCTAAAAATGTATGGATTGAATGAACAACACAAATTAAGACCTTAATACTCTCAAAGATTCTAACCTGCTTTAAGGTTTGACCATTATATGTTTTACTTAATGTGTCCTCCTTCCTCTCAGAGTAGAATAATGTTCATATCTGATTGAAAATTAGGCTGATTGGCATAAATAGAAACATCAACAAATCCAAAGGTACTGATGGCATCTGCTATTGTGTCTTAAACTGTGTTAAACTGTTTGTAAAGGATGCAGAACGTGTTTGGTTAAACTTTAGAAATTAATGTGTTGTTTTACATAAAAAAACAATTGTGCAAACTTTTTTTCTATGTGACTGAAGTTTTGTTATCTGTATTTCTTGACGAATAAGAATTTTTGTGGCAATTTGCACACTTAGATTTTTTTTTTACAAGTCTGTAATGTGCTCTTAACAGAGTAACTCTACTCTGTACTTAAATTTTTCCATCCTTGAGGATGATGACATGGGGTTTTTTAAAGCATGTTGAGATCTGCAGCTGACTTCTAGGAAGCTATCGCTTCTACCTGCGTTTTAAACTGCAGCTTCAATCATCGTCAGCTATTCTCTCTTTTCCTTTAGGGCCCAACTCTGATAAAGATGGGATGCATCATACAGTTACGAAGCACAGGGGAATAATTACACTGTACAGACATCAGAAAGCTGCTTTTGCCATCACAAGTCGGCGAGGTCCTACTCCAAAAGCTCCAAAAGCCCCAATTGCAGATCTTCCTACTGGCAGTAGTGGAAGCATTCCTACAGAACTTGATGAGGTAAACTTCAAAAACTTGCATTTGCAACTTGCACATCCATTCGTCCCTTCCGTTAGTTTGAATTCACTGGAGTTGATAGCATTATAATAGCGACATCCAAGATCTTTTCATGAGAGAACTGGGTTGATGTAAAATTTTGTGATGCAAGCAGCATAGGTTAGTTGATGAGTATATGAAGTTTTAAATCTTCAGTGTGTCAATAAGAAAATTAAAATATTCCTGAAGTATCTCGCATTTAGTATGGGATATGAGTATCTCAATATAAATCCATGCAAATGGATTTCCACAAACTGTGCTGTGACTGTGTCCTGCTACCCATTTTAATGTTGGTCGTCTTGATGCACAATAGAATCTCTGAAGCATTACAAACAGTATTTAAAATATGACTGGCTTTAGGATATACTAGTGACTTCCACACTTGATATGTTAAATTTTTTTGTTACTGTTTTATTCATGTAAAACTTCAGTGTGTTTTAGTAAGACCCTAGTCAGGACTGTGATTCCTAAACAGTGTTGTGGATCTGGTCTTAATTGTTAAAGTGATTTTTATCAATGCCGCTTTCTGAAGAGGGTGGGAGCAAGACAAGAGGCTTAATAAACAAATCAAGTATTGCTTTTGGGAAGTTTTTCTAGCATGCTGCTGTTCTTGGTGTCCCCTATGTTGGCAATATCTAACGTTCTGGAGCTGGAATCAGTTGGAAAAACCTCTTGTTGAAGTGGACCTGTGTCAGCAAAAGTCATATCCCGAAATTTTATAGGATTTAAATAATTTGCTGCAACACTTCCATTTTTTTACCTCTATAAAAGATAACTTAAAAAAAAAAATCGACCCGCAAATGTGTCGTAGATGGCTATAAACACAATCAGAATTGAATGCCTATATAACAATGGGAGCTTCCTTGAAAATAATTGTTACTCTTAAATGTATCTGTCCTTATTACTTTGTTAAATTGTTTAATTCTAGGCTCAGAAACCTTATGTTGTACAGAGAAGAGGAGCTGAATTTGCCTTATCTACTATAGCTAAACATTTTGGTGCTGAAATGGCAACGGGATTGCCACATCTCTGGGATGCTATGGTTGGTTCATTAAGGAACAACATTCACATAAATAATTTTGGTAATTACACTTCTGATTTAAGCTGAAGAGGGGGGTGGGGCTGGTAGGCTGAGTGCAGTAGGTCAGTCTTGAACTGAACACCTTTTCTTTTTTTAACAGACCGAAAGTCCTTACTGGAAAAAGGAGATGCTCCTGCCCAGGAGCTAGTAAATTCTTTACAGGTTTTTGAAACAACAGCAGCTTCAATGGATACTCAGCTACATCCTCTGGTAATCATATTCCAAAGCAGCTTTTGTATGAAGCACTTAAGTCTGTTCATTGCCACTGTTTTAAATCTTTGTTTTCTAAGGCTTCTTTTTAGATGTTTTTCTAATTTTGCTAAAATGGTGTTTTTATTGCACTTACTAGCCTGCCTGTTCTCCAAGTCCTTGTATTCTAGTCTTGATAAACTGAAGACATAGCCTTCTATCTTCAGCAGTTAAGTTGTTAGGTTTCAAAGCTATTTCTTCCCTGTGTTTGAGTTATGACAGTACTTATTCTATTGTGTTATATTGAAATCAGCATTTCAACTCTGTTTTATTCTAATCCCAGATTTCCTAAACCTGGAGAACAGACAGGCTCCCTGTGCAGGGAGTGCAAAAATTGTGGGATACTTCAGTTACCCCCAAGTAGACTGGATTAGATTCATTTTTAATTATTTCTTTTTACTCACCACTCAACGTAAAAGACTTAACGTCTTATATGCAGTAGTAGGTTCTGAACTGACTATTTGTACTAAGCAAAGAGATCCTGGAGTTGGAGTTAGGATAGTTCTGTGAAAGTATCAGCTGAATGTAAAATACTGGTTAAAAAAATTAGAAAGTTAAGAAAGAAACAGAACAAGAAAGTCACCATTATGCCTGCATCTGAATACAATTTTCAGTACTAGCTTATATCCGGTACTATAGTTCAGAATAAATATAGTAGCACTGGAAGAAGCATAGAGAAGGGCAACAGGATGAGAAAGTATGCAAGGAATAAGTAGGCCAGAACTCTGTCTGTAAAAGATATGATGGGAAAGGATTGGCATAAGGAGTGGCTGTAGAATTCTGAGCAGATGGAGAAGATTCATATGGCACATATGGAGTTGTTTCTTATCTATTTCAATAAAATACTGAAGTGATTTTGAGTTAATTTAGCATGACATGGAAAGACGTTTATATATACGTATTTTATATATATAGATGTACATATAATGTGTAGTTAATGTGTAGATTGGTTTGGGGGGTACCAATACTGTACACAGGTTTCAAAAAGAATACAAAAATCCTAGAAAATCAAGGAAAGTGGAACTGCTGGTTCATTAAAGCTAATATTTTGAGACTTTTACACTAGTAAAATCGTGACCATCTAGTATCTGACATAAAGTTATTTGTGCTGATGGAAGAAAAGGCACGTATGTACACACGTATCCCTTTGGGAAGATGTGAATTTCCTTCTGGGTGTCTGTCTTGTCACACAGAGTTAATAAGACTCCCAACATGGATAATTCATCTGCTTAAACATAAATTTATGATTCTAGGATGAATTTGCTAGCCGGAAGAAATTCTTTAATCTATGTATCTGTATTTAAGCAATACTGTTCTTTTAATATGAAAAGTTCCGAGTACTTTGTCGTGTATTTTTTCCAGTGTGAAACACTTCCTTAATTATTCTTTAATTTGCATTTTGACTAAAACCCTAAACATTTTATTACTGTCTGAATTTTAACTGTATTGGGGAGCAATATTTGTTCAAAGTTCAATTGTCTTTTTCTTCTGAAACAATTTTTTTGGTTCAAAACAATTTCTTGGTTTGGAACAATTAGATCTTGTGAAGGAGCTATTTCAAGCATTCTTTGGGAGGCAACAGTGTCTTTAAAATACGGTATACTTCAAAATAATTCAGTAATTTGTTTATAATTCATATTAACCTTTTTTTTCACCTACTCTCTTCTTCTATTCAGTTAATACAGCATTTGTCTCATCTTTATATGTGTCTTCAACATCCCAGCACTGCAGTGAGACACATGGCTGCTCGTTGTGTAGGTGTTATGAGCAAAATAGCTACCATGGAAACAATGAATATCTTTCTAGAGAAAGTTCTACCATGGTTGGGAGCAATAGATGACAACACCAAACAAGAAGGTGCAATTGAAGCACTTGCATGTATCCTTGCTTGAGTATTCAGAAATGCAGAAACCTCTTTGCAGTTGCATAAATTGGGGGAACAAAAAACGATGCCTGAAAAAAACAGAGGAGGAATGAAATAAAATGTTAAGCTATTTTCCTCCTGTAGATAAGAAATAGAAGAAATGTAATTGTTTCTCAAACCATGGAATTCACTGGGCTAAATGTAACTGGGTAGATCAGATTATTTTTTTATTATTTCTGTTGCTTTGTTAGTATAGATCTTTTTCATCTGCATGTAATGTATTCATGATTTCTTACTTACTGAGTGTGAAATCTGCCAGGTATATATTGATGTCAGACAGTCCTGAACTGGTAAAAGCTATTTCCTTAATAACTGATCCAGGTGTAATGGAGCAGCTGGATGTTGGTATTGTTCCATACATTGTTCTTCTAGTGGTTCCAGTTCTGGGTAGAATGAGTGATCAGACAGACAGTGTACGTTTTATGGCTACTCAGTGCTTTGCAACACTAATTAGACTAATGCCTCTTGAGGTAAGCTGAAGTTTTAAGTATACTGAGTATGTGAACTGTCCTGCATCCACTTTTTCACCAGCCACAAAGTCCAAGCTTCTGACTTACTGAACGCTGAATAGATGTTGAGACTATATCAGATAATTGCAGATATGTCATTTTATAATGCAACTGAGGAAAACTGGATCCTCTGTTAGTAACTTTCTAAACTAATGTTACAGTAAAATTTTTCATTTTAATTTTCCATTTAAGTTAAAGTGTATATTCCTTAATTTTGCATGTAATTCTGCTTTTGCTAGTTTTGGCTCCAAAGTCCTAGGGGTTATGTGTGTGCTCTCCCTAGGTATGTGTGGTGTTGTATATGTGGTGAACTGTATAAAAAAAGTGGTAATAGAAATAGTGTGGAGATAAATACAGTTACTTATTCCCAGTTCTGATAATCAAAAAGCCCCGCCCTACATCTTTGGGCAAAATATTATGCGTATTATGATGCAGTAGTATTAATCCATTCAGATTTGCTTCAGTTCATGACAACTACAACTTGCATACCTCAGACACTTTCTAATATTGCACTTCAAAGACTACAAGGCTTCTAAGTAACTTATTTTCACCACCAGATTGTAATGGAAGACAGTTCAGAACTTGTTTGCATGTTTCTAATGAAAAAAAAAAAGTGAGTTTAATGGGTTTAGTATCTTTTATTTTCTCAACTTTTAATTTAGCATAGAACCTTAGAATCATTGAATCTGTTGGGTTGGAAGGGACCTATAAAGGTCATCTAGTCCAGCCCCCCTGCAATTATCAGGGACATCTTCAACTAGATCACATTGCTCAGAGCCCCGTCCAACCTGACCTTGAATGTTTCCAGGGATGGTGAGATTGAGATTGAAATAACTTTATTATTAAGTTTTCATAGACAAAGTTTCACACATGCTTTGTGTGGACAAAAAACCCTTATGGGGTGGTGGTTTATGGATACAGTTTTACTTTTTTAAATGGAAAGACTTTTTAGGGTATTCTTGCAGGTATTTCATAAAACAAACTCTTAACATCTGAAATCTGGGTTAGTTTTCCCCCGTCCTTATTAACCACATGCATAGTGGAATTATTTGATAGTTTTTCTTCTCGGACAGGAGCCCTCCCAAAGCAATTAGTAACTTGGGTTTTGAAGTAAAGATAACTAAAGATAGAGGTGGCCCAGAAAACCGGGATGACAGATGTGATGATGGAAAATATCAGTGCCTCTTTTGCTACTGTATATTATTAGCAAGCAAGAATGTCTGAGTGTATTTGTCCCCAGATAGCTTCTTTGGGCTTCTGGGCCTGGTACAGGAAGTACCTAGGAAGCCAAGGTCTGCTGCCACAAACCTGGAGGGGTTTAGGTTTTTCTTCTCAATAGCTTCCAACTTCTTGAATTCTTCCTATGGATTTCAGTATCACTTTAGATTTAATTCTCCTTATATCTGTAGGAGAAAAAAATCCATCTAACTTTGGATGGTAGATTGTCCTTTGGGTGTCAAAGGATTCTCTAGCCAGCCAGATAAACTCTCGGATTAGAGGTAGAATAGCTCAGTCTTCGTAAAATCTTACCAGGATGACTAGGATTTCCCCTCTTCTATGCGATTGTATCAAGCTTTTCACTGTGTCCTTTTCGGGCAGAGTTTGTCTTTTGCAGCCTACAGCTCTGGATGAGTTGATCTCCAAGGAATCAAACAAGTATAGCACTGAGTTTGGATTTATAGAACTGAGAAGACCGCAGATCTTTGCCATCTGTTCAAAATGTCTAAGCTAGTATGAGGTTTTATTTCTTACTCTCTGTGTGAAAATTAAGTACTGTAGCCCTTACGTTACTGCTTTAAAAATACTATCCTAGGCTGGTATACCAGATCCACCAAACATGTCTGAAGAATTAATCCGAATGAAAGCTAAAGAACGTCACTTTCTGGAACAATTATTGGATGGAAAAAAACTGGAAAACTATAAAATTCCAGTACCAATCAAAGCAGAGCTCAGAAAATATCAGCAGGTAACAACTTATACTTGTATTTTAAAAGAGCACTAAGTTCCAGTTTGATAGGATTTTATGGAAGGGTAGGAGTTGTTTGGGTGCTTCATTTTTTTGCTTGCGTTTTTTTGAGGGTTTAGTTTTGATTTTAGCTGTGCAGTGTGTATCCTAGACTCTTGGGTAAAGAATAAATGAAGTAATACACGCCATTTATACTGTTTTAACAACACTTTTCTTCCCCTTTCTGGATCCTGTCATTTTTCTCAGGGAATGGCAGCGAATGGGCTGTGCCTTGCTTAGGCTGACTGTGGGAGCTCACCGCTGCAAAGCCAGGCCTCGTTGTACTGTTTGGCTGCTTGCGTTTCTCCCTTTTTTTTCCCCTCTCTGCTTTGATTGAATGGGCTGTAGTGGATGTGTTTATGGTGGGAAATAAGCTCATAGTTTGGCAGTGGTGGATGACAGAACATACAGATGTTTGAACTGAAGCTTAACTAGCCAAAAGCCACTTTTTACTTCTGAGGCACTCTTTCTATTTTCTGATTTCAGGATGGGGTGAACTGGCTGGCATTTCTCAATAAATACAAACTTCATGGAATTCTTTGTGATGACATGGGTTTAGGAAAAACTTTGCAGTCCATTTGCATTCTTGCAGGTGATCATTGCCTCAGGTAAGCTTAAACAAATAACATTGTATCTTAAAGACTTTAATGATAGGCTTTATCCACGGTAATGACTCTGGATGTAGTCCTGGGCAACTGGCTGTAGGTGGCTTTGCTTGAGCAGGGGGGTTCGACCAGGTGACCTCCAGAGGTCCCTTCTAACCTCAATAGTACTGTGAAAAAGAATTTTTTTGAACTTCTTCTGATATTCTTAAAGGGCTCAGGAATATGCAAGAACAAAACTGGTGGACAGTGTTCCTCTTCCCTCCTTGGTGGTGTGCCCTCCTACACTCACAGGACACTGGGTGGATGAAGTGGGCAAATTTTGCTCAAAAGAATATCTTAATCCTTTGCACTATACAGGACCTCCTACTGAGAGAGCAAGGTAACGCACTTTGCATTTATGACAGATAAGAGTAAAATACCACAGACAGAATTTTGCAATTCACTTTACTACTGAAGCACAGTTTGTAGGCATGGTAAAACCTGTAGTGGTATCTTTAAATGCTGAAATAATAACATATGTAAGGAACACTTGAGTTATGATCTCTCTTTTTTTTCTTAAGATTACAACACCAGGTGAAAAGACACAATCTCATAGTGGCTTCATATGATGTTGTAAGAAATGACATTGACTTCTTCAGGTAAAAATTGATTCATTTTCTGAGGTTTTTAATAGCTTAGAATTTTAAATGCTACTTAAGTCTATGTTCTTCTTTTGTAGAAATATTAAGTTTAATTACTGCATTCTTGATGAAGGCCATGTAATAAAAAATGGAAAAACAAAGTTGTCAAAAGCAGTAAAACAGCTGACTGCCAATTACAGGATAATTCTTTCTGGGACACCAATCCAGGTAACTGCTTTTCTTTTTTCCTAAGGAGTTGGGTACTAGGAAACAAGCAAGAGGGATCTACTTTGCAGTCCATTTTATTGTGCTTTTTATCAGAGTTGTTTTGTTCGAAGTATACATTGTAAAAAAGCCTTTCATTGCTAAATGCTTGAAACTACATCTTTTTCCTTTCCCAGTATACCCATGTATAGGGAAATGCAGGATCTTGGTACTAATGGGGCTCAAACGTTTGCAACAAGGCTTTCTTTACCACTTGTTCATTAAGTAGCAGGCAGGGAAGGGAAGAATGCGTTTCCTTATACCTCTAGTTAAATTAGCAAGAAACTCGACTTAGAACTCCGCATTTGGGCTTTGTCCAAAATGACTTTGCTGTGGAGTACCTGTCTCATCCAGGACTAAGACCACCCATCTCCTGGGTTCTGTTGTCCAGAAGAACTCAAGGTGTTGCTTAAGACATTAGATACAGTAGAAGGTCCATTTATATGTTAAAAGTGCATGTTCAGGTCTTCCTGTAACTTAAGTTAAAGAAAGAGCCACCAAGTTCCAGGAGCTCAAAAGTATGTTGAAGTGTTATGTTTGTAGTATTTCATAGGCAGTGTTAAATATGTATGGAAATGTTTCTGATAGCTTGTAACAATTCATTACTTTTGAAAGCAATTTAACAAATGGGGTTTTTTTATGTACAGAACAACGTCTTAGAGTTGTGGTCGCTGTTTGACTTCCTTATGCCAGGATTTCTGGGTACTGAACGCCAATTTGCAGCTCGTTATGGCAAACCAATACTGGCAAGTAGAGATGCCCGAAGCTCCAGTCGAGAACAAGAAGCTGGTAAGGAATCAAACGTTAAGTCTTGGTTTTCTTGTTTTCTTCCTTTGTGAGAACTGCTAATGAAAAGAGAAAATGTGGTCAGTGGAAACATAAGAGATTGGGGAGGGGCTGAATGTTTTGAAATTTTTTTCCCCTAAAATACTGCTTCTGCTGCCTTTACTAGGTGTTCTTGCCATGGAAGCACTGCACCGTCAAGTTTTGCCATTCCTGCTGAGGAGAATGAAAGAGGATGTACTGCAGGATCTTCCACCCAAAATTATTCAAGATTATTACTGTATTCTCAGTCCTCTACAGGTACGCTTAAAAAGTTGACTGGAAGCTTAATTTTTTCAGCACAGTTAAGACCACAGAGGTACCACATCTGTGTTCCTGGGTCAGTCTGATGTCAGCTCTCGCATTCTCTGGGACCACAGGACTAAAAAGTTTTTCTAGCACGTGTTAAAGAACTAATTTCAATCCAGTTGCAGTAGAGTATTTATTTAGCTTAATTTCTGGTATTGTTCTACAAGAACAACATCTAAGCATTTGCAGATTTTTTTTAAAGAATACTTTCCAAGCTGAAAGAAAATAAACTGCAAGAGATTCCACTGCTACATGTAAAATAGATTTATTGATTTACAATAATTCAGAACTTGAACTCGGAACTAAAGTCTAAAAATAACTGTCCGTCTTCTGTCGGGTAAAACATACTCTTTCTCTTCTCTGGGGCCTGGTCTACAGGTTCAGCTTTATGAAGATTTTGCCAAGTCTCGTGCCAAATGTGATATTGATGAAACAGTTTCTTCAATTTCACTGAATGAAGAAACTGAAAAACCAAAGCTTAAAGCTACAGGTCATGTATTTCAGGTACACATTTCTTCAGTAATTTTTACTACCTAGTTCATTTATTTCTGGTAACTGTATTTCTGGGTTTAATAAAAAAATGAAAATCAAAATAGTTAATTTACACATTTGTGGCAATATAACATAAGTAAAATATTTAGGTTTTTGGATCAGATTGCCTGGAATGTGATGTATAGCTATTATGCTTAAATTGTATTTTTGTGTCTTAAGTCATATAAGACGGTCTTAAATTTTTTTGGTGTTCAGCTATTTAATGGATCTTGGATACTACTCACAATTGAAAAATAATTACCAAAAGTGCAAAAACTCAAAACAAGAGGAAACTAATTTTGATCTCATCAGTGTTACACTACAAAATTCAGATTCTAAAACATGAACAAAAAAGTTTCTTTAAGGTTAGATCTGAATGCATGAAGGTTCATGGTCATACAGAATTGCCGGATAAGTCTTGGCTACTTGGAAACAATAATTCTCAAAGGCTCTGCACAGCTCTCAAACCTATCTACTGTATCGCACGCAAATATGAAGGTGTGGGAAATGGTAGTCTTTGTGCTGTTCCTGCAACAGGAACCAAGATCACTCTGCTCCTAACACTTGCTGGATACAGTTTGAAATACAGGCTTTCTTAATATAAATGTGCAACTTTATTTTAGTGAAAACATACCCTGAAGTCCAAATTGTGGAATGGGGCTGAGTGGCCCCTATACTTACAATAAACTTTGTTCATCCTTTTTTGTAACTACATTGTTGCTAACCATTCATTTGAACTTCATTTCTTAAATAAAGGCATTGCAATACTTACGGAAGCTATGCAACCATCCAGCATTAGTGTTAACAACACAACATCCAGAATATAAAAGAATTACAGAGCAACTTGCAGCTCATAACTCATCACTTCGAGATATCCAACACGCACCTAAGCTGTCTGCTTTAAAACAAGTAAGTAGGTTTGCATGTTGTGCTTTACATCTCCTAAATGTGTGTCTACTGATATTACAATTTAGAAGGTTTTGTTTAAGATTTCATCAATATGAAAACTGATCTTAAAACACTAGTTAAGTAGCAAATGAAATAGAATACAAGGGGGTTTTAGGCATATGAACTATTTTTCCTGTTAATTCAAGGGGGAGAGGGTAGCACAAGCTTGCTTCAAGGTGATGTTTACATAATTTTTGCTGCCCTGTCAAAAATATTTTACTTGTTTATTACTCCTGTTCCTCTTGTTACAGAAAAACTTTTCTCCTCTTTATTATACAGGAGACTATTAGCTTGATAATGTTAGATTGCGTCACATACTTAAATTCTACTATGAGTAAAGAAAAATGAAGAAAATTACTATTCTGTTGACTCAAATTTTTCAGTTTGACAGTGAAGCCAAACTTTGCATTATGTCATTTAAGCGACTGTCATATAGAGACTTCCTTCTGTAGTTTTTTGTTTCTTATTTCTACTTTTGATAGTCCATCAATGTCAATATTTACATGAGATCTACTGTCATTTTGATGATACAGTTTAATGCTGTTTTACTTTAAGCTGCTGCTAGACTGTGGTTTGGGGAATGGTGGATCTTCAGAAAGCGGTACAGAAGCTGTTGTGGCCCAGCACAGAGTACTTATCTTCTGTCAACTTAAAAGTATGCTGGATATAGTGGAGCATGACCTTCTCAGACCTCAGTTACCTTCAGTTACTTATTTACGACTAGATGGCAGCATACCTGCTGGTCAGAGGCATTCCATTGTTTCACGGTAAGCATATCCCTTCATAACCAATATGAGGCCAACTGTAATGAACTATGTTATATAATACAAAATTGTTCCTTTGTCTGCCTCAAAGTAGTTGAGGTTCATAAATTCATTATTTAAATGAAATTTACCATGCTTAACTTTTTTTCTATGCAGGTTTAATAATGACCCATCTATAGATGTTCTTTTGCTCACCACTCATGTTGGTGGATTGGGACTTAACTTAACAGGGGCTGATACAGTAGTATTTGTAGAACATGACTGGAACCCAATGAGAGACCTGCAAGCCATGGATCGGGCACATCGCATTGGGCAGGTGAAAAACTCTTTAATTTCTCTTCAGTTTTTTTCTCTTGCTGAACTCCTGTTTCTTTGAATTTGGATAAAGTTGTAGCATATAATAAAAGTGACATCTGGGACTTTCCACCAAGCTTCCATTCATACTGCATTCTTGCAAATATGCCAGATGTTGAAGTGGGTACTTTCTTATCCTGTCTCCAACTTGGTGTGCCTTCTCTTCTGTACTTCCTGAGCTGCTGAGGAGAGGTCAAGGACAAATCACCCTTCAGTGGAGGAAGAGATGCAACTAAGATGAGGAGCTGGGGAAGCCCCGAGGGTTGTCCTCTGATGCCTGGACAGGGAAAGGGCGACTGCTGTTAGTCTCCCTCTACAGCTGTAAATAGCAGTGAATTCTTAACTTACTGTGCACAGATGGAGTTGCAGATACCTCTACTGTATGCTAGCATAGTCTCATTCTTTTTATCTAACATCAGTCAAGCTTATTGAGTAACTACTGAAGAGTAACTCCAAGACAAATTGCTACCAGACTGTCCATAATGAATACTTTAAAATGTTATGCTTTCTTGAATACCTAAGATGATATTTTTTTTTAGCTAAGTGTGCTTTTTTTTTCTTTCAGAAACGTGTTGTTAATGTATATCGCCTGATAACCAGGGGAACTCTGGAGGAGAAGATCATGGGTCTTCAAAAGTTCAAAATGAATATTGCAAATACAGTGATCAGCCAAGAAAATGCAAGCCTACAGAGCATGGGAACAGAACAGCTTCTTGATCTGTTCACTCTTGACAAGGTAAAGAACAATTTTAACAAATACCTACCAAAAATAGAGAAAGCTTAGGGAAAAGCTTTGCTTTGAAATGTAAAATTTAATCGGACGAACACTTGAAGTTGGAATGATGAATAGTAGACAGCTCTCTGAAAACCAGGATGAAGTGATATTTCCCCCAAAAGAATCATCAGACTCAAAGAATTTAGTATATTCCTGAAAACATTAGTCTGTATATTAATTGATTTTTTTCTTTTGCGAAGGATGGAAAAACTGAAAAAGCAGATACCTCTACCTCTTCTGGGAAAGCATCAATGAAATCAGTACTCGAAAACCTTGGAGAACTATGGGATCAAGAACAGTATGACACTGAATACAGTCTTGAAAACTTTATGCATTCATTAAAGTAACCATCATATATTCGTAATACAACTGCTGCTAGTTCACGTATTTTTCTGCTGATATTCAGCAAACTTCAAAGCATATATAGTGAACCTTTAGCTTAATGTGTAAATAGACTTACTGAAAGAAGAATCTTCAAAAGACTGGCACTAAGTAGTGTCACCTGTTTCACTGGGGAGTTATTTTGTCTTAAACATTTGCACTGTATAAAAGAAATTTAAATGTAAACATTGTGAGGTGGTTTGAATTTTACTTGTTCTGAACGGCTTCAAATTCTTACTTGGTAGAAGAATAAAACAAAGGAAGTTTTTACTTATGTTAACAAGTGTTACTTCTGTTTGAAGTTAAGTCAGTCCACCATTATTTCTTTCTGTATCTATAATAGTTTTGTACAGTTGTTTCAGTGAGTACTTCAGGTTGTTCAGTGTACATTTTTCTTTTAAACACAACTCGCTTTTATGGTGTATTAAAAAACAATTTTCAACTTTCATTCAGATCATTTCAGGACTTGTGTTACCAGAGGCAAAGCCTAGAAGCCTTGAAAGTATTGAATAATTAAAGGGCACTAGGTATGTGCACCCACCTTTGTATATTGAGTATAAATATATTATGCTCTTCAGTCTTTTTGACACCATCTTGAGAGAACAGCTGACTTGAACTTTTTAATGTAATGAGCTATATTAAGTACAGGTAATGGCCTGTTTGAGGCCATGTTTGCATCCTATTAGCAGGGGTGTACTTTTTTAATTTATCTATAAGGCTAGAATATAGCCACTTTGAGAGATGCATGTATTAGTATGTTTCAATCCTATATATTTTTTGTAACTAAAAGAAGAAATTAAATATACAGACAGACATTTTCCAGAAGTAGATTTTACACTGTCTAGGATTCCAAAATCCATGCTAAAGTGACTGTTTACTAAACTGATGCATGACTTAAAGCTTCTTAAAGGAAGAGGGAGGACTTTTTTTCTTTAGGAGAAAATATACATAGAAATACCTACATTCAGTTTGAGGGAATTGAATAGTTGAAATTGTATAACAAAGATAGTAAAGGACTTCATTAGCAGTAAGTGAGAACAATATGGCTGTGTGTTATGCAGCTTTTTATAAAAGGGAGGCAGTAGTAAAAGTGTGTTTCTAGATGTGCATATGTACCAGTGTATGCACTTTTTATAAATATTAAATTATAGATAACTTACAGCAGTTGTCTGAATACATAGAATATATGTATAAATATAAACCCTAAGGTTTGTAGCTTGCTGTGTGCTTAAGCATCAGAGCTTAAAACCACCAGAGACCTCAACTATGTAAAATAAGATTGTTTTAAAACAATATATATAAATCAAGACTGTTCTGCAGCATTGGAGATGAATTAATGTCACATTTCAGTGGTTATGAACTGCCATATTGTAACTAAATTAGCATTCCATGAAAATAAACAAAACTGGGAATATGTAAGTTGCATGTTGTGTATGTCCGTGTTTAGGTTTTTTTCTGTAGAGAAGACTTTTTCACTGTAGCTAAGTAACAAAACTAATGCTTTTGGAAATTACAGCTGGATTACTAGTATTAGTTCACTTCTACCTTCATACATAGAATATTTCTGTTGTGCTTCCAACTGATAATCCAAGCAAGCGGGAGAGACAAGATGGGGCTTGGTGTTCTGTTTACAGAGAAATTATAATGCTGGAATACTGGGTACTTTTAAGATACTTGGTGGGGGGTAATCTGGCGGTACTGCCCAGAAATAGCAAGATATTTGAATAAAAAAGCCTCTTATTTAGTCATGAACACTGCATATGTGTTTTCTTCAAGAGTTTTATTAGCTGCAGTGGTAGGAAACTGTTTGGCTCCTGATTGAAAATAAATGTACAGCAAAGGACTGCTTTAAACCAGTTATTTATCACATTGAGGTTGCTAGGCAACCATAATACTGTTAGTGATGGCTCTTGGATATGACATCAAAAAGAGTCCTGCACCTGGAAAATGGGGGGGGAGCAGAACCTAGAATAATTGTTTCAAGATTACTATATGTACTGACTGATCTTAAGTGTTCCTTGAATTAACACTTTCAAAAGAGAAACCAGCTGGAACACTGCACTAAATATATAAAATACATTTTTAGTTACCTTAATACTTAACTCGGAGCTTTTCTATGCCCCCCAAGCTTAGCAGACCATTTATCATGATCTGGCTTGTTAGTGCAGTGTTCTCAGTGCACAAACTGGATTTGCTTACAGCAAAACTCAAGCAAGAAATATGTTTTTGGTATGCCTCTAACTGCATTCGACCTCTTTAATGGGTATTCAGCTGGATCAGACCAGGGATTGGGCTGAAATAGAGAAGTTTTTTATTTCTAGGCTGAAATAAAAACTTCAAAGATAGCATGGGGATGTCAGGTTCTCAGCACCAACCATTTTTCTCTGCCCCTACTGCAGTGTATTACTTGCTAATGAAAACAGCCTAAATCTTGAATTGACTGCAAGTGCAGTCATTGCAGGCCCCAAAAAACATGACCCATGAGTAGAACCACACATGCCCAAGGCTTGATGCATTGTGTGTAACTTGCACTGAATTAACTAGTCTATATCCATTGTTTAATGGCATCAGAACACCACCAATAGTCACCAAAGCCAGACCTCCAAATTACTGAGGTCCCAGATTCAATGCTTGCTCATTCGTGAAAACTTAAGTACCTCTTAGGTGACCCCATTCTGGGCTGGAACATATACATAATGGTGCTTTTCAACCAAACTTCAAGACTGCTTGAAATTCTTCTTGAAACTAAATGGAAAACTATCTTCTGCAAACATGCACCAAGTCTGCATAAATGTTCCTTCTGAAATGTCTGTTAAACTAAGAATTCAATCTGACAAGTCTGTCTTCATGCATGTCACCTTCAGAATCCATTTAAGCAGGAAGCTGCTTTCTTTCTGCAAATGTAGTTATGACTATTGCAGGGGATTTTTGCTTTTTTTTAATCATGCTTGGAAAAGCATTAGGGAATGAGGTTTTTTTTTTCCAAGCTTGATGAAATCAAAATTACACTGAAGATCCAAGGTCTGCATACTTACGATTTAGTTCAACTCAAATTAGTTCAAGTTTAGTCTTTTTCTTCAGCCTTTTGTAGTGGATGCCCATTGTCTCTAGAAAGCTTGCATTTTACTTTCAAGTTACCGAACTTAAAGAAAAATGCTTACACTCACTATTAGTGGTATCCCCAACTTTACTACCATCCCATGATTCTACATGTTACTAAGGCAAGTAAGTGTATCTTTCTAATTCAGTCTTCATTCAAGCAGAAGTAGGGCAACTTAAGCCATGTTAGGAACTGTGGAAAACTTCCAAGATGAAAACATACTTGCATATGTAAGATTTTGTTAACTTGCTCACAAATGGCAAATAATACAGCATTAAATATAGCTAGGCATGCAGCGTTATACAGAGCTTTGGCACAGGGCAAGCTTTAGGACTTTTAAGGACCACAGCAATAACTGACTTATGGCTGGTGATAAGTTGCTTTGTAATCAAAAGCTTGGAAACTGAAGTTTTTTCTTTAAGCTAAGCGGGAGATGTGTTACGGTAAAAATTAATTCACCTTTTAAATCACATTTAAGCGAGTTACTTCAAGGGCATCTCTCTCAGTATAAGCATTCTTAGAGAGATGATTATTCATCTGAATTCTTTCAGTGTCCTAATAAAAGACATGACCTTTGATTTTGTTTCAGAAACTGTATTAGTTGGCTCCTTATCTTCTAGTGGCTTCACTGGTTCTTCAGTATTCTGATCTACAGCAGGCTTGGAGGTATCTGTTCAGTTACACTGTTACTTTTTAATGCTAACCCACTGTTCAGGAATCAAGTTTTAGTTGCTACTTCAGCAGACAAAACTGGAGTCAAACCCTAGCTGAAATGGGGGATTCTGCCCAACAAAGGAAAGTGTCCATTGGTGCGAGACTGACAGAACTACTCTCTCCAGTACAGGGATGCCACTCCTGGGAGGTGCTCCTGTGAGGACCATACAGCAGCCAGGTAACAGAGCTCTAACCTCACAGTGACATAACTTGCAGTGACCTTGGGTGTGACCTAAGGGGAAGATGCATTTCTTCATTCTGCTGTATGCATGCACAAGCAGAGCTTTCTGCTAGCATGATGGCAGCATTGGGGGAGGGAAGGTACTAAACGAGCGAGCAGATTGCAAAAAATAAAATGGGAATCCACAGATTTAGAGCAGGCTTTCAGTCCTCTCCATTCATTAGCCTTACACAATAAACAACAACAAAAACTTAATTTTCATAGAATCATAGAACAGTTTTAGTTGGAAGAGGCCTTAAAGATCAGCAAGTCCAACCGTTAACCTAACACTGCCAAGCTACTGCTAAACCATGTCCCTCGGCACTACATCTACACGTATTTTAAATACCTCCAGGGACAGCGACTCAACCCCTTCCCTGGGCAGCCTGTTCCAATGTTTGATACCCTTTCTGTGAAGAAATTTTTCCTAATATCCAATCTAAACCTCCCCTGGCACAACTCAAGGCCATCTCGCTCTTGTCCTATCGCTTGTATTCGGAGAAGAGACTGACCCCCACCTCACTACAACCTCCTTTCAGGCAGTTGTAGAGAGGGATAAGGTCTCCCCTCAGCCACCTCTTTTCCAGGCTAAGCAACCCCAGTTCCCTCAGCCGCTCCTCATAAGACTTGTGCTCTAGACCCCTCACCAGCTTTGCTGCCCTTCTCTGGACCTGCTCCAGCACCTCACTGTCCCTCCTGTGGTGAGGTGCCCAAAACAATACAGTACCAGCCAAGTACAGAGGTACTATCACTTCCCTGTAGTCCTGCTGGCCACACCATTTCAAATACAACCCAGAATGCTATTGGCCTTATTGGCCACCTGAGCACACTGCTGGCTCATACTCAGATAGCTGTCAACCAATATCCCCAGGTCCTTTTCCACGGGGCAGCTTTCCAGCCACTCTTCTCCAAGCCTGCATGGGGTTGTTGTGCAGGACCCGGCACTTGGCCTTGTTGAACCTCATACCATTGGCCTCAGCCCATCGATCCAGCCTGTCCAGATCCCTCTGCAGAACCTTCCTACCCTCAAGCAGATCAACATTCTCACCTAACTTGGTATCATCTGCCAACTTATTGAGGGTACACTCGATCCGCTCATCCAGATCATTGATAAAGATATTAAACAGAACAGGCCCCAGTACTAAGCCCTGGGGAATACCACTTGTGAACAGTCACCAACTGGATTTAACTCCATTCACCACAATGCCTTCGGCCTGGCCTTCCAGCCAGTTTTTAACCCAGTGAAGTGTATGCCCATCCAAGCCATGAGCAGCCAGTTTCTTCAGGAGAATGCTGTGAGAAACAGAGTCAAAAGCTTTACTAAAGTCTAGGTAGACAACAGGCACATCCCTTCCCTCATCCACTAAGCAGATCACCTTGTCATAGAAGATCAGGTTAGTCAAGCAGGACCTGCCTTTCATAAACCCATGCTGACTGGGGCCTGATCACCTGGTTGTCCTCTATGTGCCACATGATGGCACTCAAGATGATCTGCTCTTCTGATCTGATTTTCTTCTATTTCTTAAGGTATCTTTAATTTAACACAGGGAGTAGGAGGTCTGTGCCAAGCTCCTATATACCTTTTTTTCTTGGTCAACAGCTAACATTTCAAACACTTAAAAATCTTTTGCTTCACCTATCAGTAGAGCTGTCCAAAAATATTTTAAACAGATTCAGTACTTTCTTTTTCAATTTAAATTTCAAGAAAATGCAGTACATCTCATGAAACACAATTTCAGTAAAATTAAGGTTTCTATTGGCACTGGTTGGAAAGAGTTAAGACTAGGAGGCCCATCACTTAAAGCTGAAGTCTTTTGGAACAATGATTTGTTAACTCTCAGAGTGGTCAGTATAAAAATAGGTCTCAAGTACCTTATATCAGGAAACCAAGTCTAATAGATTTGTCTTTTTACTACTTTTATAGAGGAGGGCCAAGGCTTAAGGAGAAATACCACCTCTTCATTGCACAAGGGAGTTACAGAACTGAGACAGCGAGATACTCACATACTACAATGATTAGCACCAGAAGCAGTCAGTGCGGAAAAAAAAAGCCATCTTCAGAGGAAGGTTTGAATTCTGAGCAGTAAAAGGCGTGGTAAAGGCTTAGGATCATACTGTGCAAAATAAGAAAATGAAATACTGATCATATTAAACACACAAGATTAAGGAGGGACTGCATGTGGTCATAAGGTACTCGTACAAAGGAGCCACCTTAGGTTCAACTTTTACCTAGAGCTTTCCAGGCATAGATGCCACAACACGACAGATAAGGTGGGGTACTTTCACTATGCCCATGTAAGAAATCCCACCATCGCACAATGAGACTACTTGCTCAGTCCTTCATAAAGTCAGTAATGATTAACCAACAAGCATACCAGCCACCAACTTCAGGTTTGAAAATTACACTTACTTCCTAAGAAAAGGAAAGACAACTGTCAAAAAAGAAATGTATTTCAAATACTACTGTTGGGAGTTTTCAAGAGAAAGATTTAATCTGCAATATGGCAATGACTGTAATTTCTATCAATTCTGATAGATTTTTCTCTTATCAACTAGAGCCCATCCAGTTCAGTGACTCCAATTGCCTCTCCAAGTGCTAATATTGCCATGCCAGCTGGGTGAGGTGCCACCCTCCACCATCATCTCTCTGAATGTGTCATTCCTCACACACTACTATAATTCAACAGACCGGTGCACCACTGATCTCTCATTAAAATAAACTGGAGGAACATACAGCTGAATGGGATGAGAGGCTGGTTTTCCGAATCCGAAGCTTCTGAGCTGATGAACAGTCTGATAGTCTGATATGAACAGTCCGATATGAAAAAATTAGCAGATCTGCTGCTTACACAAACAGGGATAAGGATGAACTTACATTGACTAAAAAGTTGCCACTTAAAGCCATTTTAGGATACACATATGCGAAAGACTACAAACTCTAATTCTAATCTATGCCAAATCTTGAGTATTTTAAATGGAAGAAAGGAATAGCTGAAGAAACAAAGTACTTAACACCAGATAACACCAGGAAACTCAGACATGGATTTAGGAACTTTGTTACCTTTCCCTCCCCTAAACCTTAAAAAAGTCACATGCTCAAAACATGCTATTTTCTTAGCTCTATCACATGGATAGCTAACTCAGTGTTGGGTGTTTGTTGTTAATTTAGCAAGTAATTGAGAAACATATGCTCTTAAAGATGATGACCTGCAGTATTTTCTTTGAAGTAAAATTCAGACCAGGATTTGCTAAGTTGTACGAGGAAAATTCCACATACTAAAGGAAAACGTTTACTGCCCAATTTCCCTTTTTAGATGAGGGAAGGAAGTCGATCCAGAGAGCAGAAACTTCAAACCCATAAATTCAGACTCAGGTACAAAAGCTGCAGGAAAAGTAGGGAAGGGTAAAGTGCAGAAATGGGGAGAAGGAAGAGTAATACGCTGCACCCTGCCAAAGGGCTCTTCCAGGAATGCAGCAAATTGAACTAATCTGCAGTTCAGCCAGAGGCTCAGAAATAGCTGAGCTATCGGAACATGCTGGCCACGTCGCCAATACACTCCAGTTCCAGGGGCCTTTTCAGGGTGATGCTGCGCTGTCCATGCCAAGTCTGTGCCTGCCAGAGATTTCCCATATGTCAGAGTAATTACATTTCATAGTTTATGCAGGCTGGCTGCTTAGATACTCCATCAAGAAAACAGGAACACTTATCAGTATACCAGCAGCAAGTTAATTGAGTGGTTAGCTGTGGTATGCTTTTTGCTACTGTTTCTGTGTTATTTCTCTTTGAATAAATATTGTTCTCTCCAGATACACGTTTATGTATTCTGACCCTGTTTCAGATGACTCATGGTGCACTTATGGCAATTTAATTATCAATCACGGCATAGCATCCTAGAAGTAAAGACTTCAAATAGATATCTGTAACGCTAAGCCAAGGTAAGAGCTAATGCAGATGTTCAAATCTAACTGCTTTTGCAAGTTAGTAAACAGAGCCTGAAAAATGTCAATTGAATTGTATATGATCTCTGCCATAGCCAGAGAAGGAAGACATTAAAAAGATATCAACTCCCAGGAAGCAACACACTTTGACTCCTGCCTCTCTTCTGAATCAGAGCTACTTCACTTAGAAGCAAAATTGACTTTTGACTCTGTACTACCAAAACAAGTGTGGCTTTAGAAAAATGTTGCAGTGTATTTTGATCTATCTCTCCATGCTGCCCACATCTCCTCTCAGTCCAGATTATAAAACACTTCTGTGACATTTGCAACTGTTCACCCTTGCTGTCTCCATCTTGCAACACACAACAATCTTGTCAACCAAACTAAAAGTACTGAGGTGTTATTTCCTGTTCTTTTGGAAGCTTTGGATACCTACATAAACATAGGCAAAGTTCATATCTGCAGAAACTCAAAATACTACCCACATTCATATGCAAGAGCATGTTATTTTTCAAGAAACTACAGAGAAAAGCATCATGCACACTAACCAAACCAATAGCCAACGCCAGCCCACCAGTGTTTGTCTTTATGATTAATTTATTGCATTAGGTATCGTATCAGTTCAATTATCAGTTCGTATCAGTTCAATTATCAGTTCATTTTCAAGATGGAAAGGACAACGTGGCAGAATTCAAAGTTGATACTTCTGCTTTCTTTGCTGCCCTGGTTAAGAGCTGCAAGATGTGATCAGCATTTCAGGCTCCTCATGGCTGTCTCAGTCAGCAGTAGTTAATTGTTTATAAAATGCAGAACTGTGTGTTCTTGCAGTTACATCACTCTTTGGCTGTGCCTATTATTTATCAGCTGAAGAGCAAGGCAACAAACAAAGCAAGAAGAGCAGAAAAGAAAAATAATACCATGACAGTTTACATGGCCTGTGTGGGGTCAGGGAAAGCGAAGGAGGAAGAGACATGAGATGCACTTGCCACCAGCCCATTTTCCCTGGCTCGGTCTGGTCTCTCTCTCCCAAGTCCCACTGTGCAGTATTTTTGCCTCCAATATCGATGCGGCCACAGCTCCTGAAGCCACCACGGTGTTGCTGTGGAAGAGATCTGAATCTCTTACCCCTGGGGGCTCTGCGTGCTGCTTCGTGCTCTTCCCACCCTGCTGTGCCATCACCAGCGGAGAAAACAAACCAGCCAGCCTGGAAGTCCAAATAAGCGTAAGCGGCAGATGGCTGCAAAGAGCCCACAGCTTCTTGCATCTGCACACAAACCCAGAGAAAATACAACCCTTACACAAGGGCTCCGAGGCCTAACACTGGCTGCGAGGATGTAGCAGCCAGGGCTGCCTTCATACCATCCCTCACTCTTGAAATAAAAATAAATAAATAAATAAAAATAATAACAGAAGAAAAGGCCTCAAGATCACGATCCCCTCACTGGCCCCAACGCTTCCACGCCCCGCATCGCTCGCAGACGGCACGCGCGCCAGGGGCCGCGCGGCCGTTAGTTTCTGCTGCGCAGCACGCGCTGCGCGGCCCGGCCCCGGCCCGCCCGTCGAACCTTCCAGAAGCCACGGCCCCGCCCCGTCCGCGGCCCGGCTGCCTGCCCAGGTAACGTAACGCTTCGTAGGGACAGCGGAGGGACAGGGCGGGCTGCCGCTGGCAACCCCCGCCTCCCTCAGAGGCGCTAACGGTCGCCGCCGCCCGGTGCACCCCATCCCCGGGTTTGCCGTTGAGCACCCCCCACAAAAAATAAACCACCCCACAAGGAAAGGCGAGGTGGGTTGGGTTACGCTTCAATGGCGCTCAGCTGCTGCTAGAGAAGCTCCGGTGGGTTTTTTAGGGTTTTCGCAGCCCAGCAGGTCAAACGATGGTGCTTAGCACAAGGAGGCGGCTTGTGTGCTGTTTGGAAGTGTTTGTAGAGCAGCAGAATCACCGTATTCATCTGCATTTTGTTTGTTTCCTGACAAGTGAGGACCAACCTGGATTTAGGACTGAGTTGCGTGCCTTATGAGTTTATCTATTTAAGGTGTCTAGAGGCAAGGAGACGACTTCCCTGTTTTCTTAGTCTGCTGCTGGTCTGTCATATAGTAAGACTTGCATCTGTGGCAGAGATGTATTCGAGGCACTAAATGGCTTTTGCAATTGTTAGATACCTTTATCGGCATTGCTTTGGCATTTAAACAGCCACAAAAGCTATTTACTGCCTCGTAAACTCCTCTGCAGCAAACATTATCCTTAATTAATCCCTGAAAATTACAAAGTCTGATGAGGTAACCTGTTTTTCACACCACCCAATTAAGCTTAGGAGAGTTTGTTGCTGTTTTCCCTTTCATTTTGTTTTTAGACAGTTGTCAGCTGGCCCAGTCAGAGCTTGTTAGGACAGGTAGTAGCAATTTAGCAGCACGGCACAGGTAACAAATACCAGCCAAATCACTGAGCTGTGAGGATTATTCACAGCTGAGAAACTCGTGAGATGAGTAACAAGTTAAACCCTGAATTATCTCACATTAAAATCAGAAGGGCAATCTGAGCAGCGTGTGTATTCAGAACTAAATGATGTTATAGACTCTTTAAAAGATTGGAGACAGCTGCTAATTAGGAGTATTTGAAGCTGAGGACATAATAACAGAAGTAGATCTCTCGTATACTGAAAGATTTCAGATGCATACTTGCTTTATATATATCATGACTTTTTGTATATGAGCACTTACAGAAATTCAAAGCAGCTGAAAACAACTCAATACCTTAAGATATCCACCAGAATAATGTTTTGTGGCATAGATACAAGTTTTTTTATAGCATGTACAAAAAGTTTTGCTACATTTACATACCCCAACCCATACCTTCACCAGAATCAGATGTTAGTTTTAAACTAAAGCAGTTCACAAAATAATAAAAGTATTAGGCATCATGTTTTCAAATGTCTGTCTGGCCATATGAGGACTAGAATTATATCTGGAAATTCAAGGATCTTGTGTAAACTTGTTGAGCAGAGAGCTGTACTGGGGGGAGGGGAGCAAGAAACATTCGCATAAATATTTGGGAGTTGGCAGTGCTGAGTCCTACCTCATTGCTTCCCAGGGATGACTGATAAAAATTCTTGTGGAATTGCTATTGCCTGCTCAGAAACATGGTATCAAGAAAGAAGATATTTTCATATATTTATCCAGGTTAGTTACTGAGTTGCAGAAAGGTGTTGGGATCATGTAATCAGCCAGTTCTCTGCAGACTTACAGCAAATGCTTCATGAACTGTGAATTGTATTTTAGGAAGTACGTAGTGATGCAGGGTGTAGAGTTTGTAGTTAAGGTAGTATAAATTTGATATAGCACATGAAGTACAGGAAGGGTGGTTGCTCCAAAAATTGTTGCAACAAATTTCTCCATCAGCATTTAAAATTTCAAAAGCAAATTCTGAAAGAAAAAAAAAACGAATCTCTTGTGTCTGAGAAATAGGAAAAGAAGAAAAGAAAAGTAGAAAAAAATGTTGTGTTGCATGTCTCATGTGGCTTTTTATTTTTCCTCATCACTGGAAGAAAAAAAAAAAACACAAAACCCCCTTGACCTTGCTCTAATGCTAGCTCACAGCTGCTAGGGAATTTACATCTCCTGTGGCAGGTGTTAATCATGGTGAGACTAAAGAGCAGTTCTGCTTCGGTGACTCTTTCTAACTGTTAGTAGGTGGTAACATAGTCAGGACTCAAATTATAAGAGATTATGTTTTCAGAGATGTATTGAAAACTCCAACCCAGTAATTATGTTTTCCAAAGTAGCCCATTTGGGCTGTGTTACTGCTGGAGACATTCTGCATTGCCTAAATGATGTGTTCTTGCCGCCTGAGTTTCTGAAACAGAAGTAGGAAAAAAAAAAGTAAGTAGGTGGATCCTGTTAAAATAAAACTTTGTAAGTTAGAAAGTCTAAGACTTTATGTCCTAGGAGGAGGTGTGGTAGGACAATGGAGTTACATGTGTTGATAGATGGAACAATTGTCAGCGTCCTTTATTGAGGGGAAGAATGGAGGGCAGAGGGATCCAAGGCCTGGGAAAAGATGAACACAGCAACAGTTCAGTTAGCTAGTTTGGCCCCAGGAACAAATACACAAGCAGTTTTACACATCCCACAGTGTAGTAGCACCTTGGTGTATATATAGTCCACAGCTCATTAAAATGAAAAGAATAATAGTAGAAAACTTGGCAGTGAGACTTCGTGGAGTTCATTGTGAATTAAACTGGGTAACCAAATTATTTAGTTCTAATTCAAGATACAGGTAGATGAAGTGTGATAGTAAGAACAGATAGTCAGGAACAGTGACACGCACAAGCCTGTATCTTGGCCTTTGACTAGAGATCAGGACAGAGGTCCAAACCTGTGAGCTAACCTCAGCTAGGAAATGCTGGCAGAAGTCCCTCATTACTCCGACTTTGGTGTTTCTAGGCATTTAATTTCTGCTTTCTCATATGCCTGTAGCTTTTCCTTTCTGAGCAGTATTTTTATCTCACCTAAACCAAAGCTGCATCCAGAAATAAGTGCTCCTTTTCCTGGTTGCGTAACAGGGCATAAATACCTGGTAACAGCTGCTGTCCTTGTCTTTTAGAGCACAGCTGGAGCACCAGGGGGAAATGGCAGTGCTGGCCCTTCTGTCTTTCTTTTTACTGACTACAGTGCTTGTTCAGCAAAGTTAGCATAAAGACATGCAACCCGTTAGGCTATGAGTAGATCTGTGTGGGGCTGCTTTCTATCCTGAAATTATGCCAGAACGCAGAACAAATGAAGTATCAGAAGGAGCAGAGAGTGTGAGAGTGAGTGTGTGAGGATATCTGTCTGCTTTCTGTAGTCCGGCATATTACGTCCTTCTCTATGGGAGAGACTATAGTAGTGTCTCTGCATCGCGAACTGTTCAGTTTATGCACATTGAGCAAAACTTCCTTTGGCTAAAATGCTAAGAAAGTCCTTGTAATGTGACTGCTACTTAGCTACAGTTACTTCACAAGTCTTCTCTTAACTGTCTAGTGGATACAGAAACAACATAAGCAGAAGGGAATTTGTTTCCCCCAAATTACATCACTTGAATTTCTTTTAAGCTTCTTTTCAGTGTAAATTAAAAATATCCCTGTTGTTTCAAAAAGATGACAGCATCCTGCCCAGTGGGCACTCTTACAGCCATTTGGCCTGCAGTGAAAAAATCAGCCTTGTTAGCTCTTCTTCTAAGAATAAAGAAAACCAAAAAAGTTAATGCAGGAGTCAGAGTTGCATCCTTTAGAACGTAATTCATCAAATGCGCTAATAAGAACGCTTTGCTATCATTTCTTAAATGGAGTGGTTGGATCAGAGCAACTTGAAGAATAGCAACAATCCAGCAGTGACCTCACCATATTAACCCTAGGACTTGGCAAGATAAAAAGAAGCCTAGAGCTACTTGAGCAGTCTTCTGCGTCGCTGAAACCAGCCTTGCCTCTCCATAAAGTCTCTTATGAGCAGGAAACTGAAGATAAAGTCTCTTTGTCAGTATCACCAGTAGGGGGGATTGTCTCCTACAGCTCTAGCAGCAGTGCAGTGCAAAAGGCAGACAAAGGCGATACTATTATTCATGCTTTATTTGGTACACACAATGCATTTTAATCTGCCTACCAGAAATCAAGCCAGATTGAGTCATAACTGTTGTGAGCTTGGATGCCTGAATTGTTCCTAATGTCTGAGTGAGCCTTTTCTTGCTGCTTCTGCCAATCTGATTTGCAATCCAAAGGGGTTTGTAGTGTTAACATAAGTACATTGAATAGGTTTTGACTAATTCAGTCGCAGTTGAAAATGACTGTGTATGTAATGGGATATTTCGGAGAAGGCGGCTCTTGTATTGTGCTCTTCTGAGTAAAAGGTTTGTTTGAATGTTGCCATAGTCTTTACTGGACATCATAACCATGTCTTTGTAGCATTGACCTAATAAAACCTAGCATGCAGGGTAGGGAGCCTGTTAATGTGAAGCAAGCATAACTTCTCTACCCAACCCCGTCCCTCCAAACAGAGATCAGACTTTCAACTTCAGTTCTTACACAGTGGGAAAGAACCAGCAGTTAAAGCTTCTTAAATCCTTGTAGTTGTTGAGTGTCAAAATTAATAGTCACCAATAAATATTTTCTGCAGTGGAGACAGAGGCAGAAACAGATCATCACACTGATTGTTTTTTTCTTTTGAAAAAAGGGCTGAGTTTATTGATTATTAGAAGTGAGACCAATGCATTTCTGACTTGCTGTATGATCTCAGACAAGTCACTTATTTTTGATCCTTCTGTTCCTTTTATGTGCTGTTTGTTTTGCCTGCTTAGACTAAAAGCACTTCAGGACAGATTCTGTCTCTCTGCTTTATGAATGGCAGGCCCCACAAAGCTCTGCTTTACTTTGAGGCCTTAGGTACTGATGAAACATAAATACCTTCAAAGACAATTAGCAACACTGGCTTTGAATGGGAAGTCATAGCCTGGCCTTAGAAGGAGGAATTTTTACTACTCTTCCCTATCTGCTGATTACTATTGTCTCGGAAAGGATGAGACTGAGAGTTTTTGCAAGTATTATAAATATTCAAAATACTTGCATGGTTGTGGCAGACTCTGAAGGAGGTGGTTTGCGAGTGGTTAAATTGCATGTGGCTGAAAATCAAATTAGCTTTATTGATACCTGTATGCCTCAATAGCACCCAAAGCCCAGGAGAGGTTTAGTAAAAATTAAAGAACTCCCTGCCCTAAACAGACGCTCATGATTACTTACACAGTTTAACCATCAAGTGCCTTGAGGAAGAGGAACTTGTCAATGTGGTAATATTTAGGCTGTAAAACAAACAAACAAATAAAAATAGGCTTTACTTTGGAGAATGGTATAATTTTTCCATTCCTTCCTTTATTTTGTTTTTTATTATTTTTATCACAATAGCACATGAGAGTCCCAGTTAGTGTAAAGAGCAAGGCAGTGTACAAACCCTGCCACAAAAAGGCTGTTGTTCCTCTGAAGAATAGCTGGTCTCAGGGCACAGAGAGAGGAGCAAATTAAGTTGTTTAAGAGGTGCCTGGTCTGATTGCATTGTATAACTTTTTTCTCACCCGAAGTTCCTGTCATCTCAGTTCTGCCAGTTGATCTAGTTTTTTAATCTTTTAATGTTTTTTTTTTTTAACTAGACTTTTTTTCTGGAGTCAGACAGCATTCTGTAGTAATTAGATGAAGAGCCGAGATGGGTGGAACTCTGGCAGAGATGTAGGGTTAAGTATCCAGGGAGTGGAAACCTCTTAAACATGATCAGCAGCAGAAAACACAGCAAGTGAACATGCACTGATGTAAGTCAGCCCTGATCTCACGAATGTGGAAAATAAGTGCAGTCAGAAATTAATTCTCACTGATTTGGTGCCAGGCTGTGATGAGGAGCACCTGCAAAGATATTCACTGTTGAAATTACTCTGGCCTTTAATTTCTTTGTTTTAAAAGCTAAAGGAAGTCCCACCAAAATTATTTTAATTAACAGAGTGACTAATGTAATCATAGAAAGGCACATTGAAGTACAGATAGAGTATATATGGTTAGCTTCACCCCACTTCTGGTGTACAAGGAGCTTTTAATGTAGGTAGCGTCACCAATTATTCCACAGATGCAACACAGAAGTTGTGGGGTGTGTGTTTTCAGTCAGGAGATTTGTGGCTGCCTCTGCAATCAGAGAAAATATTTCTGTCATGGGAGTGGCTCAGGTCTAGATAGTCTATTGGTGTCATCATCGTGGACTGTTCTACTGTTCTACTTCACCTTCTAGTTCACTAACATGCATTCCTATTCATTCAAATTATTTGAGAAATAGTACCAGGTCATTAGAGCTCCCCATTCTCAAGGCAGGCTCATTGTTCGGTTGCCTACAGTGTATATAGATGGAGGTAATATCTCATGAATTTGTATGGACTGTTAGATATGTGTTAGACAGTTGGAGAATCCTGAACCTGCACAGTGTCAAGGGCAGTTAGATGCTTTCATACTTGGCAGTTCAGCTTCACTAGAGATAGCCAACAGAAAGTGGTGTGGACAGCAGCACATCTGAGATCTTGCCCTTCTTTAACATATGGGAATGTCACTTGGAATTCACACCTGTGTGTCCTTGCAGTCATCTAATTTTTTTTTCTTTCTTCCTAAACATCTCAATATGACTGAAAATCTTCTCATGAATTGTGAGAAAAGGTGGAGGGTACAGCTTCTGGCTTGGTGGTGCGAAATGAAAGTGTACAATGTAGGCCTACAAGAGCACTTGCTCTTTGGATTTTGCTACTGTTCAGGCAGGTATTATATACTGACCTACTCTGCTTTGCCAGGATGGGCAGTTCTGAGTCTGTGCAGAGGCAGCTTTAGGCAACTTTAGTCAGCCAGAGAGTTCAGACAGCTTCAAGGTTATGCAGCAGCTGAGTAGGAGTTTTCAGGAACAGTTTTGGACTTTAATTTTTAATTACAACATTTTTTATTTTTTCAGTTTGGCCCTGCGGTGAAATATGATTAAGGCAGTACTAAAGGTTTTCCACACCAACAATTTCACCTTCAAAGGCATTTGCAGCTGTGACCTCAGACACTGTCTCTGTGTTTCACTTACTTCTCTACTGACAGAAGGAGGAATTCATGTTCACTGTTCACAAAAAGGATCATGCCAGAGAACATCCTGACTCCATGTGCAGTCTCTCTGCCTGCACTCTGTCTGCTTGGTCTGCCAACCCTGAATTTTCACCTGTCCACCTGATTTGAAAAGGGACAGATATTAGATTTTTCTCTGAAATGAACTGCTGAATTAATGTCTCTCTTTTCTAAGGGCCACAAATGAGCATGAAGGGCTAATTCCCTGTGCCATGTTGCTCAGCCCTGAATTGTGTGGCAGGCACTCTAAGTTATGCATATTCTTAGAAACCTTTCTGATGGCGTGTCACTACATCAGCTAGGAGAAAATGCAGATGAAAGGCTCAACAGATAACAAACGAGAGGAATTCCCTTCAGTCTGGGGTTGATGTCCTCTTTCAGGAGTTAGATTTGGAATCTGCTTGTCCTGGGTGTCATCAGAGTATATTTTGAAAGCATGGACACAGTTGTCCAGAAAATTTGAGAGGATTGCTGGCCAGCTCCTGTTTTTTTACAGGTTACATCTGGCTTTCATGTGCTGCAAGTACATCTGTATGATCTATGTTCAGTGTGGTGAGTAGGACAAGGGAAGTGATTGTCCCCCTGTACTCGGCACTGGTGAGGTCCCACCTTGAGTACTGTGTCCAGTTTTGGGCCCCTCACCACAAAAAAGACATTGAGGTGCTGGAGCAGGTCCAGAGAAGGGCAATGAAGCTGGTGAGGGGTCTGTAGAATAAGTCTTACGAGGAGCGTCTGAGGGAGCTGGCATTGTTTAGCCTAGAGAAAATGAGGCGGAGGGGAGACCTTAATGCTCTCTACAACTACCTGAAAGGAGGTTGTAGAGAGGTGGGGGTCAGTCTCTTCTCCCAAGTACAAGCGATAGGACAAGAGGAAATGGCCTTAAGTTGCTTCAGGGGAGGTTTAGACTGGATATTAGGGAAAAATTTTTACACTGAAAGGGTTATTAAGCATTGGAACAGGCTGCCCAGGGAAGTGGCTGAGGCACCATCCCTGGAGGTATTTAAAAGACAGGTAGACATATTGCTTAGAGATCTTAGAGATACAGTTTAGTGATGTTTTTTGTCAGAGTTAGGTTGATGGTTGGATTAGATGATCTCAAAGGTCCCTTCCAACCTAGGCAATTCTATGATTCTGTGTTCAGGTCAACAAATGTCTAGTTTAATAATTAGCACTAGGTCCTTCATAGCTGTCCTGGTTTCAGCTGGGAAAGAGTTAATTTCCTTTCTAGTGATTGCTGTTAAAGGAATGTCAATAATGCATATTGTTTTAGTTGTTGCTAAGCAATGTTTTTACTTTTCAAGGACTCTTTTCAGCTTCCCATAGAAGCTGAGGATAGAACAATGGAATGGCCTATGGAATATTCCATACCATAGAAGTCATGCTCACTATATAAATGGGGGTTGGCCAGCGCGGGGAGCCCACGATTGCTGCTCGGGAAGGTACCAATTCACCCAGTGGTGAGAGTGACTTGTGTCATTATTGTTATTATTGTTATTGTTATTTTTCCTTTTCTGTTATTGTTCTGTTATACTATCTTTATGTCAACCCATTAGGTTTTTTTTTTTCTTTTGCTTTTCCCTCCTTTTCTCCTGGTTCTCCCTGCCCTTCTGGGGGGAAGGGGGAGAACTGCCTGAGCACCTGCGTAGTCCTAGCTGCTGGCTGGGGTTAAACCACAACAATAGCCTTTCAGTCAAGGGCTTCGTTACGTATTAATGGTACAGGTCTTTGTGCAGGTTCAACAGCACAGACATTGGTACGTTCTGGGGTAGGGAATATTTTGGCTCAGCATGTCAGATATAGCCACTGGCCCCAGTTTGGCAGTTACTTCAGTGTATATGTAATTTTAAGCACATAAGTAATTCCAGTCAGTCAGGCTTGTGTTTAAGTGCATTGCTGACTGGGGTATTTCTGGATCCTATAGTTGTTCAGATCTTGGCTCCCAGGAGTCTTCCTCCAAATTTAACAGCATTTCTGCTTTACTGTCTTGGGGTTGAAAAGTGGTAGCCTGCTTTCCTCTGTCAGCACAGACAGCAGCAAATCTGCTTTAGCTACCATCCTGTGAGGATCTATCATGTATGCATTGGACAGATAACTTGGTGGGAATAAACGCCCTATGGTTAACTTTGAGAGGCTAAGCAATATGTACTGCTAAAGCTGATGTTCATTAGCTAGGTTGCATGAAAGTGCAACCTAGCTAATTGGCAAAAAATTTACACAAGCTTTTCTAAAGTTGGGTGCTTATTCCACAAAGTTCAGAAGTTTACAGAGCCTAAATAGGGCACTACAGAATACGAACCAAGAGACACGTTAGAAATGGAATTGCTTTTGCACAGTGATTGGTAAAGAAATGTGTAAGCTCCTTTGAACTAGTTGAACTAGAACATGAAGCTACATCAGCTCCATGCTATACATGAAATAAATATTGTTCAGGGCTGTAAAGGAGAAGATATATCAGCTTAACTCTTTGCAGAGAGGAAGGACTGTTTGGGACATTTGTAGGTAAGGGAAATGCATTTAAATCTATGGTGCTCTTCCTTGTCCTGATTTTTTTAAAAAATGAATCCTTTAATTAATGTTACTGCACCCTAACATAGACGCATGAGGGAGTTTTTCCTTTCTTCTAGGTAGTGATTCGTCAGATCTTTTTTTTACTCACTTGTACTAGGAAATGTCTCCAGGCCATCTGCCACTTCAACCTTGGCTGTGTAAGAATCAACCTTTAATAGGGAGAGAGTACTGCCTTACAGTGCACGCCTTTCCCTTCCTTTTTAACCACATCCTTCCCTTGAAGAGCAGGCTGTCCAGCCTGGCTCAGGTCAAAATAGAATGGCAAAAGCGACAATAGACTTGCTTTTCCTGGTGGAGACTGCACTTTTGCTGTTTACCAGCTAAGTGTAACAGGTAAACTTACTTGCTATTTCATTAAATATGTATTTAACTCTTTCCTGTTTTCAATACTGGCATTGCCTATACCATTGAGGTTTTGCGACATGAGCCCTTTTTTACAAGTCTTGTTCAGTGCTGCGTTTTCCAAACCATGGACCATACATGCCACTGCTGTACACATGCATCAAACCCTTTCTCATCTCCTGGGACTTCTGACGTATTCCAGCATAATTATCCTATGGGGCAAGTTGTTCCACAGTTGCCAAAATAAGATTTCTTTTGCCTTCTGCTTAAGCGTTTGAGATGATTGGCAACTTTCTGAGATGGGATGTGGAGTTACAAGAGTCATTGGCTGATCAGTACAGGCAGCTTATAAGCTGCTGCAGTACTGCCTGGACCTTTCAGTTGTCTGTAACTACAGAAGGCAAGTTCACATCAGAGATGGTCTGGCTAGATGAGCACCTTGTAGCCTTGGGCACCACCCTGCCCACTACATCCTAGCTGACTTTCACATCTTCAGCTCTTCCTCCAGTCAGTGGGAAAAGCCACAAGTAGCTGGGGAGTTCTGTCAGCTGTAGCTAGTGTCTTCTCTGTCAGAAAATCCACAGCTGTTCCCAGGTGCAGCTCACATATTGCCAACAAAGCGGCAAGAAGTGGGATGCGGTTTATGACAGGTTTTCATGGCATCTATAGAATAATATATATAGGGAGCATGTAGCCCTGTGGATTGCATCAGACAGTACAGCCTGATATTACTCTTCCTTTCCTCAGCTGTGCAGTCCTGCAGTAAGGCTTCTGTTCATACTTAAGAGTGAGGATGATCTGAGGGAGAGGTGTGTGTAAGGGTCTGGAGCATGGCTGGGACTGTGCTCGTGGGGAGAGGTGCAACTGACAAAGACGTGATATCGATCACCTTCTGATGCCTCAGAAGGGATATCATGTTCTTCAGGTCCAGAGAGAAGTAGCATCTTCACTGATTGCCTTGTCCCCCTGCCAGGATGAGGCTATAACAAGTAAGTGGCTTGGTAATAGGAGGAGTTGCAGAAGGGCCCCAGGAGTCCAAGCAGGTGGTACAGCTGGTGATGACAGGCGCGGTCTGTGGGAACAGTATGTGTGCTGGAGATAGCCAGGGAGAACTCATTTTAGCAGGAGCTGGGCAGACTCACAGTCACATGGGCCCTGGCTCAGCTGTACAGCCTGAGCTTTAGGAGGCTGAGAGGGCCAAGTTTTCAGAACTTGCATATTGCAGTTGAGTGACTCTACAGCATGGTGACTCCCTTTCCTGGGGCCAACGGATTGTTCTCACAGCCCTGTTTCTGCAAGGATCACAAAACAGAGGACAACATCCCCCCATCCCCTCCCCCAATTTCTCATCTAACTGTATATTTGGAATTGGCTCAGGAATTGGGCTATTTTGATATGAAGTGTTCATTTCTGGCTAATGCTATTTCTGTTACATCCCTCCTTCAGAGCATGATTTAAGAGGACTCTCTGATAGAAAGGCACTGCTGCTTGCTGACTCTGCGCTAGCTCCTGCAGCATTTTGAATGCAGCTTAATTCCCCTGTGAAAAGAACTGACACAAGCAATCCCCATGAACTCTTCACACTTGACAGGAACACAAGTGAAGAGGTTGATCCATAATAATTAGGAAATTGGGATCAAAAGCAGGCAGGCTTAGCCCAAACTGTTTTGCTCAGAGGCAATACTGCAGCTTATAATATACGACTTAATTACAGGAGAACATCATTCTGCAAGTGAAGGCAGTTTCCAGAGTGGAAAAGCTGCTATAAATATAATTCTAAATTCTACTCAAATTGGGTTAGGAGAGCATGAGTTTGTATAGTATTTAAAAGAGCAAAAGGAGAATCTCGTGTCGTCCTATTTCTGGCATCACTCCTCAGTGGAAAGGCCATTGTCACCCGCCTGGCCTCATATGTCATTTAGAAACAAGAAATCAAGAACAAGACAGAAATGGGATTCCTTAAAATCCTTTTCCAAACAGAAATCGTTGTCCTGCTTGAGAGCAGTAGCAGGCATCTTTGGTTCAGGGCTGCAGTTGCTCTGTCAAAGGCATACTGAACAATGTTTTCTATGAACAGTCATTTTTTATGTCTCAGATAGTGTCAACAAAAGACTAAACTGCAGGAGAGATTCATACTCCCTAACATTTTGCTGATTTTCCTCTTCCTTTATATACTTACTGTATACTCTGTAGATTCTGTACAGCGGAGCTCAAACTTGTAGGATGGATGCAAATTTGTTTGGGGTTTTTATGTATTGTGTGAATAGTCTGACAAATGCAGAGGATTCCACGTATCAGCATTTGTTTTTCTTTGTCTCATAAGACACCTAGTTTAATTGAGGATTAGCTATCAACAGCCATTACACAGCAGTGAGTTAGGTACAAGAGTTACTGAGTTACATAATGGTGTAGAGATTTGCAGACTCAGTAAGTCATATTTCCTCATGACTAGGGTGGGTTTTTTTGGCCTTCTGGCTATATAGTCTATATTAAACTTTTTTCAGGGCAGTGATTGAAGCAGTATTACTGAAAGAATTTTAGCACTGAAATTTCCTGATACCTTAGGGATTTTTCCAGAACAAAACATTACCAAGTTGCTGGCTGATCATTGAGAAAAGGTGTCCCAGAATCACCACTGTAGACTTTTACTTTGTTTTAATCAGAGGGAGAGACTGTTACGGTTTGTGGTGTTTATATCCTGTGTGCTGTGGGGGTAGTGCTTTCATTACATGGCGATAAAGTAATGGTAATTCTCTGCCTCTAAACTCTCTTGACAGAAAAGTGCTAGAACATTCTAGCTCTGGATTTGCTTTGTTGTCCTTTTTAGGGGTGTGTGTGTGTGGTTTTCATTATCATGTGTTTCATATTTTACCTCATAGGATGCAGGTTCTTCAGCACTTTGAGGCTTTACTGTCATTTTCCCCATTGTGCAGGTCTTTTTTTCAGTGCTTGTTGGAGTATTATTATTTCTGCTGTGGTCAAGCATCAATATTGAGCAGCTTTGAACAGAGCAACATAAGCACCTAATATAGACGTTCCAGCAGATTAAAAAATCTCATTTTAGAAGAGGAAAAAAGGGTCAAGGTCACAAAGTCAAGTCCACAAAGTTATTTAGGTGGTGTGAATTTGAGCATCACTATGTCTAATTGTTTAATTCGTGGCGGCCAGTGTATTATCCATGTCCTTGAGTTAGGCACCTGTACGGTAAACGTGGTGAAGAGATGACCAAGGTGCTTTAGCATTGGCTAACTTAGTTGCTTTTCAGGGTGGATTACCACACAGAGCATTTCATACTCATGACAGCGGTGTTAGCTTGCATTATGCTGCCTGAAGCTGGAGGAAGGCTGTTGCTTTCTGTTGTTCCACTTTATATAAAACAAATCAAGGCTCTCTGGGCTAAGAGGATGAGAGCAAAGGAGTGACTTAGTAATTGAAAGGCTTGGGCATCCTCTTGGGAGGGAAGAGCTCTTGGTTCTGGTTTCTGCCCTATTTCTGAGTTTATGTTATAATGGGTATCAAATACTCCTACTTACTTCTGCCAGAGTGACTGAACTTTTATCTAGATAAAACATTAATTCAAATGGAGATAAAATGGACTACTTAACCTTTCCCTATTCCTCCTCACCTCACCTCCACTAGTGTTCCCCTGCAGGTCATTAGATTCAATTAAGTTCATCAGTGGGTAGAAAACAATGATTAGGCATTTTGTAAGCTAGAACATGTTTAGATAGAGTGTAACATACGAAAGTAACCAGAGTAACATTAGTGTTTTTTCTAAAGCTGGAGCTAGGAGAACTGGGTGAAAGTTGAAACATTTTCCGGTGACGTATTATCCCACTGAAGTCTGTAAGACAGAAGCCTGTCTTCAGATTAGCGGGAACAATATTCTGTCCCTTTTATGCATTCTTTTGGCCTTTGATATTGCATACTGTATTGATTAGCAAGTGATTTCACATAAATAGGAGGAGCTTGTTATATAGAGGTAACATGTTGGTTGTGTGTTGTCTAAAGGTATTTACATTTTATAACATATGCAGCAAGTTCTTAAGAGGGGAAATGCTTTTGTTTATGTTCATTCAGGGTTGATATTTTCCTTTTGTCATTGGAAGCAGCAGATGAAGGGATGCAGATGTACATGTTCAGTAGCAAAAACTGTCCAGTTCTGAGCTGTAACAAGTTATACAACAGGTAGTAATCAGGGAAAAAAAGCCCAACAAACAGCAACCCACAGCCTAGAATGTGTGTCGTGTTAGGACTGTCTTTTAAGTGAGAATCTAGTTGCCTTCTACAGTAAGCTATAAATACTCTGAATTTTACCCCTTACAAATGATCACTTTAGGTAGAATCCTCCGCATTGTGCAACATCATCTTACTAACATTCCAGTATTACTTTGGTGCTCTGTGTCAGGTTAAACCTTGTGAAAGTGGAGGAGAGAAATGTTACCATTACTTTTCACCCATTCATAAACTGGTGACAATTTATGAAATTGAAGGAAAACCCAGTGATAGCATGCAAGTCGAGCCACAAGTAAGATGAGTAGAGGCAGAATGCATAGCAGGACATTTCTGGCACATGTGTGTATCTGTGATGTGGGCTCTGACTACAACAAAATGGACAAGGCACAACCGGAGGAATTAGTAACATTATGAACAAGATTTTGCCCATCTCTTAGAATTTCATGTGTTCTTTATTTGACTGAGACCATGCTCTGTAGTCTGACAATGAGATTAGAGGCCTTTCTGTAACTTTGAAAGGCAAAGATCTTGGAGGAAAGATGAGATGAGATCATGAGTTGTCTCTTTGCCATGATTTCTGGCAGTATTTTGCATAATTATTTTGCATATGAATTGTACTGGCTCTATTTGTCTTTCAAACTTTTATTTCAGTGGGTCTGTACTACATGTTGGAGCTGGCAAGGAAGTCAAGAAGGTGTATCAGAGGGCACTATCTTGTTACATGTAATTTTATGAACAGCCATTTTCATTATTTACTTTAGTGGTGATGCTTATGCTGTTCCAGAGAACATTTTTCTTCACTTGGTAGAGACCAAAGTACATGTCACAAAATAGTTAGAGTAGTTGCTACAACCATGAGCCAAAAGGCTTAGTCCTTGCTCCACAGTGCAGGAAATTTGGAAAAAGAAAATAGAATTGGAAAAATAAAAAAAATCCCAAGTGTTTTAACCGCTTAAGCTATTGGATAGAGAAAGAGAAACATACCTCTGTTCTCCTTTATGTGAAACTTGGTCTGATAAATTTGTTTGCAAGTGCTTTCTGTGTTTAGGCCTGCAGGTGGAAAAAAACACAGGGAAATATCCTGAGAATCTAAGTAGATCTTGGGTTACTGAACAATTCAGAAGTATTAAGACACAAGCAGTTTTACATATTTCTGTTCACAAAAACATAGGCCCAAGCAATGCTAGGCAGCAGCTCAAAGGGGATTATAGGAAGTTGGTAGCAAATAAATATCACTCAGGCACCTAAAAGTAGCAAATTGATACCTGTTTTTTTCTGATTTAGCCCAAAGTGCTTACCATGCTGGTCAAGTAATGGTCGGCATGGCCACACTGGGAAGGTACTGTGCTGAGTGAGACAGCATGAGTTCTGTCCTAACTATTGCCAAGGGCCTGCCATATGACTTTATACTAGCTGATATTTTATTTCTCCTTCCAAAACAGGAAAAGGGGGAGATTTCTGGACTTCTATCGTAGTTCCTCAAATTGCTGTAGATAGTTTGTCATCCAAAGATAAGCTTTGGAAAGCCTTGCTTGCCGCTGGGGAGAGGGAGAATTCATTTGAACAGGCATAGTTTGTGTGTGCATCTTGTGTGTGCAGCTTTGTCCTGTGTGCATAATAGAATTGTGTGGTAGTAATATTTTTATGAAAACAGGTTAAATATGTTGCTTGCTTTAAAACCCATTCTCTGGTTGATCCCTAGGAGAGCGAGTGCAGCAATTCTCCCTGTGTGCTCATGCTGTTTAGTTTTTGATAAACATGCAGAAAGCAGATTATGGCTTTTAAGAGCTAAGCTTTGGCTTTTCTGCAGGTCTCTGTGGGGTGATGTGTTGCTTTGGTGCCTTGTGTACAAAAATGTTTAGCTTAGAAGTGTGCCTAAATAGGTTTAATACAGAAGCTTCATTAGACATAGAGGTAGCTATGTTACTTCAGTTTAAGCCTAGCAAAAATAACACGTACAAACCAGAAGCAAAAGAGGCCATGCAGCCTTTTGTACTTCTTTAAGAGCATTGGTTTAAATTAAATTAGCGCAACCCTTTTTTAATGCAAGCAATGGCTGAGTTAAATGCTGCTATCGTGTGGAGAAGGAAAATTGTCAGTATCAGAACCTTAAAAGTGGCATGGCTTACTTTATCAGTAATGCAGTAATGGAAAGATTGGGGATTCAAAGTTCCCAAGAGGCTGTGCTTTCTTCCACAACTGTTCTCTGCAATAGCGGATGGGGGTAGACCCAGACTGGTTTTGCCCAGATGGACTCAGAACATGGTACTGAGAGGACTACAATAAGCAGTTTAACACGCATTAATTCCAAGGTGTTTATAAGAACTCCCTTCTCAAATTTAATTCTGAAGTAACTAGAAGCCTACAAGTTCTCATACATTTATTTACTACTAGAATTCCTATTACAGATCACTGTCTTGGAAAACCACTTCTCCTGGCAAAACAGTCAGTAGACCATTCTCCTGAGAGTTACGGTTATTCACCACCAGTTTGAAAACAAGCCCATGCCTGAGCATTCTGTTTGTTTTCTGGGATCCAAGTTTCCTTCTTTCATCTGTATGAGCTAGTGCACATGGTAATGTTAGGGTAAAATAGCATAACACAAGCCACAGGGCTCTGGACACTAAAGGAGTATGCACAATACTTAGCTGGCACACATAACCTCATCAGCTTTTTGTGTAGTTTCCAAAGGAATTTCTAGTGTAATCCTAAGCAGTTCCTGTTTAAGGAGAACACATACATTGAAGTCAGCCCGTAATTTCTAGCAGGGCTGTTGAGCTGCATTTATTTAGACACTGAAAGAAAGCAGTGACATAGAACATGGCACTATTCTTGTGGTCTTCACTTGCCCTGACATAGCAGAATTAATTTTTTCAAGGAAGTATTCTGTAGAGTTCCAAACAGCTATATCACTGACCTTTAATTGTCTCCTATTCTTAAAACAGAAATCATTAGAAACTAGTATTGTAGTGCTTTTTTCTTTTTTAACTGATCAGTCTAATCTCTCACCTGCCACCATTGTTAAGCTGATAATAAAAAAAGTGCAATATATGTTAGCCAGCAATTTTTGTTAAGTTCAGAGAAAGTAATTCAATAGTTCCTTTTTTCCCAAGACATTTGATACTGCATTTGGTGGGGAAAACTACATTCTTGGAAATATTTCCATAGTATATACTTTTGTATTTACCTTTGGCTTAGCATAATAAATGCCTTATCAAGGGTGGCTTTTCCATTTTAGAGAGAAAACATAAGCGGACAATATACTTGTATTATAGAATAACTCAAAAAGATAGTTTGTGTGCATGCGAGTAAGGTGTGTATTTGCTTAACCTTATCTATCTCGTGTAAACAGTTTTCCAATATAAGATTTGGAGGGTTTGTAGCTAGTTTATGTTCCCATAACGCATATCCCAGGATTTCCTTAGCATGTGCAAAGGATGACAAATATCAGTACTTCATACAACTATATTTAATAAGTTATTACAGAAAAAAATAAAGTCCAAACTACAAAGTTTAAGCAGTTGTAAGCAATAGCAGCATTGAGCTCCATGTTTAGTCACAGTACTGCAGTTCCATACAAGCATTAGTCCAAGCCAAAAAGGAAGAAGCCTTGTTAGAATTACTAGCAAAAACAATCTAAGAGAACATGTAATAAAAGATACAGTACATTTAAAATTAGCTGAAAAACAAGTACAGAGATCTTAGCTGTGAATGCTCTAAAAGTTATGTCCATTATTTTGACAGTAAAATTACAAATATCTAATACTTTATACCCCAACAGAACTATGTCCAGGAAAAAAAAAAGAGCCAAAATTATCTCTTATTAGCACCCTGGTTTTCTACTTACTGCTAAACTTTATCTCATGTAAATTTGAGTGTGTCAGAATTATGTGACCAGTGTGATTTCTGACCAGCTACCCATTTGGGGTATAGAGTAGTCACTAACATGAATATAAAATACTCCATGGTATGATAGAACACTATAGCAGCAGAGATTAAGAAGTTTGTCTGGTTTAAAAAAAAGAAAGGAAGGAAGGAAGGAAGGAAAAGAAAAAGGGTTTAGCTGACATCATACAAACTAGCATAAAAGCAACTACATACAAGCCAGATTAAACAAAAGAGACATTTCTACAAATCTGTGACTAATCTTTCACTCATACCTTGCAAGTAGAGATGTCACAATACTGAAATAGTAACATGGGAGCTTTTCCCAGTTAAGCGCCTTTTTTTTTTCTTTTTTTTTCTTTTTTTTTCTACTCTAACAGATAGTGAAATCAGCAAAGTTATTTGCTAACTGCATATTTGCAATACAATTTGTTTTAGCCCATGCCTTGCTAGCAGGCTATAAAATACAAGCATGTAGGCAGAAATATAAGCATAAACTTTGTACCACTTAGCAGGAATTTTTTTATTCCCTCTTCATTCCTTAATCTCCTTTGTTTGCAATTTGCGTACATTCCAACCAGTAGTACCTAATTTGAGTCTAAATTTTACTTCACTATTTGATCTAGTCTATACATTACTTACAGAACTGAACACACAGAGGATACACAATAGACCAACTCTGGACACATTTCTTTCCCCAAGTTACAGATGAGGCACTCTACCGGTCTGGCATAAGTTAGTCTAAAAGGTCATCAATAACTTGTTGAAGTAATTGTTTTGTCTAGAGGAAGTCATTGTATGCCCTGTTTACGCAACACCAGTTTTAGTCTGGATTGTTTCAGGTGCCAGAACAGAGAGTCACTGGCTTCAGGAAGGGGTTTCTTCTGGCTGCATAGGGAAACAAAGGCGATGTAGGTGGAGGTGACGTGAAAGGTGTTTTGCCAATACAAAAGAAAAAAAAGGACAAAGACACAGGAGAGGCAGAGAAGAACCGAGAAAGACAAAGAAGCTGAACAGATGTTCAGACATGGTGGCAATATGGGTTACTGCATTGCTACCAGGAAATGGACATACATTATTTTGCGTTAACTAGGCAGCTACCAACACTTTGTGGTAACTTCATTAGAAAATGACGTGGGTACCTACAGTCTGCTCCATGCTGCCACTGATAAACGTATGCAGGAAGGAAGTTGTGCAGGAAAGGGTCACTTTAATTAAATAAATAACACGGTGGCAAAATACAATGAAGAATATATATTTTAGGAGTTCGATCTAAGACTATTGAAAAGAGTTTATCGAGTTCATGATGAGAAAAGTAATGGAGCATTATGCTGAATGGGCAGGGTCAAAAACCCATCGTTTCAATAGATTTAGTTCCTTATAACGGCAATAGTATTTCATCAACACTGGTGGTGTATAAATCTAGACAGCGAACTGGTACTGTGACATCCCTATTATCTCCCTAAATCATTTTGATAAAGGAAAAGGCTTTTCAAAATATCACATTTTTTCTGCTTCATTCTGTCATTTTATTGCCCAATTCTTTGTTACAATTTTCCAATCACTTTACATAACCAACCATTTTCATCATTGCCACACTATTGTAAACCACATCAGCAAGTTAATACATAAAGCTTTGCATTTCAAAAAACTAGACACTTTAGTAACAATATTACAAAGATTTTAGCTTCAAAAATAACTGAAAATGAAAAAAATAAACTTTTAAAGAATTAGCATCATAAAATTAATTTATTCCAAGTAAAAATACAAAATAATATTAATGACATTGACCAGATATGAAAGTCTCTCCCAGAAACAACTATATTAATGGTTGAGAAAGCACTCCTTAAAGAAAATACGAAATAAAAATGAAAAATATGTAAATATGTTTAATTTTTTTCTTAGCAAAAAATCTTTCTAAAAATAACAATGAAAATTTGTCTCAGTACAAAGGCTACATTACTATTGAAAAAATACCAGCATGAAGAAAAGGTACATATTTGACAGTAGAAAAATGATTTTAGTGAATCACAATGTCTAAAGTCTGCAATGAAAATAAATCTGCAATAAAGATTTATGCCTTTTTTCTTTTCATTTTTCTTTTTTTTTTATACAAACAGTACAAACAGTATTGCACATAACAACAAATAGTCGAGGTTAGGTTAGCCTTCAAAAAAATCGACTAGTTCAAGTCTCACATCAGAAAAGGCCACAATAGGACCTGTTGTACCCAGGGGCTTCTTAGTCAAGTTGCAGTTCAGAACTCCATATTTTAAAAAATAACTTTTTTTGAAGGACCCTCTTTTAATATAACATATTAACAACTCAGGGGCACATTCATTTACAAAACAAAAGGGAGCATGTCATAATTTAATAAACTAAAAAAAGTTCTCTTTAAAAAAATACAAACAGAAGAACTCTCACAATTCTGGTCAGTCGTGCATAATCACACTTGATTATAAATATACAAATTAAGGGAAAATATTTTTTCTCCTTCTATTCACAACTTTCAGCACCAAATGGAGTTTGTGTTTACACCTGTTCTTCATGATGATTTAGTTTTAGATTTAATCCAACATTATGCTATATTGTACGTTTTCCAGCTTCTCTCTCTCTCTCTCTTTCTCTCTGGGGGTATTTTTCTACATGAAAGAGGGGTATTTCTTCAAAAAGGTTTACTTCTTTCACATAATTAGGTAGATTTCTGTAGGTTAGCTATGATCTTTAATATTACAGTTATAAAGCTCTAACTTCTTCATTTTCAAAAAAACTCAAATAAGCATGAAAAAAATAAAGTTACCCATCTGTTAAATCATTTTTCTTGCAGAATTAAATTAATATATATTTTTCTGAATAAACTTACTTAGAAAATATCATTTTCTTTCCTATATTTCAAAATTGAGGTATTGCAAAAGATCATGTCAGTCAGAAAGCATGCCTTTTTCTTTAAAAAAAATCATCAGCCAACTGTTGAAAACTGTCTAGATACAAAAAGTAGTGCATAACAAAATGTCTTGTACAGATGAAAAAAAACAGAAAAGACACCTGGGCTGGGAAAAGCAATATCACAAAACTGCCCAGAAGTAACTTCAAAAGGGATAATTATAATAAGCATTTTAAACCAGTAAAAAACTATTTTTTCTTTTTTTTTTTCCAAAAACAGAAAAAAAATCCTTTCAGAGCCAATACTCACAACTAAACGTTGGGAAAAACAACTTACTAAATTAGACACAAACAAGGACATCACAACAAACAAAACCCAGAACATTTAAATCTACTATGCGGTGTCATATCCAGTCAGATTGTCCCCAGAACTGCAAAAACAAAGGAGGAAAAAAAGAAAAAAAATAGCGTACACATTCTCACAATCATTAGTATACCAAGTGTGTTTATAGTTATATGCTATCTGCAGCCCCATAGTTCATGCTAAAAAAATGTCCACTGTGTTAGCAGGTCTTAATCGTATTCAAGCTTCACAGGATACATCCAGGGATTAGAGAGATAACGCCACATCCACAGAGCAGACGTCTCATGTTACTTTTATGCAGACATTTCTTTAGCACCGCTTTTTTTCCTAACTTTCTTAAATGTGCCTAGTTCATTAGTTTGACAGACTATCTAATTGGTAGTGTATGTATGCTAGCATGAGCTCTTTGGTTTTCTGGACAAGGTCTGCAGCTACATAAATGATGCAAGCATTAGGAGAGAGATTGTAACTAAGAGCTCATTTCTGTTTATGTACCTGTTATGAACTGTCAAAAATGTGTTAATGTTGGATACAGAGGCTTTAACAGTTAAGTTTGATCACAGTACTAGACATAATCACTTTACTATATAAAATAAATTGCACGATATATAACAGAGCACCGCAAAGTACTTCATCTACCATCCACAAATTTGTTTTAAGAATATCCTACAGCTAGTTTTTATATTTGTTGTAATATAGGTCATTCTGTAATGGGCTGATCCTAATTTCAGAAGCATTACATTTACTGAGGCATGCCTTCCTCCAGTCAGTAATCAATTTTTTTTGTTACTGAGTATTTTGTAGCCTACATAGATTCATAATTTGTGCATTGTGGGCAGGTTTTATATTAGACATATATAAAATTTATTGCATGCAGCAACCTGATTAAGTAAACATGCAGTCAAAAAATATTGACCTTCCTTGGAAGCTTTTCTGTATGCTATACTGATCTCCTTTCAGCAGCCATCACTATTTTAATCACATATTCATTTTTTTAATTGATACCCTAGCCTGAATAGAGTATTATGGTATTAGTAATACCATTTTAATAGCAGCAAAAGCTATTGCAGCATACATTTACGTAACACTAAAAGACCTAACAAAAAAATAAAACAAAAAAAACCCCAAAAACAAACAAACAAAAAACCTCAGCAAAACAAAAGGAAAAAGTCTGATCCAGCTTATGAGGTATCATCCTTACAAGTCAAAATGGAGAGCAACTAAAGGCTTATTTTCTTTAAGGGTTATTACTACTCTAAATGACCCAAAGTAATGATTGCTGAATATCTGTTTAAGTTTTTGCTACATCTGCCACCTACTTGTGAATATTACCTTTGGTAAGTCATCTGCTAGGGGCAAGTCTAAATTTCTGAAAATAAGTGCATGCTCCAGTTTAAAAATAAAAATAATTATAATAAAAAAATCTTCATCACATACACATCAACCCAGTGAAGGCTGATGAGAATGGCAGTCTACATAATGTCACTAGTGACAAGTCTTGTGTAGGAAATTAAGGTACCAAGCAGATGTTTGTGTGAATCAAAGTGCAAAATCAGTACAGTTACACTCTGCCGGTTTGTATTATACTGGACACTGAGTTCAGTAATGTGACTGTAAATAATAATAATAGTAATAAAAAGACCCATATCTTCATTAAAGTCGAGGACGAATGCACAGATTTCCAGAACACTAAGCCCTGAGGCAGCGCTCTCTTTTTCACTCGATTTTATCTACTCCAGTACTTGTCGCTGGGTGAGGCCTGGGATTCAGCTCCAGCGGAATGGGACGTGGCGGGGCCGGTCACCTCCCTCCTTTACCAGTGGTTTGTGGAACTCTCGCCCAGCACGAGAGTGTATGCTTGCCCAGCAGTATTCACAGTAATACTGCAAACAGGTAACATTGGCACAGAAGAATGGAGCAAATTTTCCACCACAGCGAGTGCCCTGGCATTCATCACACATCTGATCATCCAGCACGTATGGCTTCACTTCCACCTGCACCAAGAAGAACAGAAATAACTGTAAGGAGATTACACAGTTTTCCTAAGTACGAACAGAAGGAAAATATTTTAATTCTTTTGACTCGTACTGAAGGTTTTCAGCTGATGCTGGACTAACCCAAAGTGGTTGGTAGTTAAATTTTCATACCAACCACTTTACTTGTCAGAAAATCTCAAGAAAGAAGGCTGTGATTTGGAAAAGTTAGGTATGTGAAAGTACTAAGATGGAAGTACAGTAAAAACAGCATCTCCAAGGATTTTGCTGCTGTCAGAGAAACCTCCAACCGTGAAAACAGTTGTTACAGGGGCAGGGCACAATAGAGCAGCATTTAGGAAGAAATATGATAAAGAACAAACTTAGATTTCTAAACTTCAAAGGTCTGGTGAGTTATAGAGGTTTTTTTTCCCCCGAGAGTTTTATTTGTTTCTTTGTTTGTTTTTTTTGTAAACTGCAAAATACATGACCAGACTAATAACTGAAGAGAAGATTCAAATTAAACAAGATTAAATGCACTTGTATTAAATACTCTGCCTTATGCTGGCAAAAATCACTATCTAAATATTTTTAGCTCTAGAAATGTAGTAAGGTTTCATAGTTGTTCCATCTATGGCCTTGCCATCAATTACAAATAGGCTGGAGAGCTGCTGACTTTTGTCCTACACTTGGTTGTAAACATCTTAGGACTGGAATTCTTTTTGTTTTTAAAGCACTTGTGCCAAACACAGCAGTATTTTGATGCATGACTAGGCACTTGCAATAATACTATTACAGAAGTTGACAACATGCAAGTTCCTTCCTCTGTGTGTGTGTGTTCCTGAGAATCAAGCTCGACATTTAAAGTCATTGTTTATTCATCCTGGGGAAATCATTAGTTTATGCATATGTAATTCTAATGGCTCTATGATGCTATTTATAAAGTGGTTTAAGTACAGTCAACTACATTAAAAGAGATAGAAAAAATTGAAATATATATACTTCTATTATAAATACTTTGCTGTAACTGCACAAGTGCTAGTCCGGCGAAATTTGTGTATTGCAAGGAAGACTACGCTTAGATACATACAGTATTAAAGAAACACAGAATGAGATATTAAGTTGAAAACCAAGAAACATATTATACCAAAGAGCTTTTTGCTGAATTTACTTCAGCTTATTCTGATCACAGTTCAACAAATGTTACTTATTTGAAGTAAAGCTTATATAGCGAATTATATTTCTTGCCTATAGAACAGCTAGAACTACCATTTATTTATTTCTTTTTTAAATTACACTGTACTACTAGTATTGCATGGAACAACTCTGAATAACTGCCATTTTGCATATCACATGCCCTACCACTAAAATTAGAAGCATCATGTAAAATAAAACAGTACTGTCTCAAATGAAATTGGAAGAAAGCAGGTCCAATGTCCAGCACGTCTCTAGATCGCTACCTCCTCACATTTCCAAAGCATGAATTGTGAAGGTCTGAAATAGACTCTGACTCCTTTTCTTGTTTTGTTTACTAGTGAAATAATTTTAAGAATGTATACTGTACAATTCAGGGATTTCAATCTATTAGATTTAAAAAGCTAAGATTTAAGGACTGATTAAGAAATTTCATATTTCTTCAAACTCACAGATAAACTTATTTTAAAAACAGATAAAATATAATGAAGTAAACTTAAATTATCAAGTGGTCAACTGTGAAAAGTACTGATTGATGGAAAAAACTACCAGTTAGCATCATTTGTGGCTCTATCCCAAAGTTTTAAAAAAAAAAACCCCAAGTTTTTAAGCATGGCTGATACATAAATCTCAAAGGGTTCAACACTGTGATTAAGACTCCACAATTAATCTTTTTAGTATCTCTGTAAAATTTTTCAGAATTCAATTGACAAGAAATATTGAACAGCCTTGTCTTACTTAAAATCATGAGGTATAGTAGCACCACAGAAAAATAGTTTGAGGATTTATAACTCCATGACCTCATGTAATCTGACAAAAAGTTCAGTTCAGATTTTTAAAGAGAAAGTAAAAACAGCTTGGACTTTGCAGGTGTGTGGTTTTGTATGTATACTGCACATAATGGACACACCCAGTACCTGTCAAGCTGACTTCTTAACAATTTATATTAGATTAAGTAGAAAACAAGCCATCCCTATTGTAAAAATACATAGCAGCAGTGCATGCTGTATGTTCTTTTGAATTCTAAATGCTGAGTCCTCAAAAACACAGGTGTTACTTCTACATGTAATCAAGAGGCAGAGACAGAAGGTCTAAAGGAAAAAAATATCTTGGAAATTAATGTTTTCTTTCCATGTCTTCAACTCAGATTTCAGTAAATACCTTAACTTCACTTGGTCCTTGAAAAGCCCTTTAGAAACCAGGATTACATATGGACTGAACAAAACCATATCATTTTCCCCTTTTTGCCTATCAAGCATCTATTAGCATTTGGTTTTGGTTAAATAATTCTCAAGACTTTTGAGGTCAGCATTACCTATTATACTTACGATAAACCTGTGTTTTAGGAACCTTAAGTCTAGACATACATTGCCAAGAGAAAATGTTGCCTAATAATAGCAGAAATGCCAGAAGCTATGTAAGTAGCCACTACCTAAAAGCTGTTGATGCACCATGAGCAAATATCTAATGGAAGAGAAAGCAGCTGGGAAATTCTATGGTATTTGACCTTCAGAATTCAAAACAAAACCAAGAACAAATGAGCTTATCAACAACTATTTTCTGGTTTTAGTGCTAAACAGTTATTTAAGACGCTTAAGATATATTTTTTCGCTCTGCTTTAGCTGCTCAAATATGCTTTTAAATAATTAAAAAATGTCATCTGAAGGTTGAGGTTACAGTGTTCTCCAACACATTAACAGAAGGATGCTTTTCATTTCTGTACAGCTTTGCGAGTAACAACCATTCTGTTCCATGCTCTTTTACTTACCCTTTTATCAATGTCATTATGTTGGAGCTGGACAAAGCGAGCACTGATAGCAGCAATATAGCTCTGCTGATTGGAGAAAGCCACCCTGCCAGCACCTTTTGGATACTTCAACTCTGGGTCTGTATCAATGCCAGCATAGCAGACACCTCCATATAAACGGTCCATAATCATTGCCAATTCAACTGCAAGAAGTCAATTGTTATAATATTATGGATTTAACATAAATAACAGTGTTGTGTTTCACTTGTTGCATTAGAAGAAAAGGGCTTTTTGCCTTAGCGTACTTGTCTTCCAAAGTCTAAAATAGCAAACCCAAACATTGGTTTTAACAGGTTGAATCAATCCTACGTGTACTACAGTAAAATAGAAAGGCAAAACCCAGAATCTGTAAAAAGAAACTTGGTGTGACTAAAGTGTGAAAAAAATGCAGAGTTACGTTGTTGAAGTAGGTATCAGGTCAACTGTTTTAAAATTTATCATATTGTAAATTAAAACTGTGGTATTTGGAATTAGGTATTCAGGATTACCCCAAGCTCCGGCCAGGCTTGTTAATGCTATGAGATGACTCAAAGATATTCCTGTTATTTAGAATCTGATATTCTGCCCTAAGTACTAAGTTTGAAAAGACATTAAGCAAGTGTTTTACATTTGACACAAAATTTTGTGAATCAGGAGTTATTGCACTTAAAGCAAGCCTGCATTTGGGGTACAACTTAACCTAGTATTTTTGTTGAACATTAACTTGATTGTGGATCTTTTAAAATGGTTTGTTGCTTTTTCTGACACTAAGAAGATCTAAAGAAGTTCTAAATATCATTCATAAAATAAGACAGGCTGAGTGCGTGGCTGAGGAAACATACAGGAGGGAAGTTAAGAGAAAGAACTGAAGGAATTGGAAAAGAGACTGAAGGAAGTGGAGAAGAGGCAGGTAAACTGTGCAAAGATGTATGGTCTTGGTTACAGAGCCAAGTTCTCTGTAGAAGTTGACAGGCAAACAAATTTATCAGCTGGATGAGGGACAGACCCTCACAAAGCAAGATAGTGGGACCTGTATGGGCCCTGCTAAGTCAATCATTTTTTTATGCTAATGTGTGAAAACACTTTCAGTAGCAAGTTAAAATTTAGCTATGCAAGATAAAATGAAAAACATATACTAAATATTTAAATCCTTGTAGTTCCCACAAAATTCTCACTAGTTAATTATATACAGAATAGAGGCAATTTTTAAATTGAGCGTGTACATGTGTTTGTATAAATGTGTGTGTCACATTAAGGCAAGACTATATGCCAATTTGTCCATTTGCAATAAGCAAAGAAACATCTGATCATTCTACCAAACCAGATAATACTCTTGCTCCAAACAGTAAGGGAAAACTATCAGCATAATGTAGTGACTAGTAAATTCTTCTGCTTTCTAATGATTTGGAATCATCTGGGTAATGATCTCAGAAAGTAACAGTACAGAATAAACATCAGAAACGCTTAAAAACATTTACAATAGGAGTTCAAATAAGTTACTTTTACCAATAGACAAAGAATAAATAGGATTCCAGGGCAAGGAAGCCATGCAGTGTTCAGACATCTTAGGAAAAACTTCTGTATCAGATCCTTAAAGTTGCAAACAGGAAAAACCAGAAGCTATTTGTCTGCTTTGGAGAAGTTAACTATTTAAAGGCATCAGATTTCAAATGTAATCTATGACAGACCAAATGACATAGTTTTATAAAGGCTAGAATATGAAACAAGGTAATGTTTAATTGTTACTATTTACATAATTACCGTCTTATACCTTATTTTAAGATGGTGAGGAAAGTGAAAGCTGCCAAGAAACCTGAGTTGGGAGCAATCTTACTGTCAGCAATGGCTGGGGGACCTTGTGTACAGCTTCCCAAAATAATTAGGATTAGGAGAAAGATAAAGCAAGGAGCTGAAGTTCTAGTGGGCTGGAAAATGTCTGCCAAAGGAAAGTGAGGCCTATCAGGAAGCCTCATCCAGAATTCTTTCTTCGAGACAATGACTGAGGGGCCTTGCCTACCACAGCCCTGGAAAATTAGGATTAGAGTTGAGAGGATGAAAAAGAGAAACCATGCAGCTGACTCGGAGTGAGGATGGAAAGGGACTACTAAATGAAGTGAAGGCTGCCAAAAGACCCAGCTAGGAGAATGTTTCAGCTTGCTTCGTGACCCTGTAATTGGCTCACCAAATATACGGGTTAGGAAGAAAGAAAAAAGTGTTGAGCTACAGTTAGGAGCGGTGCTGAAAAGGGGCCTTCAAAAAAAAGTGGGGGCACTGCCAGGAGATCTGGGCTGGGATAAATCTTTCCTCTGGCCAAAGGCTAAGGAGTCTTGTCTATGGCTCTGCAAATAAAAGTGAAGAAAAAGAGTTAAGGGTGAAGAAAAAAGATTGAGAAAAAGAGCTACATTAGGAGCATGTCTGCAAAGCGATCCTCAGTACAGAGTGGAGCCATCAAGAGACCCTGGGCCAGGAGAAATTTTTCTTCTGGACAATGGCCGAGACGCCTTGTTTATAGCTCTGTGGGAAAATGAGGGTTAGGGTTGAGAAAAAGGGAGAGAGAAATCATGGAATTGCACTTGGAATTTGTTTGGAAAGGAGCTGGGACAAGTTTGTCTAGTGAAAGGGAAGGGGAACTTACCTGCATCTCAGCAAGCAAATCAGTGTTAGGATTAAGATGGTATATATTACGAAAAATCAGCCAAGTTCTAGGGTGTTATGCAAACTTGGGGAGAACTGTTTCTACTAAAAATCCTAATTAGTAACCTATGCACAAGATAAAAAATGTTCACAGTTTGTATTTTGTAGACAGGAAGACACTCATTGACTTAGAAAGGGAGCTACGATCTTTGGAAAAGACGGGGCATATTTTCTGCTCTTTTACACATACTATGTATCTTTTTTTCATCTTTTCTGCTTAATCTGGAACCCCCAACTACATGCCCTACATTTTCCTCCTACTCACCAGCTCGGAGGGGCCGTGGAACTCCTCCAACAAAGATAGTTTTTCTTGGATCCAAAGGCTGAGACCCATCCATCACAAAGTCACTGTCACTTAGGTTCCAAGGTCGAATTTGCACCTGTATTAAGGATTGTTTTCAGTAGAGGAACTTGACAATCCAATTAAAATTAAGAAAAAAGTGCCGTATCTTTCTATAATTAAAAATATAATTTTAACTCAGCAAAAGCAGTAAATAGGTGGTATAAGCACCAAAACAATTCGCACATAGTTTATCTGGGTTTGAAAGAAGGTGGACAATTCATTGATCACCTCTAGAGGCCAGGCTTGAGTTAAATTTCATCATAGCAAACTCCTACCTCATTAATTCCCTGTCTGTAGTCGCCATTATAATAAGAAATCCGTGAAAGGACTTTCAGAACATTTTACCATGTGTATGCAATTACAGTTGCAGTTTGGGCTTCTGGCTTTCCTGAAAACACATACTGTGATCCACAAATTTTAAAGCACTGAGAGGAGCGGAGATAAAATTAATTTCTGTGCTTGGATACAAAAGGAGTTTTTATAATGTGTGAATGCTCACTTCTGCTAAGCAGCAAGCAACGCAGTTGATAAGAAATCTTTAGATTAAACAGAAAAAAACCTGCTCAGAAGTTATTTGGATAAAGCTGTTCATCCATCCATTTGTTGATCCTAGAAATCACGTAAGCACACTCGCTATACTGTAATATTGGGTTGCTCATTTATCTGTGCAAGCTTTTTAACAATGTTTTTAAAAGGCAGCACGTTTTTTATCTATTCATATTTGTCTGTAGTTTTCATCTGGCCTGTATGTAAACATAGCCACAAAAGAGACTAGCATTAAAGAACGTTAGAGATGTGAACGATAGAAACAGGTTACAATATGTCTTCTGTTTTGCTACAGCTGTCTGCATTACTTGTTTTTACCCTGCAATTTATATATGGTAAATGAGACCTAAATTATAAATTGATTAGCTATTGCATGCAGAAAAAATAATAATTAAGAAGCCTAATAAACTACAGGGGATATTTGAAGCTATCGGATTTTGAGGGAGGTGTTAAGTTTTTTCATTTCATTGCATAAGGCTTTCTTTTCTTTCAAATAATATAGATGAAAAAATTATAATCTGATTGTTTTACAGCTAACATTGTAAAAGGATGCATACTCCTGTGAGATACCAGGAGTAACAAATATAAAAGTTAACTGAATATGGCATTTATTAGAAAGAAGCAAACGTTAAAACCATGTTACGCTGATACAGAAAGTCAATTCAATGTAACAGCAAGGATAGCAACAGGAAATGGACAAGTAAGTCCAAGACAATACTGTAAGTATTTATTTATTAACTGAAAAGAATAAGAGCAAATGGCTTAGCAGCCAGCACAAGCTACTTACGGGTTTATCCTTGATTGTGGGACTTGACACACACAGGTAGAGTTTCCCATCTTCTTCCAAACATGCATCTATCAGAGCTTGTACAGAGCTTTCTTCCTGGAACAGCAGAAAGGCATAACCTTGGAAAGGATAAAGGCACAAGAAACAAAAAGAACAAATTAATTTATAAAGCCTTTTTTTAATACAGAAAACAAACCCAAAAAGTGAGTAAGACATACAAATTACAAATAACTGATAAGGTGTTAAACTAACATAAATTTCATAACTTTTTCTGTTTTGATAAATTAAATTCACTGAATAAATCATACCCTCATACAGTATTGATTTTGAAATGGAGACAAGAGTGTTTCACTGCATATGATTATATTTATTTGATTGATTAATGATTTTGAGCAGTGAGAATATGCGCTGGTGAATAAGGGGTTCATATTATCCAATAACTGTATCTGTGGTATCTGATGATGTGACTGTCATCTTACAATGGAGGCACCAAGTTTCTGGTTACTATGTACAATGAATAAATATTAGAAGAAAGGGTTAAAAAAGTGGACACGTAAACAGATAAATAGACTCCTATGCTCACATGCTTAACTATGAAAGCAAATGCTCACCTAAAAAAAGTAAGCATGAGTGAAAAAAAATGGCATGCATTGTGTTTTATTATGAGTCAAAGACATGCTGTTGTTATTTATATTTAAATAAAGCAGTTCAAATGAAAGAAAGAAGAAAGTCCCGTAAAAATTGCTCCAAGTGATTCAGAATTTTAGGACTTGAAATTAGCCCATAAAACTAAGTGTGTGTGGCATTCAGTGCTCTTCTGAATGCAGCTGGCAAGAAAGCTTTCTTCAGTTTTACTTAATGTTGTTAAATTTGAATGAAGATTTGACGCAAGCAGTCCATACTTTTGCTACCTCAGAAGTGAACTAATACAGCACACTCTACACTAAGCAAAGCCAGCTGAAGCCTGGCTGCTAGACTTGAATACAGCTGCTCAGTTAAGAGAACTTTCTATTGAGCATCCATTGCTCTTTTGCTCCATAATCAGAACAACTCAGTTTTCTCACTGAACGTGAACATGTTGGCTTTGACCTTTGCAATTTAGCACTTGGGTGTCTTACAGGCTACCTCTTTTCAGAAAATCTGCAGCAATTAGAGGCAGCTGGAGTTTAAGCAGGGACTGCTAGACTTTCTCTGCCTGAGACTCTTGACAGAAACTAAGTGCCTACATGATGATACACCATATTTAAATGATGACAACCTTTGATACAGTTTTATATGGTCTATTTGCTATTAATATAGTAGTGACTTACCGTAATTTTGCACTAACTATTAACTGAATACTATTTGGCATGTCCTTTTTAGTTAAATACTACATGACTGAGTTATAAAAAAAGAAAAAAATAACATAGACACTGAAAAACTGTTTTCCTGTGTAGAGTTGTTACCTACCAAATTACCTCTTACCCTATTATCTCTAGTCCTGTGTGACTTCTCAAAGAATATTAAATTCTATGCATCTGTTTGTTTTCAGAGGCAAAAAAAAGTTTGTATTAACAACACAGTTATAGCCCAGAACACATCTAGGAAGACTGACTTGCCCAAGAAAACAAAAGTTTGATCATTCTTGCTAGCAAACAAGGAATTCTGCTAGAGTTGAAGCAGATTAAAGATACTAAAAATGAAATGGTTCTTGAGTAAAAACATCAGTTTCCTCTCTAGCAGATATAATTCTCTTAAAGCAATCCCTTAAAGATATAAACACACTTCACTTCAACATTTTCGTTTTAGACTTTACAAAACTAATTGCATTAACTGAGTATGGAAATAATTAGCTTGTAATCACTATCACTTTTAGCTTCTTTTTATTTTTCCATCCACTTCCTCATTCCATACCATCTGTTCTGATTATATTCAATAACCAGTGCAAAAATTTTATACAAATTAAGTATCTTTAGTTTAGCAGTTCTTTCAGCCTTATAAAATGCCCCAGGCAGAAAACTAGATACGTGGAAAAGACTATCATGGCAACTACACCTCCAAAGCCAACTGACCACACTTTATGGTTCAGCCCAATCCGTGCCTTAAACAAATGCCTTAGGAGACAAATTCACAGAAGATGCAGTGCGGATCATTCCAGTACTATGAAATCGAAATAAGAATACATGTACATTTATACATACTTTAAAATAATGGTTTACTATATATTTAAATAGATTTAAACATTTAGGATTCATTTTCTGACCAGACCATAAGACTTGAACTCTAAAAAATAGAATTTTCGCTATTTCAGACTTTTATAATCTTAAACGCGTGAAATACTGGAAATTTCTTTAGCATAAAGTCAAAATGAAAATTGGGAAATATTTATTGTGGCTTAATTACTTAGCAAAAATCTGGGCAACAGCTTGGAATGCTTCTTTGTTCTATGAAGTTTTTTCTGGTTTTTCTGAGTCCCAGCAAGAGGTTACATCTGTGGTAGCTGGAGCTGACAGCCATTATGGGGGTGAAGTAAATGATATGAGCATAATTTCCCAAACCAGTTAAAAATAACCAGATACGTGTTGATTTTCTCTGGCTGATAGATTACAAGAGTAGTCCAAGTTAGTAAAAATTCAGTTTTCTAACCTGGGGCTAGTGCCTGCCATGAAGTTTAATAAGTTAACATCTCCTCATTTCTCTAGACCTCTGTGACTGTAACACATTCTCCTGCCTGCTACGGAGTCTCCATGGGCCCTCTGACGAAAGGCAGGTAAGCTGTTTACAGCAGCAGTCTTCTGTTAATCTAGAAAAGCAAGCAGGCTGGACTAGCATGACATGATGTCCAGCATTACTTCAAAACCTGCTGATTGCACATCTATTCCAATTATTCAAGTACTTTTGATAGTCAAGAATAAAAGAAGATTATACTGAAATGAAAAATAACTATGTAACAGAAGTTCAGATAGTATAAGGATCATGTAGAAGCTGATATGGACAAGAGAGATACCTGCCAAAGTTAAAGATATTTGTACTAATTTTCTAGAATCGCATAGGGAAGCAAAAACAAAAATTCAGAAAGGTGCAGTTCCTTCCTTTGCGCAGTAGGAAGTGCTAGGCATTGCTATTGCTGAAGACTTACTCTCTTGCTCACAGTAGCGCTATTTAGAGCTGCATTTGCTTGTTCTTACAAGCAAATATGCGCTTCCATGGATGCACTGCATTTAACTAGAACTCTATAGCAGGAGATACACTCTGAACTCAGATTCCGGTATAAAAAATGAGGTTGGAAAATACACATGCCAAAATGGACGTTGCCAAAGAATTATCTCACACTAGATGCAATTTAATAATGAAATAACTTCTTTGCACAAGAACAAACCACCATTTTTAATAATTTCAGCCACAGTTTAAAGAAAAAACAGAAAAAACAATATGTAAATTAACAGTAATTAATTTTCTTTTTCTGTCAGCTGTTTTTAAATGCTAAGTTTGGCTATAACTTTATAAAACTCTAAGAGTAATCCTTCCTGAAGAAATTCTCAAAAATTTCTACTTCCCGCCTTACATCCTGTTGTACTGTGTATTTCTATTCCTATTTCTACTACACACAATGAGATGAGCCTCATCCCCAAAAGGCTTTAGTGCATGGCCAGTTGACTTCTAACATTCAGCTTGATCAATTATAGGGGTTTCTAGGTTTAAAAGAAACTTACTTCATGTTTAAAGACAGTAGGTGAGGTAGAATTAATAAGACTATCAGTTTCCAAAACAAAAATGTATTAATCCAACTAACTTGAATTTTTTAGCAGATTATGAAAGTTGCTTCAAATTCGTCAGCATTGCATGCTTCAGCACATTCTTCTCTCTGTGCATCAAGGGTATCATATGACTTAAAGCATATGGGTTTTTTTCCAAGTTAGAGATTTGATGAATTTCAAAATTTTAATCCTCTACAGTAGAATCTTGGTAGCAGCATGCTGTGGCAGTATGTTGCAGGCAGACTTCAGCAGTGATCCTTGCTTACCTGAACAAATAGTCTAAAGGTTTGAGGGCTCAAGGGACAACTCCTGACTCAGATTCCACAAGTAAAACAGGCGAGATATTTGAAGCCCCAGAAAACAGCAAGGTACCTGACAACAGCTGAATATTCTATATACACAGATATATGGCTTCTTGGCAGATGAGAAACAATCCAGCTCCTTCTCAGTTGTTGGTACAACACATCACTATAGTGCTGACAATAAACATTGTACTTTTCAATTTACTGGAAGGCGGCAACAACATATTTTGCTGTAAGAAAAGTCACTACAACCTTTAAAGGGGTACAGCAGAGGGAAGATGAGGAGATTAATTTCCCTAGATTCTGAAGCACAGCCTCGGGGCTCCTCAACCTTGAGCTCAAGGATTCATTATTTTATGGAAAGCAGTACAAGAACTAAGCTCCTTTGTCCGTGTCCCATTCTGACATCTAAACAGTGACACTATTTCCATATGAAAGAATAATTTAGTCCAGTTGGTCTAATTTCACTTAACCTTGCTGAGAACAAACTGGAAAATCTGGCCTATACACTGTGTCCCACAAGCTTGAAGCAAGGCTGTCACTTGAAACACAAGATACACTTGGAACTACCATATAATGTATCTCTCTTTTCTTTACATACTGCATAGCAAGTCAGAACAGTCTTTGGGTAGTCACATATATTCATTTCGTATGCAAAATGGAAGGACTACTTACACTTGAAAAAAGTTAAACTACCTTTGAAGCATATAATCTTTCATTCTGTTTTTAAAGTTTAGACAGTGTCCTTTCTGATATTTTATAGGCTCCGAGATTACATTAAAATCTACCATCCCCCTAAGGGTTTATTTTTAGATGATTGAGACAGCTACCTCCAAAGAGTAGATTTAAATAGACTTAATTTTTTCATGAAATATAAATAGCACTTTCTTCTTTTATTTTTTTCTGGATTTTTAAAAATAGTTTTGAATTGAATTATGGTTGTATTTACTAGAACTTTTAGAATAAATTTGTTTTAAAAGCTACCACAAAAGAACATTTAGAAACAGTGTGAACTAAATTTCTAAATCAGTTAATGTGATGACAAAGGGTCATTGCTCAAAGTCACCCTTAGTAATCTTATTAGAAGAGGCTTTGAACGTGAATAAAACACATTTCTAAATCCAAAGATGAAACAACTATTAAAAATGAAACTAATTTTTGAAAAATAAAAATCCAAGGCGTTAAAAACAATGCAGACTTTTCTTTTAAACATTGCAGTGACATGACTGGATTTTCAAAAAACATCAAAGGCTTTAAATACTTAAGAAACCTCAAAATAGAAAGGGCTGTAATCTCAGTTAGCTACTGCAGAAGAGTGAAATTATGTATTAGTCAGGGCTGCAAAGATGAATTTCTTTTAGTCAGTCTAATTTTAAATGGCAGTGTATGACCCTGTCAGCTGATACTTTTCTCTAAAAAAGAAAAGGTGTATAAGAAATGTGAACAGTTTAGCATCTTACAGAGAGACTCCTGTTTATTTTTACATGTTTTTCTTGAGTACCAAACAAGTCTGAGTAGTCTGATATGTAAGAAATTCCCCATATGCCACATTAAAGACAGGTTTTGGGGTAGGTTTTGTGTGGTTTTAATTAAAGGTATGTACTCCATATCCTCAGTTCCACTGAAAAATAATTGGATCATGAATCTAAATAGCAGTTAAATGGAACGTACATAATTAAACGGAAGACAGGATGCATATCAAGAAAAGTCAGCAAGCAAGCAGATCGCATGGAAGAGCTGAATGAAAACCAAGGCTCTGTATCAGTAGCTTCTGTAAAATAAATTGCGTATCTTCATAATTCCAGTTTTACCATTAAATAGCCCACATCACTGAGATTACCAAAAGAATGGAAACTAACATTTAACCCTTACTCCTAATGATCTTACCATCACACAAATAACAGAGAAATTTGAAACCTGCTATGTTGTCATAAATATTATGGAGAGTCTTCCCCCACATCTTCAATTTAAATGGAGCAAAAAAACCAAATAAGAACCCACTCGCAGAATGTTTGTATGCTCCATGAGGACATACTTTATTTTTGGGACATGGGAGAGGTGCCCCAGTGTTTCCCCTGCACTTCAGTGCTGAATAGAAAGGACAATATTTTGATAGTGCTGTAGTGATTATCTAGAGCTAATGATTTATAAAGTCTTTTCAATTCCAAAACATGTCAAGAAATAGAAGGGATTTGCTAGTCATCACTACTTCAAGACTTTCACTGCTTACAGGGAAAAATCCCAGTATACATATACCATCTCAGTTTGTCCTGTCCCACCCGTATTGAAAAAGAAAACATTTAAATGCCTTTTTTTTTTTTTAAAACTAAAAAAAAATATTCTACAAGCATACGAAAGCCTCTCTTTTCGTCTGGCATTTTACTTCTACACAAGTGTAAAACATTGCAACAGCAAATTTATAGGGTTGTCTCCTCTTTCAAAGATCACAGCCATTTTAAAACTTGAGACTTCAGACTGCAGCATGATCTATAGTAGCTATAAATCAGAATTAAGGGGTATAAAAACATAAAACAAAGACTATAACATACAATTTTGTTTCTTGTAGTTATAAGAGTAGTGACATGAATTAATCATATGACAAAGACTAAATTTTTGATGAGGCAAGAGCTATCTTTGTGAAGTTTACTGGGTCAGCAGCATGAAAAAGCATGCATTTACATCATAAATATCAAAAAAGCAACTAAATTCAGAATTGCATTTTTCAATTTTGGTTTTCAAGGGCAACATGAAATGGTGACTGCTCTGGGCAGAGCAGCTCATTGTCATCATCTGGAAGGGGTCAGGTCTGCTGCTGCTGCTTTTACTCAGCAGATGGCTGAAAAGAAATCAGTTTCCAAGTTTAAACAAAACCTGTTACTCTTGCGAATAAGCCAATTTCCAATTCTAGTCCAAGCAACATTAACATAGAAAAATTCTAGATAAATATAAATAGTCTGCTTGATTTCAGCTTCTATGTAATGCATAGCATCAGCAGGAGGTAAAATAAATTCAACACAAAGATTTTGAGGGGAAGAAAGCAAAGGTCTAAAAATCCAGGCTAGTTTTTAGCCCAAGTCAGTTATTTTTTAATTGGGGTTTACAGTATAAACAGTTTTCATTTTAAATTATTATTTTTTTTAAATTTACTTTCAAAGAAGAAAGGAAACAGCACTTACTAGAGCTGTGATACAAAAAAAACCACTTGGGACTGTTGTCAAGAGCTTCATTCAAAGTAAAGGACTTCAATCAAAAAGAGAAGATGCCCAGTGTCATTTACACAGATCAAGCCAGCAACCTATTTCCTGATTTTGTATGATTCTAAGTCTCCTGTAAGCAGACAGATAATCTGCGTTTCACCAACAACATCAGTGAGACATCTGAGGGACACCAGTTCTCAGCTGCTTCTAGCTTTTGGAATCAGAGAGAGTCATATACACTGCCTTGGGCAGAGGCATCCACAGCATCTTTCATTCCAGCACCTGATACATTCTTATTGCCAATCCTAACCTCTGATTTGAGAGAACAGAAGTGTAATTTGGGATATTACCTTTGATAAATTGCTGATTTATATACTCAGATGATATTACACTAATTTTATATCACTGAATCATTATCTTAGGGATAAAATTGTGGGCATCACTGCAGTGATTCTAGGAATGGAAAACAGAATGTTATAAATATAACGCTTACAGGAATTTATAAAGAGTGCACGAGCTTGTAATGCATGAAATGATTACAACTGATCAGGGTCAGGAGTAGGGAACGACTTATTTTTTTAGGTGACCCTCAGAAACAGTGAATATGCTGCAGTGCTAGTACAGAATCTCTCTTTTCACACACCCCCCCCCCCAAATCATCCCCTTGAACTTATTTCAATGATTTGAAAGAAGAATTTGCTGCTTCATAAATTATTAGCAAAACAAGAGATAGCACTAAATATTATCAAGTCCTCTATATCGCTATTCAAAGGACTGCTTTTATCCTGGAGTCCATAATACTTACAGATCAATTCATATATTTCCATTTACAAAACAAAAGAAAAGGCAACATTTAATGAAAATAGTATTTAAATGAAGAGGTACGGGGGGGAGAACCACAGTAAAAATCTACTTGGCTTTAGAAGTTATTAATGAGAATCAGACAAACATTTAACTGCTTCTATATGACAAAAGTGGTCTGGTTACTTCCTACAGATAAGTGATGGAAAGCTTTTTCTGTACTTAGGTATGTTCAAATTCCAGGTAATGCTTTCAGTTCTCCACTGTTGTTGCTGCCTTAAACCTTTTTTTAGTATCTTAGGCATTAGTGGGTTTTGCAAGAAAATTTAGCTAGTTGTTGTGAACTGACAGTCATTCAAATCAGAATTAGCAGCATTTTCTTTCATATGTACACTATGAAGTGACAGTAGTGAAGAAGGAACATATTCCAGTCTGCTTAGGAGTCTTTTAGCCATTATCCTATGCAAAATTTCAGTACAAACAGTAGCTACATAGAATTATTTAATATACTTCATTTTAGCTTAAAGATCTAGCCACTATTTAAATATATCATCAATAAGAGACTTCTCAATTAGATTTCATATTTTGTTCCCCATACAGACATTTCATAGTAGCTATAAATCCAGTGGGAATCTATGCCAGACCGTATTTTTACCTCCCAAATAGGCCATGTGTGATGTATAAGCTACTCACAGTGACTCAGTTTGATATAAGCAGTATAATACACATGCATACTCAATTAGTATACCATATATCACAGTCTAATACATTTATTTATCATCCACAAAAATGACAAAGAGGTGCACATCCCTAAAAATGCATGATTCAGTGCTCTGATTTAGGAAATGTCAGTCAGTCAGTCATCAAGCTCTATGTGCTTCTGTTCCACTAAATACAAAGCTTTCTTTAAAAGAGGATCTGTATCTCCTGAAGTAGCAGCTAAAACACTAAAAATTTTCAACTTAACCCTGTCCCTGATTTGGATAGCTGATGATTTGTAAGATTCATCTTTGATTACTAGAAGATATTCATAGGGCCCCTCCTTTCTCTTTGAGATCATTTTTAAGAGCACTAAGATTTAAAACCTGTGATCACAACCAAGTCTAGCTTTCTTAAAATTGCCCAATAAATTAAAAAATATTCAATTTGCATGTAAGTTGGTGTCAGTTACCTATATACTACAGAATACTGAATACTCAAGACCTACTCCTGAAAAATCTATGAGTTCATACAATATTCATAAAACTCATAAAAGAATGCATTCTTTAATAAGGACTATCTTTAAGATTTCCTGTTTCTGCCCAAAAGAGACATTGGTAAACTTGTCTGAAATTTGGTTTGATTTTTTTTTGGCCACCATCAGTTCTTTAGATTACTGCATCATTTAACCAAACACTTGTCTATTTTCCATTTAAGTCAGAGGTATATTTAGTCTAAGTAAGTCAGGATTTCAAGAAGTTTTACTACAGGTAACAGCTGCACAACAATGAAGAAAAAATACAGGCACTATAAACAGTCTTATTGAAAAATCCTGCTCAATGATTTCAGCATCTGCCCAAACAAATTTAGTCCAACAGTTAGTTCAGAAAGTGGATGCTTGGAATTGCTATTTAAGCAGAACCTACTGAACTGGGCATTTGATTGAAAGCTTGTGATGATGAGTAGTGATTAGTAGATGCATGAACCAGACTCCAGTCAGCTGCTCTTTAGATCTTGGAAGCAGCAATCCCCTTGAGGCAAGCTTTAAATATCAACTGTGACTTAACTCAATGTACTCTAATAAAATAGTTTGTGTAAAGTGTAAGAAATCCTATTGCAATTTTAACCCTTCCAGGCAGCAAGTGAGAGAAAACAGCCTCCCTCTTTGGCACATGACCAACAGGAAAGTGTCTAGATGATTTATGGAAAGACTGTTCTGGAAGGAGAATATTACGCAACTCCAACACGTGACCTTTAGTTTTCCCTAAAGAGTCAGGAGGCTTATGAAAAAAAACCTACCAGTAGGTGCAGATGAGATACTGGAAGCAATGCATGTGGCCTAAGTATCCCTCATCACGCAACATACTATCTAGCCCATCAGTCAAAGCAAAAGAGAGAAATAGAAAAGTGATACATAGACTGCAGACCACGGTAAGGGCTCAGAAAGTACACATCCTTTAATTGCTACCAACAAATCAATTAAGTCTTTTAGAAACCTGTGGGAAATTGAAGGCCTTTTGATGAGACCGCTGACCGAGTTATGAGACATCCTGTATTCTTCCAGTAATCTCATAGCCCAACAGAAGAAATCTAGACTTTAATGCCATTTTGAATTCAGCAAAACAACCTTCCACGTTGACTTCTGTGGTGTAAGAAAGGTATTTTGCCTCTACCAAAAACTTCTGAACAGCCTTTGAACAATTATGACTACAACACTCTTCTAGCAATTTGTGACTAATGCTGTAAAATGAAGTTACATGGTTAATTGCAGTCAACCCCCTGATTATATAAACCACTTTCCAATAGATTCAGATATGAAAGAGGCTGGTTGACAGATGCACGTCCAGGCTAAAACTCAGAACATCACAGGATGGTTTTTACAGCTTTTTTCTGGAAACTCCAGGGACTAGCACATTAGCGAGGAAGAGTATAAAAATGAGTTTTGTTTCATTAGCAAATTAGAAGTGCAGCCATAAGAAACTGTAGACTTTTATTCGTCTTCAGGCACCAAATACTAAAATCTTCATTTTCCTGCGCATAACAAGTAAGTCTGACACTAAGATTTACCACATTAGCAACATGCACTGGAAAAGCTACTCTAGGACTATCACAGCCCTTGAACTCTCACTTTTGAGGCAACAAAACTGCTTACGCAATAACGAGAAACCTAGGTGATGCAGAACTACTGCATTTATTTCCTGTATGGCACATTAGCCCCAAATCCGTATGACTTCTTCAAAAACCAGAAAAGTTAGCCCTTTATTTGCCTGTTATACACATACAAACTTATTACAGTATATAGACATCATATTGTCCAATGTGTTTTGGCTGTTGATCCTAAAAATGTCATTCATCTGAAGAAAAAACTACCAAAAATGCCAGGACACTGTTGAGATGTACTCCAGCCTATCAGAGAGATCTTAAGAACTGTGAAGTCTTTGGAGGAAGGAAAAAACGAAAAAGTTGGGGGAAAAGAAAGTCTACACATAGACAAGGGTCCTGTAGACTAAAACTCAACCACAAATTCTTGAGGACAAAAAAACCCCAAACCATAACATAAATGAGGGATCAATTTATTGATAGAACAGAGTTCTAAGTTTTGACAACAGCCTTCTTTTGCGTTATAGGCAGAAAACAACATGATTTGGTCCCACTACATAAAATCTCATAAGAGACTATCCCACTTAGGAGAATGTCTTATGGGGCGTTATCAAGCATGTGGTCCTGCAAGATCAGTTCTTACAGAATAATAATTGAGAGCCACTATCAGTAACTGCAGTCCAACATCTGTCCCTCCCAACCCCACTGCCACACCTCAAAACAGCCCTGAAAAGGAGCCGATCCAGTAATTGTTGGCATTACATCAAATTTGTAATTTCTTGATTGGAAAACGGTTTCTGACCTCACATAAGGAGAATAAAGAAAAGAGGGAAGTAGGCAGAAAGGGATAAATTGGTTTTTGAAAAATAAGATTTTTCTCTTATAGGAACATTTGGTTTACACTAACGAAGAAGACAGAAGCTGCTGGGGTTGGATTTACTCTGCTTTATGACTTTGTACTAGAACCCAGAAGCCCAAATTTCATTCTTGAATTCTACACCACCCACCCTTTCTAAACTTGCACAGTCCTGGCTCTCAAAAAAGGTTTTCAGTAATAACCTGAATTACATTAGGAATATTTGGCTACAATCATTATATTCTTCTCATAATAAACAGCTTTTGTTTACTTATTTGGTTACTGTAGTCATAAGCAACTAGTAAGACTGACAGGTAGAAACACGTTTACTACCAAATCCTGTGGAGACTATGGATGCTGAGCCCCTTCTGAAGAGACCTGGCCATTCCTTAATTGCTGATTGAAGAAGGGTCAACAAATGCGTGCTAAAAAATTGTGGTTTCTTCAGGGATAAAAAAAATATAAATGAAATCAATAGCAACTTAGCAATTCTGAAAGAAAATATCAGTTGTTGAAAGCTGGGAGAGGATAGTCCTGCAACACTACTTCAGAATCAGACTTGTTCTGCCTGGGCTTGATCGCTCAAAAATTTATTTTGCCTCATGAGATTCCTGTTTACCCCTAGAAAAAGAAATTGCAAATGGTATAGTTTTAGGGACACAGGTCCTCTTATATGAGGCAAGCTCCTTGAACGCTCTTTGATAACTGGCACAGCAGTCTCAAAGACAGACATTTTAAAATCATCATTATCAGTACAACATTGTCATGGTTTATGCACCAGGACAAACATGAAGAACCCTCAAACAATTATGACAAGAAAGGAAGTAGTGTGAAGAGCTTTACAAAGGGAGGCTTAAACAAAAGTCATCGAAAACCTAAAAGAAAATTCTATACAAAAACAACCTTAAGTTACACAGCTACAGAAGAGCAGATCAGTATGTACTGCATTTTGCTACCACGCATTTTGTGAATTGCATTGATTTGGGATTATGCTGCCCTGTTGTGGGAAGACACAGGGACTATGAATTCTATACAGGGCCTCAGATGTCAATGGGTAAAAGACTGATATTGTGCATGTGTGTGTTGGAACAGACATAAAGTTTAAAAAAGATCTTGCATCTTGCATTGCCATATTTGCTATACCATGTATTACTGGATAAGGAATGTCAGTTTCCATTCTAGCAAGCATTATGATCTCTGACTTGAGTTTTTAAAATACAAAACTTGTCTAGGCCTTTTATGCTGGACTTTGGTGGTATGGTATTAGATCAGTTAAGCCAAAGCAATTAGTTTCAGTACAACAGATTGCTGTATTCGGACAAACCAGATACCTTCTTATGAATACAGCTGATGAAATTAAAATTATGATTCCATACTTTCTCCTTGCAGCCGTTCATTCTTTCTCCTCTGGCAGAAGCTACTGTTGCCACTGCACTGACAATGGAATTAACTATGCAAATGGTTCTCATCCCCGAAATCAAGATCAGACAGAAGACTACAAACAACAGTGTTCCCATCTGTTACCATCAGGAAGGCTCATACAGTCTGTCCCACCAGTTGTTTTAAATTAAAGCATGAGAATCACTTCATAATGTTACTTTGTGCAACTTTGCCTACACTATTTGCTTCTTCATGAGATCGTGTTCACCCTTAGTGTCCCCTGTAGAGCGTCCCCTGTGGAGCAGCAGGGACAAGTGTGCTTATTTTTATCAAATAACAGAATAACTAACTGAAGAACAGGGAGAACACAAGAGGCTCAGACTGCTGCACCACACATCTAAATCAACTCTAAAGCCAAAGCATTCCTCCCATTCCAAACCCATCCTATCTCCAAGCTCTGCCATGCTTCATTTTCTCACTCTAAATCTCATCTTTATCCAAACATCAGTCCTCCTAAATGGAAACAAACAGAGGAAGACTTTTGCATACTTTTTGTGGTTTTAAAATCAATTGTGCAGTTTTTAGTGATTGCTAAAAAAAAAAAAATAATCATAGTTATCACAAAGAAAAAAAATCAGTAAAGACTTTTTTAAAAGTTGTTTTAAAGCTTGAAATCTGTTAAAAAAAACTAGAAGAATGTTTTTGAAACAGTTGGCACCATCTGTTTAATAAAAAAAGGGGGGAAAATGACTGTAGTTAGCATAAGCATTGCTTAACTCAGCAGACCAGCAAATAAGTAAAAAACCCATCAATTTGTATTTCAATAAAATATAAACTATCTGGATTTTACCAGAGAGAAATAGACTGTGTCATGGTAATGCGTAACTACATTTGATAACATTCTTTAGCACATATTTCATTATTTCTCAGCATCTCGTAGGTACTCCAAAAATACTTAGCCACAAACCACATTTAATTCCCAATACTCTGTGGTGAAAGCCAAGTAAACACATTACGAACTGGGCATCTGCTTACCCAAGACCAACACATGGCATTTATAATTTTGCCAGTTCCGTTACTAACATATCCAAACAGATGCCAAAGGATGTAATCCAAAGACTTTTCAGGCAATGGGAATGAATTGGCCTTACTCAGAAGCAAAGCATTAAAATCACCTAATGGATGACACCAACATAAAACCACAGTGCTAAGCTTTACAATGCATAGGAGGGGCAAAAAGAAATGTTAAGGCAATAATAGAGATGCTCAGAACTAGAAATAGGAACCTCTTATACACATTGTCAGCTGTTACCAGCTTCTCTTGCCCAAGTACATAAAATACAATTTCAGTGACAAAACAGCTGGGTGCCACCGGTCCCTCTTCTCTCGGCAACATAAATATTGAACTCGCTGGCAACAAATACATCCGGTAAGGGCTGTTTGATCTATGAGATTATTTTGGTTTTGTTATCATAATAACCCAAACTCAACCATTTACCAAGCCAGATCACTTTCCCAAACAGATGCTCACAGCGTATTCTGTAATGTCAGGCAAGACTCAGTAAGGGTAACAAAAACCTACAATATCTGGTAAAACAGGAAAACCTGGATAGTATAGATGTGCTTGAGGAGTATGGTGCAGACACATGCACCTTGATCTGCGATCCCTCAAGGTCCAAAATCATCATCTTGGCACTGCACTGAAATAAGCCTTACATAACTCACCAATGCCAGAGATTGCAGTTCAGCATTTCGCACACAACCGGTTTATGTCCATCAGGTCCAGCACTAAACTTGAGGTAATGTGCCTAAGCGGACCTCTGGTGATACCATCCTGCTCAGAATGCCAAATCCAGGAAAACCTTTGTTCAAGCTCAATGCTGCAGGAGTGTTTCTGGACCCCGATTAGTCCTGAAAACAGCTTACATGCCACTGCACCTAAGCTAGTCAACCACACCAACTAATAAATCAGCTAATAAGGCTTGCTAGGACTGACTACACATCTGTGGGCTGATTTGCCCACTAAACTAACCAGATAAAGCCCTCAGGGGGGCGTGGGGTGGTAGAGTGGTGGTGGAAGTCACTAGACTGTAAGCAACATTTTATTTTAATCTTTCAGATTTTATGCTTGATCATATTATCCATGGGTAATAGTTCCTGCAGCCTTTTGTTCCTACCCATAAGAATATCAAAAAAGTGCTCCTAATATAGTGCGATTCTAGGGAATTTATATATTGCACCAACATAGTAAACATTCCACAAATTCAATAAATTATACCAATAAGTAGATACTGGAAGTCTGTATTAATACACTCAGGACTGTGAGGGATGACATAACCTGGATGTAACTAGGAAGACAGAAAACCATGATGTAAAACTGCCCCAGTGTAAAACTCAGCTGACTGTGCTGACCCATGGCACCAGCTACTGATGTTGTCTGCTCCAAACCTCTAATTGAATGCTTACCAAAGCAAACAAACAAACAAAAAAATATACTGAACTTTGTTATAAAGTCCAGACACTGCCTGCTGGTCTGACCCTACAGACATGAAGGAGTAATGAAAGAGGCTCTCCATCAAAAGGACACTAAAGTCTGTCTGGAAGTGATGGCATATTTTCAGAAAGAGCAGGGTTCAATTTTACTGCCAGGGCACATTCAAGTAGGTGGGAGAAGCCTTGGAGGTCAGGCTTTTTATTAATGTGTGAACAAAGACTAGCCTCCACATCATCCCCACTGCATTCCAGCTGTCCATTTTTCTTGTTTCCTTTGAGATTGCTAGCACACAAAAAACATCTCATTCTCTCCTCTATAATTTAATTTGTCTTTTTTTTTGGACATATTTTCCATTTGAAAGAATCATATTCAAAATATCATAGAATTTACAGAGTAGCAATGCAACATGGAAAAGAAGCTATCCAGAAAAAGGAAGGGAGAAAACATTTGAATTCATGAGTATTTGACAGCTGAATAAGTCCTGTCACTGAATTTTGTATCAAGCATAATTTGAAATATCTCTTTTCATTTCACTGTATTTTTAAAGAAATGCCTGATAATGCATCAAAACAGCAAAAAAAAATTACTTAATTCTAAAGGAACTTCTGATGAAAACCAGCCTTTGAGACATTTTATTGTGGTACTTCTGTCAATGATTCCGTAATAACTTTGGAGAAGTAGTACTCTCTATAAATAAAACAGACCAAAAAGCTGTGAAAAAAATTATAACACACATTCAAACTTTACCCTTTGAGTGCTGGTAATGACATTCTGTCTTCTATGCAGATGCTGTCCATATGGGATCACAGTAAGCCAAGCACATTTGACCTATCGAGCTTAACATGACTGTAAGTGAATCTCAAAGACAGGAACGCAGGACGTATGATGCTGCAGCCCTGATTGATAACTCAGAAGTCAGTTATAAATAAATCTGGAACAGTTGGGATTGACTGTTGTTTAGCACTTTCAGACAGACATTCAGGGCAACTGGCAGGGACTTTGAAAGCTGTTTCCTATATTAGAATCATGACAAAAATAGAAGTGAGGCTGCATTCCCTTGTCTTCTGCTAAAATAGATCTTACTCAAAAACATTTTTACAAGTTTGGCGAGGCATAACTAGTCCACTGTCAGATACAGAGCAAAATCATACTTGGAAATCCCATGTTGATCTACCATGAATAGTTACTTAAGGAATTGACAAGAACAAAAAGTGGCAAGTACTAGGAGATATTAGGGACAAGGAGAAGCTGGGGTTACTACATTATATTTTAAACTTGTAAGTGAAGGTACAATCAGAATTCACTAGCCAAAAAGACCCTTAAGACCTTTAATAATAAAATAAAAAAGGGAAAATCATATATTTTACCAACTGTCCTTAGGACTATATGGGGTTTTTTCCAGGTTTGGGGTGTTTTGTTGCTGGTTTGGGGGTTTTTTTTTGTTTGTTTTGTTTTTAAATTTAAGAACAGATGTTGCATAATAACTACTGACAGCAAGACCAAGTGGTGAGACTGGAACGGGAAAGAGGGAGCATGGTATGGGTTTTTTTCTGTTTTTAAGTGCCCCGAATACTGTTTACAGGGCAAGCATTTGTTGCAGAGTTCTCTCGCCTCCAGCACTTAAGCTTCCAGATAAATTAAGTTAGCTTTTATTAGTGTGGGTTTTGCAGCCAAAATATACCTGCCAAAATATTGAAGGATTAGCTAGTTCACTGACTGAACAGCCCATTGTTCTGCCAAAATTATCAGTGGCCTTAATGAGCAATTAGGAGCTGTCAGAGTCAGTGAGGACAGAAAATCTTAACATATAAATCAGAAATTCTGTGTATAACATCATGCTCTTTCAGATCATGAGTGGCCTCCCAAACTATATGCAAGAGGCACGTGTGACTGAGAATAGAATGTGTACAGTGTAATACAAAGTCATAGGAGAGACTAGGATACAATAAGAGCAATTTGATTTAGCCAAGTAACTCTCCCAAACAGGTTTCCCATAAACTATTTTTTCTCAACCAAAACAGGTCTGCATAGTGTTTCGCTGACAGATACGAGATTGCCCGACCTGCATGCACTCTTAAGCCACCCAGAACCAGATCAGCTCCAGCCTAGAAACACTGTGACCGTGGTGCAGGTGCCAGCCAGCCACCTTTCAGCAGAGGTCGGTGCTGCGGTTCAGCATCTGGTGCACCCTGAGGCAGACCTTCTGGTTCCAAGCAGGATCACAGCTTCTTGGGTCAGGACACGCACAAAGTGGACTCACGCTTCTCTGCAAAATACTGTGTACCTATCTACCTGTGACTTCCAGCTATTATTCCTATAGTTTCTACAACATGCAAAATGCAACAGAATCAGCACTACGAAATTTCTGCAACTTGCCTCCTAAAGTAAGCCTAGCATAAACTAAGGCATAATCCAAGGACTCCAGGCTTGCTGAAAAAGTGCACACACAGGGCCACATTTCCATCATTGAACTGTGTTTTTTCTGTCATGACAACTGCTGAAAATATGCTTGTTGAAAGAGAGAAAATTCATCATAAAGAGTCAAATCTTTTCTTTGTAATGGATTGCCACATTGCAGACGTAGTTTCCTTTTACCAGAACAGCCTGCATAAATGTATTTTAAACTCATTACCTTTAGGTGGAAAATATGACTTGCTTTCAGCTTTGTGAGGCCAGTCCACCACAAGAGGTCCAAACCTACGAAAGCTGGCAGTGATCTCATCTACAAAAAATAAAGGAGGCACCTTAGAGAGAATCTGAAGACTGACAGTGGCAAGGTAAAAATTCTTACTTCAGAAAAACCAAAAACCAAACAATCTATTTTCTACACCTGTTAAGAACAATGAAAACTGCAATAATGTACATAGAGGATATCTAAATATTCTTTCACCTCTGTGCTATACATGGATGCTTAAAAAAGATTTTACATTACACTAATGCAAGTTTGCAGCAGGATTAAATGCAAACATGATCTATCAGAAGTGAATATGCTTCAGCTGCGGTCTATTTCTAATTTTAGCCACAAAGCAGGGTCAGATGCAGCCACATGGGACTGATGGAGGAGCTACATGTTGGTGTGGCCGCTCCTTGCAGCATGCCCTAGAAAGCAGGCTGCATCAGGTCATGCGACTCTGGGGATTTCACCTTCCTCAGTCCCCTCTGGAAATCTGCCTTGAATTATCACGTTATTTCTTTGCTTTTTAAACATCAATTTAGAAACCCTGTGGAACACACATCCCAAATTATCGTATAGCACAATTCTGGTTTACATGCAAGCACTTCAGAAAAAAGTATTTTATTTTTTAAAAATCTTTTTTCTCAATGCATTTATTTACGTACTTTAAAGAAAGAATTAGTTTAAAATTGTGTCTAATGTGATACTAGATAAATCAGAGCAACAATCCATCAGGAGAGAAGGTTGAAGACAAAAGCAGTAGTTTTCCAATTTTTTGATTGCTGTTTGAGATGTGTCCAGCCTATCTGACCCCATGAGCTGCACATCAGATTTTTCAAGTAACTAGAGTCACAAAACACATACTGCATAATTCAGGAGCTGAAGGAAAAAGGTGTTACTGGAATAGATCTCTCATGGAAGAGAGTGACAGCTCCCAAGTGGCCACGTTACTTCCTCGCAGAATGGGTTTGGCATGTATTTTGATTCTGATTTTGACCCAGCATCATTCACATCAGTTGTACCTGCTGGCCTGCCGCTTCTCACAGCTGAGGATTCAGATTACCCAGCAGTCCCTGTATCAACAGTCCTGCAGCTCATGTGACATGGGAACTGCGTTTGAGCTGTTTGTAAACCATGGATTGGCAACTTAAACTATTTCTTTATTAAAATTGCATGTGGCTTAGGCTTCAATTTAGTAGATCAGATTTGGAGATCCCTCTCTTTTTATTATAAGGCATCCTCAAATTCCCTGTGTATGCCAATTGAAGGTAGACAGTGGTGGATTCCATCTATAAGAAAAATACAGCAAAACCTGTCACGATTTTGGTTTGGGAGTCAGGGTGTGTGGAGGCGCACACACACACAAGTAGACCAGATATTGATTTAGATTGAGAAAAAACGTGTCCATCCCTATTAAGCTGGTTTTTATTTTGTAACCATATTAATTTCCCTACATTTGTCAACTGAACACTGCATATATGCTGGATATAAGAGCTGATTGATTAAAGCCTGATTTATTTTGGTAAGGACTGTATTAACAAAGTCCTTAAAGCCAACCACATCTTTTGAAAAGAACAGGGAAAGACTATGGAGGAATGTCAGTACCCCCTAAGTTCCCTTTTTCAGCTTTACATACATGGGAACACATGCTGCTATTGCAGATTAGAAGACCTGCTATTTCTGTCTCCATCTCTTCTGATCTACAGTATAGAAGAATGTCAAGTAAATTCTCAGGTGTTGCAGGCGGTGGGGGTGTTTGTTTTAAGTAATGCCACAGGCACTACAAGCGACATACCTGGGAAAATACATTTGTTTTTAATGGAAATCTGCCCTTTTAAAAGTAATTACATGAAAGCCAATTCCCACATCTCACCAATGTAACTTATTCACAGTACCTTCATCAATGTCAGGAGGAAGACCTCCAACAAACACCTTTCTAGAATAGCGTTCCACTCTTTCACCATTCTGACAGCGTGTTGGAGAGCTGAGACCCGATGATAAAGACTGATCACCATGACTGTCGTCTAGGAAGCCATCTTCAAAAGGAAAGAGTGAAGACCGACCTGTAACAGATTTTGTAGTATCTATAATTAACGCTATTTCGTGGAGAATTAAATATTTCAGTAAAAGACGTTATATTTTCCTTTTACAGTTTTGCTTTAACAGAATTTGCATTAAAGGGCCCAGCTAAGCAGTCCAATTAGCCAAAGGACATTCATTAGTATTGCTTCTATTTTTCCACGACTATATTATCCTTACAAGAAAATAAACCTAAGTTAGCTCTAAAACAAACCCTTGCAAATAGCTAGCAATGATAACCAACAAGTTATCTGATAAAATTGTGTCATAGCTATAGAAAGAACCTTTGTAAGATTTGCATTTCAAATCAATTCTTAGAGATTTAAATCTTCCATAACAGATCTTGAAGGAATGATCTTAAAGAGCAGATCCCTCAAACCATTGCACTGCAGAGCAGGACAGTCTCCTTCAGAGTGCTTTACAGGGTCCTAACCACAAGGGCTGCATCACTTCCTCCTCAAGTGAACGGAGGCTCAGTCTGAGTAGGGGGGCAAACAGCAAAATAAACATGGAAAAGCTTTGTATTGTGGATATTAAACATGTAAGTGAAGCAAGAACCTTAGCTAACAAGAAAAAATGTTTAAAACCTTATTAAATAAACCACAAAAAACTTGCACTTGAAGAAAAAAGTTGTTAGCTAGGATAGCCTGTCAAGCTGTTAGTGTTAAAACACCCCTTCAGTAATGAGTTAACAAAAAGTAACATAAATGGCTGCAACTCAGTTTGTTAATGAAAAGTAAAGAATTTATTGTGGTCATCTGATGCAATTAACTTGTTGCTATTACTACAAAAGTATACACATGTTATCTTAAGGACAGATTTATTAACCCAAAAGATAAAGCAATATTCACAGTCTGTAAGTAAGCAATGCTGTAGAACACGCCATCTTTAGAATTTAGTAATTCCCTATACCTGAGTTGAAAAATAAATCCTGCAATGTAGAGAGATGTATAAATGGGAACCCCCATCTCAACTCTGAACAGGCTAAATGTCCCCTCATATCATGGGAGATTGCTCCCAGGCATGGAATTATAATTAATTGATACAAACAGTTTATAGGGGGGCTAATTACAAATACAAATAGCAGGGCACATAATTAAATTCAAAGGTAATGGATTACATGAAACCAACTTCTGGCAAGACCTAAGGAAGAATTGATACCATACTGGTATTAGCAGCACAGGGAAGTACAGGAAATAAAAACAGGGACAAGGAGAAAAATCAAGACATGCAGAGAGACCCTAGTGAGAAAAATGCATGCACTGAAGATACCAGTAAAGGAGTCTGCAGTAGTAAAGGACAGATCACAAAAAGAAGCAGCTACCCTATATATGGAAAACAAGGTAACAAATAAAAACCAGGAAAGATGGTCTGACTGACACAGAACACCAGCCTGATATTTTTATGAACACCAGGCACTAGAGAAGTCTTGATTAGAAAGAATATATTGAATGCACAACATTGACAGAGATCACAGATACAGAAATCCACTGAAGCAAAAATCCTACTGTGCTTTTTAATCACCAACATAAAAAACAGGGTAAATGCCACAATCAGAGAGGGACTTAGAGATGCTACTCTTCAGAGTCTAGTACAACTAGTTGTCAGAAATAGTGGGTTTAGAGCATAAAACAGGAAAGACTATTGATGAATATTCCATTAATGGCAAACAGGTCATGCACATATATAAACATAATACATTTCAGCATAAAAGAGAATATATGCATGAGAGAAATAATAATTAGGAAGGCTAAAATTGTGTAAAAGTATCAAATCAGAAAACCCATTGAAAAGTAGGAAATTTTAAAATATTCATAAGATTGACATTACTAAGACGCTAAATAATCTTTTAATTCCCATGCCCCCAACCTACCTTCTTGTAAAAAATCAAACAACACAAGCCATTAGTAGAAGTTGACATATCAAATTAATAGGTACTAGAACAAGGTGTTCAACTAAAACACAGGTCTATAGAGGAGGCTGAGTAAGTGCTGAGTTCTGAAGGAAATAATAAAAACGCACAGCAGCTTAAAAAGCAAGGTATCACCTCTTATGCCAGATGCTTGACAGTCTGCAAGCATTGTACTCAAGTAAATGCAAAAGATGATCTAACACTTTATACTTGAGTCAAGTATAGAGTTAAATGTATAAAGTATACATTTAAAATAATGGAAAGCATATGGACAAGGAAATAGGGAATGATTGTTCACTGTCTCTTCCAGTAAAGGGAAACTAAAGTGCATTGAACACAATCCATACACGGCAAGGCTGAAAGCAAGTCAAACTGTGGAACCCCTTGCAACAGGCTTTTTAAGATGCTGAAAAGTTTATGTAGGTTCAGAAAAGGGCAAGAGCAAGAATAGGAGAAAAATCCATTCTGAAGCAATAAATATTGAGACATCACCTCAAGAAACCCCCAGAGGCAAATCTCTGGGAGAGTATTATGGGAAAGCATCACTAAATGCCCTATTTTTATACTCCTGCACCCCTCCCCTGGCATCTCTAAGTCTTCAGTGTAGCAGATTAGATTTTGGGTTGATTTCCCATAGCTGTGCTTACATCTGTACCTGAAAAACTGGTTGTAAAAGTTAAAAACAAGGTACCTAAAAGAACATGACTCAACAGCTCTAAGCATACCTACAAAGAAACGCTCACCTTTTTACTCAAAGAAAACAGAGGATCAAATAGAGAACTGATAGGTATGGCAAGCCCCAAGAAGTTTCTGACAAAACCTCTTCTCACTGAAGATGCTTAGTCACAGTGACAGAATCAAAGACTAATTAAAATATCTGAGTATAATAAACGTGAAAGGAGTCCCTGCACAGAGTTGCCTCCAGGTACTCTGCATATTACCACAATGGTAAAAACAATAATAGAGAAGGATATATGAGAACATTTGATAAAGAACACATTATTTTAACAGCCTATTGTAGAAGTTCGTGTTTCTTTAGGTTAAGAAAGCTTGAAACAACATTATAAAATTCAAGGTAATAAAAAAGCATGAATATCACAAACTTTAAGATTGTATGAGTAAGACAAGTCACAAAATCCCTAACATTAATGACAAGACACACGCACACACACAAAAATCTACTTGTTACTATAGAAAAGTCTGAATTTCACACAGGAGACAAATACTGAGTGAAACATGCTTTTTTTGTTACAGTGAAAAAAAAAGAAATCTGAAAGTCCAGCACATTCAGAACTTGTTTGCCCTGTTTGTCATCACTACAATTTGTATAAAACAGCCTACGCTACATTTATCACAATTACTGCCACATTATTATATTTCACTTCTACACATAAACATTAGTTGCAAGAAGTTAATAGCACCTAACTGATTCCCCCCCTCCTTCCCTACTTTGGTGCCATGTGTTCAACCTGGAAACACTTGCACAATCGTCAAATGAAATTAAACAGTGTTTACATGCACAGAGAGTATACAATATTACATACTCCGCATACTTTCCAATTTGTTTCAGTACCATGAGAGCACTAAGAAAGCGTAAGGATGCTTTCCACATCTGTTAACAATAGCATTTTTTCTGGAAGTGGGGCAAACTAGGAAGGTAAGTTTATGGAGAAAACTTAAATCTTTCCTTTTTGTTTTAACTATCAAATAAACACTAAACCCAGTCAGCTTTGAACAAAATAAGCTCAAATTCTGTGTTACAAACTGTGTTAGTACAGCCTGTACAGCCTACTGCCTCAATCCATACATATGTACAAACTACAAGTTACTTATACGCCAGCAGCTTGCTTGGATGGCTACATTTGTCTCCAAGCTTCTTCACAAATGTGATGCAAATTCTACATTTTGGAAAGAAAGCAATGTCACATGCATAGCTGTCACACAACATACACGAGACAGAAGATAAAATGAAGTTTAATGCCAAAATGCCCCAAGCAGGTGGCACCACCCAACTCTAATTGATAAAAGCTGCAATCTCCACTGTTATTTTCCCAAGAAAAAAACAGTCTGTGTAAGCTACAGCAAAGTCCATAAATGAAAGGTACATTAGTAGCTTTCTTGGTAGTCAGCAAGCTTGCTATTGGCCATGTTCATTAAGCACTGTACATTTGTAAACTGTTTCCAGTCTGCTTTTAGTTTTTAAGGTTTGTCTATGATAAAATAAAGTTAAAATGTGCTCAAATGTTTTATCTTTTTTAATTATTATTATGATTAATATTCACTGTTGAGGACAATTATTAATATTGGTATTCACAATGTTCTACCTAAGGCAATCCAATGTAATATGCAATGAAAGATGTTTCATCTAAGAAAAAAGTATTTTTGAAATGTTCAATGCACTAGTTAAACATTGCAGTTCTATAAAAAAAAAACCAAACCTGAAAACAATCTTTTTTTTGGAACACTACAGATTTAAAGTCATAAATACGCATCATAAGAGAGTTTTGACATTCAGTCATCCTCCAGTTCACTGGTAGTAGCAACACACTTGAAGTTATCAGCTCGAGATCAACATTGCTTTAATCTGCTATTAAAAGGGAGATGTTTTGCAAATGAAGAATATGAGATTGATACAAAGCAATTGATCAACCAAGTAATGTTAAAATTGGTAACATCATCTTATCACAAGAGAACTAAATATTTATTTCTCCCACTATTCAGCAAACAAAACATTTAATAAATACTTTTACCTCTTCTCCGCCCATAGCTCCTGGCTGCATGTAAACACAGAAGAAAATTGTCGGTACAGCTGTCATTAGATTTACCTCCAAAACCAAAGAAAAGGTAGCTTCTCTCTCTTCTCATTTTCCCCTCCCACCATAAAGAAGGAAAAGACATTCAAAAAGTGCAAGATGAAATTCAAACAACCCAAGTCAAGAGAAAAAGTTTGAAGATGACCCAGCCAGAGGGGGAAGTTAGAAGAAAAAAAAAAAAAAAAAAAAACCAACAAGAAAAAAACCCAAGGAACATACCTGCTGTGCAAGCTTTCTACATAGCAAAGGTATTAAAAAAAAAAAAATCAGGCATATCAGACTTACAGTACTATAAAATAATAATTTAGGATTATGGTTTTAAGAGGCAATAAACATCATCAACAGTAATCCGAATTAAAATAATTAATTTTGCATTTTATTAATTAGTTGTGGAGAACATATTTTCTGATTATGTTTCAATTTAAATAATTAACCATCTGTAAATACTAAAATCCTACCAAAACAATATGAACCTAATAGCCAGTATGTTCAGACAAATAAAAACAGATTGACAAAATGTCTTTATAACTACCAGAATTAATACAGCATTTCAATGAGGCATGCATCAATGGCAAAATCCACAATGTTGTGCAAGCACAGAAACATATTTCGTGATATAATAGGAAATGCAAAAAGCAGCATTTTTTGATCGGAAACTTTAGAATACCAGAAAATAATCTGAAAAACAGTGTCTTCTACACAGGGACTTCAGCCTCTCACAAAAGATACCTGTGGTCTTCCAAGGTAATCAGATGTGGAAGGCTAGGGATCAGGTAGTTTTTCAACAGAAAGTGAGCTTAGGCAATAGGTAACAGAGCCTTGTTTTGTGTCTTTCTCTCTTCATCGCAACACTATTTGTGTTCCTCCTCCTTGCCAACCCCATCTCTTATTTCCAAAACTGACACAATGCCCTGCCCTACAGGCCCAGGTTTTAGTTGTGATTCCTTTAGCTCTCCCTACAATCCCCCTTAGTCAACTTAATTTTCCACTCCCTCCTTCTATATCCCAAGTGTTGTCTACCATAAAACGTTCCAGTCTTCCCATTTTTCTCTTTCCATCTTCATAGGCACGTTCTCAGCTTTCCCTACCTACTTTTCTTTGGCCAGCAATTAGATGACAGATCAGTTGTGGCTAGTTAAGAACTACTCATCTGCTGACTGGTCCCCTGGCTGTCACCTCTGAGTGGTCCCAGGGGCTACCCAGAGCAAGGCTGAACCTCCTTCAGCACAGGCACTAGCAACCTCTCTTCTACCTCAAGCCCTGAAGAAACAGAGTCTCAGACACCATACACCTAGTGTCTTTTTCTCCCACTATCAATAAGGCCACAGAAGAGCAACTATGAGAGTTGTTGGGGTATTAAAAAATGTCAAGGGCTATGACGAAGAACTGTTTCACAATTTATGTTTAACATAAAGACAGTAGAAGCTGTTTGTGTGAACAGCTATTCAGGCACAGTGATGGAGTTGGTAAGCCCCGAAACAGACACTGCTCCTTGCACAGCAAGTGATAGGGAGAATTAATACAAGATTTGGCTTTGCAGCAAGAACAAAATTAATCCTCCTCCTTTCTAGTTACTGATGAAGCCATATTACTTATTATGATAGCAAAGAATCAGTCAGACCTCAGGTAGTAAGTCCTTGTCTTGCTGAATGCACATACACCAAAAAATAAGCACGTATGAAGGTATAGCTATCAACACATTTTGAGAGTAATTTATTTGAAAGAGGCTTCTCAAACAGAACGCTACCAATCTAAAAATTAAATAAAGAAGCATTGCTTTAGTATGAGATGAAAAAGACTTCTGTGTTTCTTTTTAAGAAAAAAAAACTTTATACGCTTAGTGTAAACATTTAGGCTCTGAATAAGATAGCAGTATGTGATGGGAGAAATCTGCCAAGGACTTCTGTAAATTTTAGAATAACCTATTGCCATTCATGTATCATAACACTTCTGTATTATATTGCACTGCATGATATTACTTTCATCTTATATATGAGCTCACACATAATCTTTATATCCATAAAACAGTTTTACTGAAGGTGTATTTACAATTACCTGTAAATTCTAGGGGTAAAATAGTGCAATCCACTTAAACAGGAAGACAGTCAGCCTACTCAGCTTTTGCTGATTTAAAAACATTGCATCACATTTAAACACTCAAAGAAGGTGAAGTTTCACCATTGTTGATTTCATATACGCGCGCACACACACATATAATTTGAAAATTAACTCAATTTTATCCAGTGTTCATATTAAAATGTTGCATTAAAATGTTACATTTTCCAGCAAGCTGACATTTATTCAGCATGCCAATTTAAAAATGTCAACACACACTTTTATGTTGTTTACACAGGATGCAAAATAAGAATCTGTCATTTGAGACAAGTTAATAAAAAGTACGCATCGTGTTCATAAGTCAAAGTTCAGAGCACAACAGAGTTAATAGAAGGTTCATCAGGTAAATTTCCTAATACATCCAGTTTGAGTAAATATTTTAGAAAATAAACAATTTAGTCTTGAATGAAGACATTTGGAAGCCAATAAGATGATTATTGTACTATTACAAACAATTAAATTGCCCTTCTCTCTTGGGCAATTCCAATGGAAGGTAAAAGAAAAGAAACTGGGAGTTTCCAAAAATCTGTTCCAAAATTGTACCCACTGATGAAGCCACTCCCATATACTGCTTTTGGTGCCAAATATGAACGTCATTTTGCACAGAAAACCACCTCCTGAAAGGTTTCAAAATTCAACATGCAAGCGATTCTTTCCTAGGTACCTCATAGAACATTACACCATTAATGAAAACACAGCTGCTTTAAGAAGGGATGAGTGAATTTTCCCATGTAAAATGTGAAATTGTTGCAAGCAGGCACAGATCAGTTGTGCAACTCTCAGCACGATCCCCACCAGGTCCCTGTTTCTCCAGCCCTTTGCAACTGGCTTTCACCAACAGGTTGACAGTTACATAACCACTGCGTCCCAAATTGCATGTTACTCAAATACAAAGGAACAATACATACTTTTACCTCCTGATAACTCTCCTGAAACTATTAATTCACCTCATCCCAGAAGCTGAGTGCATTTTTACAAACTTGAAACTGTATGTCGAAGAACAGAACTCTGAGCTTTTAACAAACAAGCAAAACAAACTCCCCAAACCCCAAATCTTGCAATGCAATTAAGTAAATTTAGTGTTAATGCTATTAGAAATCCCAAAAGCCTGCAGCTAAGATTATCTATTGTCGCAATAAATCAAAACAACTGAAATGCTTACATTTTAATTGCATCTCAAAGAAAGCTATATGAAACTGATGAAAAATAACTTTAAAGGATTGAATTTTACAGACATCTATCTGGCAGTCAAGGGAGAAGGGGTCTACTGCTGGCATAAGAACGCACTTGCAAAATTATATGAAGAGCCACAAAACTCTTGAGATACATGGTTTATGAGATGAGCATAGCTGCATGCCACACAGAAGCATGCAAGACAGCCCTTGAGGATTCAGAAGGAAGGAGCGACCTAACAACCCTTGCCTATGGTCCTGGAAAGGCAGAGGACAAAAACATCCAGTGTGACAACGTTGGCAAGAGAAAGGAAAGTTACGTGGATAAGGGAAGTTACTCTGCTGCTTAAAGTTACTCTTGCTCAGTTAACATACGTCCTAAGAACCAAGAACATAATCAAGCAACAGAACATTGCTTATTGTAGACCAACAAGTAAATCACCTTCATTCTTCTGCTCACTACTTCAGCTGGGAATAAGTTTGGGTTTGCCCTGTTGTTTGTGTTGGAAGGTTCCAACACAAAACGGGACATTGTGTAATTTGTGTGATAAAAGCAAACCATGTAAATAAATACCAGAATTGCACAAACGATTTCTGAGAATTAGTAAGGCAGGTGTTCTGCAATTTATTTGAAAGAGATGAAACCAAGTGAAGACCTACAGAAAAGAAAGGACTTTGACTAAAACATATTCCTATAAACTTATACTTAACATATGTTAAAATGCAGACATAAACCACCTAGCTTAGCTAGAATACCTGTGAGAGCTCATATGCAATGCCCTGCTGGGTGAGACGAATTATCCCGATGAGTAGATAAGTAATCAGTCTTCAATAGTGGCACTAGAAAGGGCATGTTAGAGTGGCTGCTATCAGTGGTATGTCTCTCTTGTATTACCTTAGCATTCATAGTCATTGGATGAAACACATTAGGAGGCTCACTCTCACCTACTTCTAATATCTGCTTAAAGGCCTTTTGTTAAGAATTTGTCTAATGCTTTTTCAAACTGCTGATACTATCTGCTTCCACAAATTCCGGCGGCAGCAAGTTCCAGAAGTAAACTATAGAAGCACTTCCTTTTGTGGGTTTTAAATTGATCTACTGGAAGTTTCACCAATTGCCCTGTTAGTTCTAGCTCTGTGGAACACGGTAAACAGCAATCCTGCATTCCCCTGTGATTTTTCTAAGGCTCCATCTCATTCGCCTTCAGCCTTCTCCTCCCAAACTGAAGCATTTAAACTTCTTTCGTCTCGTGTGAACTCAGTACAGTCAGAGTAGAGACAGACTATAAGAAGGAACAGTTATGAGATCCAGAGAAAATTGTATTCTAGTAGTTAGCTATTTTGATAATACAAAATAAGGAAAAAGCATAGCTGACTGAAAAAGAAAAATTAAGCTTCCAAAAGGGACAGAGAAAATTGAAATACAACAGTGAAACTGATTATCAGCCTTACTAGCTCTACTCAAGGCTACAAAGAGTAAAAGTTTAAAAACCCAGAGTTATGTGCTGTCACCGATTTATTCCTATGGAACAGGATTATTCCATAGGAAGGCCGTGAGAACACTTTTCCACAAAAAAACTACACATGCTTTAGGGCTTGTACTGGTTTACTATTCTGGTCTCAAATCACACCTGTAACTGGTCTGGCTATACTCATATAAGACTTGTAGTACACACTGTTCACAATACACTTCAGTTACAAGACAACAGAAAATAAAAGTCAGTGGCACTTGGGAAAAATAGGTATCAGTGATGAGTACACAAAAGCTCAACCTAGAAACGTGTATCATCTGACATAATTCAATTAAATGCTGACACAAGACATAAGTACAAAAGGGCGTAATAATAACTTATAGTTCAATATCCCTGTGAACCAAACCTTTGAAGTTAAGAAACACTTGCAAAAAAAAAAACCAAAACAAAACACCACCTTGCTTCATCTCCTGGAGACAACAGACATCAGTCATGTGAAACAATGAGTATCCACTCTAACAGCTTGATCTCTAGTTAAGGGTTTGATTTTTATGGATCAGAAACTGTTGGGAAAAGTTCCCCTGGGAAGACAGATAGCTACACAAGGGAGAAAGTCAGTAGAACAATTAACAAGCTTGACTGAAACACAATCACCTTCTTAAAACATATTTTTTAACGAAGCCAATCAATTACATGCTGATATTTATTCAACATGTTACTATCATTACCATCAAGAAAATGTTCTGTGTAGAAACTTGAGTATTGTTCACCTACATCAAGCAGATCAAAAGCTTTCAGCAGTTTCATTATGGTTTAATTAATAACTTGTGAGAGAGAACTTTCTGGAGAACCTTTTCAAATGCATAAACCTTATTAAAAATCTGATAGACTTAAGTCTATAAGTAAAGCTGATGTACTTCTGGTATGTTCATATAGGAGATAATATTGCCAAATTAATTTGTTGACTTGTCTTTTAAACCAGATTCTAACAGCAACATAAAACTGACAAGATGTGAAATACCCTCTTCAGAGATTTCAGCAGAGGCATGGACAGGATTCATTTGTGCTAGAGCCTGAAGACTGCATGATACTCCTTACTGGAAGAACTCTGTAAAATTAAGAAACTGAAAACACATTTATTGTAATGTTATTAAACTATGTTGGACCATGAAAATATTTTTTACTGGTTAGGCACACTCCTTACATTTTTTTCTTTATTTTAAGATGAACTAAAATGTCTAAGCCATGAGATCTTATCTGCCAACGAAGACAGCAACTTACAAGTTACTGACGTGTGATCTCTGTAAGATTTTTTGTGGGATTGGATCTGCACACTGTATATGGATCAAACAGTTAGCATTTCAAGGTAATCATAAATTTGTGAATCCATTAAACATCAGCTCCAAAGAACTAGATCTACACTCTTTCCATATCATAGCTAAAAGTGAATCTCATCAGGTAATTTCAATTACAGAAATAAGCGGCACCATTTATCTGTATTAACATGTTTTACAGAAGACGTAATAGAAAGTATTTTGAGACTTTTAAAAACATTCTTTCTTCACTGTTGGTACTTATGTTGTTCATGCAATAACGTGTCCACAATATCAAAGATACACATTAGACAGTTCTTAAATTGACTTAAAATAGCATTATCTCTACCAAAAAAAAAAAAAAAGTGAGCATTTACAGATTTGAAATTTTGGAGCTAGAAGGGCTAAAGGAAAGTTTATTTGACAAGACTGGGAACCTCCTTGATTTATAAGGTACCAGAATCT